>OU612059.1:149376126-149708299 GCA_914767635.1 Melanostoma mellinum | reverse complement strand
TGACCGTAAAGTATCAATAACGACTTGCAATTTGACTTGAACCGATTGCCATAGTTTGCATATATTTTTTACATGTAGTAAAACTTTGTACCATACGTGTATCGCAACAATAAACTAAAAACTGAACATTTCATTTCAGATTGCGTCACAGTCGCTTAGAGTTCAGTATCAGCACTTTTATTCTTAAGTTCATTCACGCATTCAATAACATCATCAAATTGTAAGAATATTGCTTTTACAGCTGCGATTCTACTCTCCCATTGTGTTTCAGACAGAGGCTTTAATGTCAATTTTAATCGAGTTTTAACAATATCCTATCGCTTATTTGACTTGAAAATAGCACATAGATTTTATTGATGAATCCAAAAAACGTTTTGGTTGTTGCAGAAGAATTAGCTGCATCAATCAAAAGCAAATTCCAACTGTGGCAAACTATCCAACTCACAACAAAAGGTCGCCGCTGTCGTCGACTTTCAATCGTCTTCTTTTTCCGAGGCCCTCTTAGGCGCGAGGCCGTCGGCGCGGCGGTCGCCTACACCGCCGACGCCTCGCGCCGCCACTGTATGGCATGAGAAATTTTGTACCTCAACTAACGAAGAAGAGCATCACATCGAAAGGGAAATCGTTTTTCTATTCGAGCGGTAAAGAGGTGAATATAGAGATAGTGAAATAAGACAATAGAATACCGAAATTCGATCAAAGGGACTAAGTATCTGTAATGTTCATTATCCAAACGCCAAGTTTTTGCATGACCAAAAAGTAAAGCAAACAAAACGGTTGTGTCCAAAAGGAAGCCAAAACTTCTGGTTTTTTGCTAAGAAGATTACGAACCTTACCACGTCATTGGTCCTAACGCTCAACTTCAATAACTCTACATGGTCAACTCCATCGAAGAACCCAATTTCTTGGCAACTAAAATTGCTGCCAGTTTGACACTATCAAATAGCACCTGAGCTTGGGATTGTAAATATTTTCAATTGGCATCCAATTACACTAACACTCCTTTCTTTTCAAGTGCATGATACACCAGGATAATATCTTTTGATATCGATGTGTCTCTTCTTCGCCAGATAAGAAGCTACCTGTTTGACCGTTTGATACAAGTCTGATTTCCACCGAATTGACGTCTCTGCTCTTTGAATGTGAATCTAGAACGGTTGCGTTTGATAAGTTCAATGAATTCTGATATTGACAGCTTTGTTACATGGGGTAATGAAACCCGAGTTGAATTCAATGCTCTCTCGCGTCGTTACAGGTTAACATTCCTTTATTGCCATTATACAAAAACGGTGCCTGCATCCAAGAAATTGGAAAGCAGTAACCAGTAAGTAGTAATTGGTGATTTTGTTAACGATGATCTTCGTTGGAATGATCCGCGCTCATATTTGAAGTTGCCAAAAATACTACTTAGTGCAGGAAATCTTAAGCCCTTTCAGGGACCATTCTGTGAAGCTGTGAAGTGAAAAAAAGAATATCATTTCAGTTTTCAAAGAGACTTTTCATTTAATCATTTCGCAAACTCTCCTTAAGCGATTCTCGAACTCAAAACGATAAACGGCTTTCAAAATGAGTACTAAAGAGACCTAAAGCCTTCTAGATGATAAATTGTATGAAGTATCAGTCATTTTTGGTTTATTTTTGAAACTCGAAAATTAAAAATTCACAAGTAATGTCGGAAATAATAATGATTTTTTGCTACTGGGAGCATTGAGAAAGTGAACTGTTATAAACTTGCGTTTCTTGGAATTTTATCATAGGTATACATTGTGATGCTTCTTTTTCAAAGGCTGGGGTATGACTCAGGGTGTCCAGGTTCTACCCAAGGAAGCTTCGCAAGACTTGGGTTTTGGCGGTCCAACTTCTCAAAAATGAATACCAAGAACGGCAGGTTAAATTTTAATTTATTCTAACTTTATTATAATATCTACTCTCAGGATCAGGTTTACAGTTTTAACAAGTTTTATTTTAAGTTTTACAAAAAGCAAATGTTAACGATTTCTTGAATAAGGTTTGTTTCTGGTGCTGGTCCACGGAACTGCTGATATCGATCCTCACTGGTAGTAGTGAGTGGCGATGGTTTCTTTGGGGAAACGGTTGTGGTATGGCCGCTGTTTCCTCTGTTTGGCGACGGTGAACTTCTATCTGGCTCTGCGTTAGGCAAGGCACTCTATCGGCAGCAGCGGATTTTGTAGCAAGGGTCTGCGTTGCGTGAAAGGCAGAACAATTTATCGGCGGTTTCGGACTGCGTAGGAAGCGCCTGCGTTGTATCAAACGGCAGAGCAATCTATCGGCGTTAGCGAACTTCGTAGAAAGTGCTGAGAGGCAAAACACTCTGTAGGTTGCGGTGGACTTTGCATAAAAGATCTGCGGTTGCGTACGGTACGGTGATGAAAACTCCTTGAGGCTGAGTGGTGACGCAATGCCTAATTAGGGAAAATTTGATCGCCCGGCTCAGCAAGCCACAACGAATAAACTCCCTACAAGGACTTTCGGTTGACGCGGTGGCAAGGGAAAACCTCTTCAAGGAGAATTCACACGCCCGGCTCAACAAGCCACAACGATGGAATCTCCTTTACAGAAGCACAATTTCTACAAGCAAAGAGAATCTAAACGCCCGACTCAACAAGCCACAACGGCTAGACCAGCTACACGAAGACTAAACGGTAAAGAGAATTCACACGTCCGGCTCAACAAGCCAGAACAAATGAGTTTCCTATGAGGAGACTATTAAAGTAAAAAAAAAGGTAAAGGAGATACGAACGCCCGGCTCAACAAGCCACAATGATCAAATTTCTTTTACGGGGGAGGAGAAAAAGTATCAGGTTAATTCTTATTTGCCCGGCTCAACAAGCCACAATAAGTATAAACCTATATAAATCTTTTTCTGATCTATGGTGACTAGTTCACCTCTATTCATAGACTTAGCCACTGAAAGCGAATGTGAGCTGTATCAGGTAATTTCGTATAGAAAAAATTGGATGGGGACTGCCAATGTATTTCCCAATAAGAAAATGCACAAAAAGTGATAAGGCACGGATAAGTAAACAATGTTTGGCCTTGTCGTAGGCATTCACATTGTAATTTTAATTGCGTGCGGGGGATTTTAATAGAAATGAAATTGCACTGTTTTGGTGCGGCATTTTGGGATGAGGTAGGAGAAAGAAATTGTGACGCTTTTTTTGTGACGATTTTAGCATAATGAAATTTTTCGTGACGATTGTCAGCATTAGAAACATTATGTTGTTGCAGTTCACAGAAACTTAAATCTGATGATGATAGAGGAATTGAAGCGGGCAAACGAAACCTGATGCTTTAAAAAACACCGTCTTTCGCGTAGGCCAACAAAAAAAGTCCAGCGGTGTCAAATCGCATGATTTGGGTGGCCAGTATATAGCTACGACGAGAAATTACGCGGCCAGGCCATGTCTCTTGCCAGGGACGGCAGAAGACATGGGGTGGGTGGGGTATAGACCCCACCTAACTTTTCTGAGCATGGGGTGCACCCCAGCTTCTGGCCTTGGAAATATAATAATTTTGTTTAAGTTAAATGAGGCAAAAAAAAATTTATTTATGAATTATTTCTTTCTTATCCTTTTTTTCTCCATGATTTTAGTCATTCTTTTTAAAAATATAATAAAACGTACGTTTTATTATATATTCATATATATGTACACCAAGCACGAGGCGTGACATTTTCGTTTGCGGAAGCACTCAAAATAAAACCAAAAATTTGAGACTCAAATGAGACCCGCACTCCTTTCCATGCCTTTTGGCGGCTTTCGGAAAATTATTATAAATATTATAAGATATTATATATTCTTTAATAAAACTAAAATAAAACTACCATACCTTATTTTGTTCTACCATGCTCCCCACCTAAAAAAATAGTGTTCTGCCGCCCCTGTCTCTTGCAATAAATCCATTTCCGCTCGAGTTGTGTGACATTTTTGTACTAGGTTCTAACAATTCTTATGTGTTGTGCAATAGTTAAGCGATCCATTTTCGTAAATGTCAGACTTTCAACTAAAAAAAAAAAAAAAAATTGTTTAACAACACAGTTTGACAGATGTCGAATTTCAGCCCTATACCTTTATGAAACCGCAAAATGGATAACCCTTTATTAAGTAAGGCTGAAGGAAGTTAAAGTGCATATATACATATGTATGTAGGTATTAAAACACCGAAACCACCTGCACCACAATAAGGATAAAAGACAACTCCTGTAAGGGAATAGAATTTTTTTCAGCTCTGTTTCATAAAATTGTTATTAGATTCAATATGAGATTTTTGCTTTTTTATTACCTCACGTGGTGGATTTATGTATGTTCACAATCTTAAACGCTTTCGCGCATAACAGTTCCGAGACTCCTTCAATCGGTCTTCGTAATTTTTTTCGCCGCACCTTGTCGCATCGTTAAGCACCCTATGTAGAGCAAAAAAGAGAAAAAAGAAAACAAAAATATTCGAACGGAAGGGCAACAAAAACAATAAAATAAATATTACAAAGCTATCATATTTATTTATCAATTTTGCCATCTTATGAGCCCATAAACAAGTCTTTATTCAATTTAAACTCGACAGCAATACCTACAACGAATTTACGAGTAGATGTCTAATGTCTATCAATACCGAGAAGGGATTCGTGGTTGGAAATTCCTTGCATAATGATTATTCACTATACTTTGGGTTTAACATTTTTGTGCTATAACCATCAATTCACACAATTGGGAATTCAAAGAAACATAATTCTATAAGAACTTAATCTGAGTTCATAACCCAATCACAGGGTACGACATTAAGTGAGGAAGGCATAAAAGCGAAGCTCATGATTAGTATCACGACCAAGCCGCAAGCTAACAAGCTCCACATGAATTATTTGTTGGCTTTGTTCCATTTGGGAAACACAATCAACCTCATCAAGGAAGTGGTAGTAGAAAACAAAAAGCTATCAAAGACTGCCTTCAATTAATCAAAAAGCTACGGTTCGAATAACATAATCTTTCATTAAGTATAGAGATGTTGAAGGGCCCCACAGGAGTTAATACATAATTCTGTACAAAAAATTATGATGGATGATGTAAGTCCATGGGGTTTTCTTCATTTTCATGCATTGTATCACAAAATAAAGAAACACATTTTTCATGACTGATCATGTTGTTTCACAAAGTCGTACCTAAATTTATATGTGTAGGTATGTCTACCCTAGCATTGCATTGAATTAGCATATGTCAACCACAAACTGAATCAATCTTGAGGACTTAGGGACTCATTTCAAATCGGCCTAGGGTTCGGTGCTATGGTCCTCGATTTGACGTAATATGGTTTGTTAATTATTGTCAATTCCGTCATTGTGAATACAACCGCCCACTCGCAAAAGTTAAAGCACTGCTCTGCATCGTCTGCCAATCACAATAACTAAGAAGCTCAACACACACGTCCACTAATTACAGATGACTTGTGCTGGTTGGGTTGGTGGTTGTTATCATTCAGACCATAATTGCATTAAGTCTTACCGTGTCGTTTTGTATACAAATGTATGTAATGTGTCAAAGGATTGAGGCTTGGGGGTTACCATATTGAATTGGCTGATTCAGCATAATTGACTGCTTGTGGTAGCTGTCTGTCTTGAAATGCATTAACATATTGAAGGAGATGTGTTTATTAATATATTGTTGCTATAGAGAGCTAAACAAGGCTGAATAAAGCGATTTTTTGTTTTCTGCTTAGAATTAACCTCAGCTATTGTCGGATATTTAACTTAATTGCTCCAATTTATGTGGTAGATGGTGGATGCAACAGCTCGCTCGGATCTGAAGGATCCATTGTACTTCCCAGGATAACGCAGAATGAGGCGGTGGAGGAGGGAGTAGGAGGGGGAGTGGCAGGTGATAAGTAGTGAAGGATTGTGTTGATGACAACGACCTGTTGGCATTAGAGCTGAATCATTTTGCCCTCTGAATGAACTTTAGGTTGCTGTTCAATGGAAGGTTAGATAAGTGGTTACACTTGTCACGTTTCGCCATCAACAAGAATCAACAACTGCATACATGGCAAGAAGGCTTAAAATCTCTAAAACTTCCATAAAGTGCAAAAAACTTCTAAGAAGAGATGCTGATACCAATGAACTTTCTTTCTTGAACTTCAAAGTGGCCATTCCGGAGAATCTCTTGAGACAAGCTCTCAATCTCTCTGTTTGGCCTATGGGAATAGAAGTTCGTGAATTTATTTTCACTCCAAAAAACCTGAACAGCAGGAAAATTCCATTGGGAACATAGAAGAAGTAGAAAATCAATTGAAAATTGAATCTCATGTGACACAACCTGCGCAAGAAAAATCATTTTTTTTAATCTACTTTAACGCAGGTGGTCTAAGAACCAAACTTCATAGAATACTTCTTTTTTCCTCGTCATCACTATATGATGTGATTGCATTCACAGAAACTTGGCTTCGGTAGAACCATCGAACAGTTGATATGTTCAACAGTCAACAATACAACGTTTTTCGGAAAGATCGATGTCCTGATACAACTGGAAAGGACAGTGGTGGAGGTGTTATGATTGCAGTGCGAACATCGTTTTCATCTGCTGAAGTTCCATTGCCATCAAAAGGTACAAATTTGCAGTACGATATCGATCAGCCAAAGGCGGATCCACGGGGATGGTTTTCGGGTCTGGATCCCCCCCCCCCCCCCCCCCCCCCAATCGGGAAAACAAAATAAGTTATTTTTAACATTTATCGGCTCCTAATGTTCAAATTTCGTTACGGGACGGAAAAATATAGCATGAGCAAGGCAACAAAGTAAAAGAAAAGTAATATTATTATTTTAAAAATTCAAAAACTTTATTGATTATAAAAATATAATGGACATTCTTGAACGACTTGCTATTGATTACCTGAAAAATATCGTCTGATTGATATTTGCATATGTGACTCGATCCGATAAAAGAGACTTACTAGGCAAAAAATCGGTTGTTGGATCATGATTGATTACACCAGCTCTTTAACTGAATATTCAAGAAGCGCAATCAGATATTGTTACATCGCTATTATTTCACAAAATATTAATTCGGAACGAGTTTTTAGATGGATTTGAATGGTACATCAGCGACTTTCAGAGCGTGCTGTGTAGGCTTTCACTTTTGCCTAAAAGGTGCCTTTTCTCGGATCGCGACACATATAAACTTTTTTACATGTAAATTTTTGATCGAAAGATACTAACCAGTAAAGCATCAAGCGCATTTTGGAGTTTCTGGCCGTGGATTCGTTGTTACCACATCTTGACTTCTGACAGAAAATTTTCTTTCTAACAATCCAATAGGTATATCTTCGTAAAATGTGTAGAAGTCAGCGTATTTCTTTTCGTTAAATTCTTGTTTAAGAAACAGTTGCCCGAAACTTTGGAAAATGGATTTGTGTTCCGAGAACCGACTTTTGAGTTGAGAAATGAACGTATCAAGAAACGGAATGTAGAAAGAAATTCTGTAGTGGTCTTCAATACTTTGTGCTTGAACGTTGCAACGATTTTTTTGTTGATTGCAACGGCGGCGGCGTGGCAATTTCATTGTGATTTCGTATTCAAAACAAATTCTAGCAACATGCTCATAGATAACGTGGAAAGTAGAATCTGCGTTTTCGCGTTTGTACGTAAATTCATTCAAAGCGTCATCTGCCAGCTTAGTAGCCTCACCCAGATCTTGGTTTTTAGATTGCAATTCCCGACTCAAAGGCAAAACGATCGAATTAACTGACTCCATAATGTGACAGGCGATTTGGAATTCAACCGTCGAAATCGCTGTCAAAAGAACCAATGCCTTTTGCGAAGTATCTCGATCTTTCCACGTTTTGATTTCTTCCAAAGATTCAATAACAGCCGGTTCCAAATCAACGTACGTTCCAACTGCTTCATGAGACTGAGCCCACCTGGTAGGACAAACAAACTTCAAATTTTGCTTTTTTTCTCACTTTTGTTTGTCATTTTTGAAATTTCTTGGTGTAGAACGTCTTGTCTTTTAGGCCAGTGAGAAAATGCTTCAATTGCTCCGATAGTTCCTAACGCGTTTTTGATTCCTGACACGTTTTTGATTAACTGCCAAACTAAAGCTATGTGCAGCGCAATGTACATAAATTGCCAGAAAGAAATACGATCTCAGATGAGCCTGTGCAGTGTGCACCAATGAATTGGACATTCATTGCCCGAGCTCCGTCGAATCCTTGGCCATACATATATGAGCAATCGACGCCAACATTGAATCTGCTAAACCTCGTATATATAAATAAAATTTTTAGTAATAGACCCCCCCCCCCCCCCTCCATGCCCAAATCCTGGATCCGCCACATCAGCTAATTGTAAAAGTAATATTAAATGAAATTCATGATGTGTACATTGATGTAGAGAGTTCTCTTGAAATTTACAAACTTCACATTGATAACTGTTGCGAAGTATTAAAAAATTTGAAAGAAAACCAACATATTGTTATAGTTGGAGATTTTAACTTCCATTTGTTCAGTGGGTTTTTTATGAAGACGAGACGATCTCTGCTTATTACTCTTCAATGCAAGGAATAATTGTGATATTGAAGTTGTCGACAGATTGACAGTGTATGATCTTCAGCAAATAAATCGCTTCCCTAATAACCTCAATCGTATTCTTGATTTGATTTGTATAGACAAAGAACTTTGCGCTTCTCCTCTCTCGCTCTTCCCTCTAACTTGCTGTCAAAATCAGACCACCCAGTAGCATTAGACGTAAGCTTCAAATATTACATTTACTTTAAAACTGCTTCTCAGAACATTAACACTTGTGACTATCCTAAAGGTGATTTTGTTTCAATTTCATATTTTCTTGTTTCTTTTGATTGGATGTCTTAATGCATACCTCAAATTTACAGATAAGCTTAAAGAGGCAGTCAATTTATTCATTCCGAAGACTATTAAGAATGTCTCTAACAAACCGCCGTGGTTCAATATTTTTCACATCACATTCACATTTTTTGTATGGAAAGCAAACTCAAAAGCAATGCAAAATGTTTTTGGAATTTCAATAACAGCAAAAAGAAATCAGTGGGCTTCCTAGCTCTATGCATTTGTCGGGCATAACTTTATCCGATCTTCCAACAGTTTGCAACCTGTTTGCGCAGTTTTTTAGTTCAGTGGATGTTCCCCTAAATGATGCAACAGTGCTTGATAGAAATGGTTCTTCGAGTTTGATGGATATCGACTTTTTAAATATTTCTATTGATGCAGTGTTAGAAGAGTTGTGTGCATTGAACTTAGATAATCCTCTGGGCATGGATGGTTTTCCTCCTGCACTTTTGAAAAATTGTACGCAGGCTATTTCCCTGCCTCTAACTATCATTTTCAATGTTTCCTCGAGGGAGGCTCATTTTTAGATTGTTGGAACTTGGAAGTGCTCATTTGTTACCCCTATTCACAAAGCTGGATCTTAGAACAAAATAACAAACTATAGACCTATATGTAAAACATCAACAATTCCAAAACTGTTTGAAAAAATTATTTATAAAAAATTAACAATTTCACTAACAAATTTAATTTCACCATATCAGCACGGTTTTGTTAGCTGCAGATTTACTACCACCAATATTGCTATTTTTTCTAATTTTGTGCTAAGCTCTCTCGAAGGTTGTTCACAGTGCGACGTAGTTTACACAGACTTTTTGAAGGCTTTTGATAAAGTAGATCATGTCGTTCTTATTCGCACGCTTGCTGCGAAGATATGGCTTTCACTCAAATATGTTGGAGTGGCTCAGTTCTTATCTAAGTGGTCGAACTCAATATGTTCGCATACCAAGAAACTAACATCCGGTGTTCCTCTAGGAAGCCATCTTGGGCCATTATTATTTCTGTTACTTGATAATGATATTCCTAATGTTCTTGTTCAGTTCCAATGTCTTATGTATGCTGATGATTTAAAAATTTACTGCACTGTTAATAGCATATGTGATTGTTTAAAATTGCAAAAGGACTTGTTAAACTTATCTACATATGTGGTGTGAACAAAACAAATTGCAATTAAAATTTAAATTTAAACTTTCTATCGTCGTCGGTCTTGTGCTAATTTTATTTACTTTATGGGAAATGTGCCTCTTAGTAAAACTAACGAAAAAAAAAAATCTCGGAGTTATATTTAACTCGATGTTTACATTTAATAGCCACATAGACTACATCGGAGCGAAAGCTAATTCTGTGCTGGGATTTGTAATTCGAAATTCGAAAGAATTCAAATATCCGTTGACACTTAAACGTTTGTATTTTGCTTTTGTAAGATCAGTCCTCGAATATTGCTGTGTTATATGGAATCCGATTTACTTAACACGCCATTCGCCATTTTGTTTTTCGAAGTTGGAAAAATTCCTAAAAAAAAGTAGAACTTTTTCCGATGAGAAAAAAATCGTGACTGGATTTTTTGGTACTTAGAAAAAAAAAAAACGTAAACATAAAAAAAATCACATGTTATTTAAATAGAAAAAGTAGGTACAGGTCCGGCGGCACGTTTTAAAATTGAGGTAGGGGGGGTGAAATTTTGGGAATTTTTTTTTAATTTATTTGCAACATTTGTGAGGGGTCCACTCATTAAAATTCCGACCTAATTACTTTAAGGACCACTCTAAGGTATACATATATGTACGAGTATAATCCATGTTCAGTATTGAATAGTCTGAAAGAATTTTGTTATTCTGATTGACTGAATTAAATAAATAAAATGTGATAAATAGATATGTCGTCCATTTCGTCGAAAAAATACTGTGTAAGGGTTTTTTTTTCCTAGTGTGGGCCAAGCTTGAGCACACAGTGCTATGATCTTTTCGTTTGCTTATTCGTCACCTTCTACCTAACTCAGATGTGCTAATGCCCATTCTCATCATGACCGATGAGAATGTCAATTAACTGAGATAGCCTAAAACTGCTTAGCTGGAGCAGAAATTGTGTCATTTTCTTGGATTTATGCCTGGAGATAGGAATCTCCGAACCCACCTAGTTTGTAAAGAAGGCCACTTGTTATTAAAAGTTTTTAGAAAGTTTCATTGCATAATGTTTTTTTTTTTTTCTTGAGGAGGTGTTAGCTTCGTTGTATTTGAGTCATCTCATGGCACGATTTTGGCCAGCTTATCCCCTATTTTGTTACCAGTGATGTGACGGTGACCTCTGACCTTCAACCCAAATTATTGTTAGGGGTACGTTGTGCTGATCAGCGATTTCTGACTATTGATGAGATAGTTTTTATTGAGACATGTTAAATCACATGTCTCTGAAGCACGATAGGGAAAAATTTGCACAGCCTGCTTTTCACGATGAACTTCTATTCTAGACCAACGGATCTTGCCTGAAGAGGTTTCTGAAGGATGGAAAAGTAGCCGGTTCTGATAGAATATCGTCAGAATTTTATAAGTATGGTACAGAAGGGCTCGTTAACAACCTATTAAACATATTTCACAACATAATGGACTACGGCATAATACCACAAGAATTCAAGGAAGCACTCATCTTTCCTATTTTTAAAAATGGCAACACTATGGACCCTACTATATTTATAGAGGAATTTCGTTTCTCAACACATCATACAAAATCTTCACATCACTATTGCAAAGCCGGCTCGGATTGTGGATAGAGTCTAACAATCTTATCAAGGAATTCCAAGCTAGATTCAGACAAGGATATTCAACTATAGATAACATCTATATCCTGCGAAGTATTGCGGATTCATTCTTATCCCAAAAAAAAAGAAATTTTATATTTTTTTTATTGTCGATTTCAAAACGGCTTTCGATACGATTGACAGAAATGCATTAATGTACAAGATGTATGGCATGTGAATGTCTTTTAAATTTGCGCGTGTTTTACCAAATCTGTACATGGAAACCAAATCAGCTGTGTGGGATGGAGAAAACATTTCAAAATGGTTCGAAACGAGGACAGGTGTAAGGCAAGGCTGCATGCTTAGCCTAAGTTTATTTGCGTTTCTTATCGATGATGTCACCGATTGTTTGCCGGGAAGAGTTGATATGCCGGAACGCTCATAAAAGCCCTCCTTTTCGCGGAAATTCCACGATAAAAAAAAATTATTTGCTCCTTCTCAGTATGGGTTTCGCGAAAGACAATCAACAAAAGATGCACTCTTGAATTTTTGTCCTATGGTTTTCAAAAGCTTAGATGACAAAAAATAGTACAGCATGATTATTTGTAGATATAACAAACATTTCGTTCCATTCTCAGGCATTTTTTTTATCTACGTTCTGTTTGTAAAGACGAACTCTTAAAAGATACAAAGGGTGTCTGGTAATTCGTGTTGCATAGTTTGGGATGTGATTTTTGGTCATATTTAAAAAAAAAAAACTCTTATACCTACAGTAAGGTCCGTTTCTCAAATTTGACATCACTTTTTGACAATTTAAATCTTTGGTGTACCCTGACCTGTGTTAAATTAGATATCTCTGTCAATACAGACGATAAAGACCTAATCTTAGACTTAATTTCTTGTAAATATAACAATAGTCCGGGATCTCTGGTCCAAATATTTTTGTGATTACTATCAAGCTAATTTTCCCTGAGTGGCTTCATTTTGTTGAGAAGCCCAGCAATTTTCTAACGAAAACTTTCGACTGTGGTAGCTAACAGAGATACTAAGGGTAAGATATGTCGATTTCATGATACTAAAAATTTTAATAGTAACATTTTCCTTCTTAGTTAAACTTCAAGATAATTATTTGAATTATGTGAAAAAATCTTTGTCCTACAAATTGTATGGTTTGATCCCAATAGTCCCCTTCCTCAAACATGTATCGATTACGAGGTCAAAAAAAGTGACTACTAACAAGCTGATTTTTTGGTTTTTACTTATTTAACATTTACTAGGGTCGCCCAGTGGTCGAAAGTCGACAACAAACTTATAGCACAAAGCTATAAAAAAAAATACAATTTGATTATTGAAATGTGCCGTGTTCTAGTGGAATTGGAGCAACGCGAAGAAATGAAAGAAGGAATTCATAATAAAATTGAAAAAGAAGAACGGTGTATTTTCAGAATTACATTGTCGCACATTTTTGGACTTGGGATTAAATTAGAATTGAATGGACAAAATATAAAAGTGTTGTAATCGCAACCTAACACATAGTCTTGTAAATTACTTACTTGTCATTTAAGTTTAACTAGTTTGATACATCCCTGAATTTGACATTAAGAACTATAGATAATCATTCTGAATTACGAAGTCATGGTGTTCACCTCTTATTATAACAATGTAATGTATACAGGGTGTCCCGTAATTCGTTTTACATACTTTGGGATATGATTCTTGGTCATATTGTAAGAAAAAAATTGTTATACAGCAAAGTCCGTTTCTCAAGTTTGACATCACTTTTTGACAATTTAAAAAAAGGCTAACTTGGTGTACCCTGACCAGTGTTAAATTTGATATCTCTGTCAATACTGATGATAGAGACCTAATCTTAGACTCAATTTTTTTTAGAAACAACAACCTTTAAGACTGTATTTAAATTAGGCTTCCATAGGTTTAGGGTTGCCAGATTTTCAATTTTAAGTGGTGTTCAAATTTTCTTCCCAAAACAAAGTTTTGTCTTTGAGGTCATTTTTTGGAGAAAAGGCCTGATAAACATAGAGTTTCTTTATTTTTTACAGATGAACAAAACAATAATAAAGAAAAAACTCAGCATTAATTTAGCTCAAAAACCCATACATTTTATGATACTTGGAAAAATACGAAATGGGAAAAATTTTAAAAAAATTAAAAAAAATTTTTGCTTTGAGGTTTGTTTAAATAAAACAATAATATCATCACTTTTAGTAGTTTTTTATGTATTTAATACAAATACTGTATTTAATACAAATACAATTATAACAAGTGCTCAAAGCGCCCTCCTTCGTTTTGAATCCATGCCAGAGCCCGTTTTTGGATTTCATTGTGAGTGGTTTGGATTATTATATTATATATATCGAATAAAACACATGCCCGAATCGTACGGTGGCAATTTAGTATTTATTGAAAACGATGTTACCTCTACGAACTGTACCAATTGAATGACCCAAGCGTCAGTTTCAATGATATGATTTACAAAATATGTATATTATTTAACGGCAATGTAGATAACATAATGAGTTGAGAGAACATGATTCTTGTATTGGTACGTTAACTAGTTGTTTATCGAAGATGATTTAAAGAAAAGCGAAAACATTATAGGGTATATAAACAAAGTATGGCAAATGAAGTTAAAATTAAAATATTTTACGAAATCTATTATTACAATTGAAATATTTCGAATTTATTTGTTTTCATTTTCAAACATTCCGCCCCCCCTGGAACGCAGTTTCAGTTTACGGGGAGAATGGCAAGCTTATGAATTGGTCGTACTAGGTTGCCACTAGATGTTTTCAAGGTAACTACTCGAATGCGTCCATCAGTACCGGGGTGCAAGTTGATAACGCGGCCCATCGCCCATTTACCAGGTGGTAGGTTCGTTTCTTCAATAACAACCAAGTCATCTAGTTTTATGTCCGGTTGAACATGTTGCCATTTGGGTCGATTCTGGAGAGATGTTAAATATTCGACCTTCCACCGCTTCCAGTACCCTTGGATTTTGGCTTGTAAGCCTTGCCAATTTGATTATCGATTTTGTGGTAGGTCCAATGTTGGTTCCGGCACAGCAGCATAAGATTCACCTAGAATGAAATGTGCAGGAGTTAGAGGATCTAGGTCAGAGTCTGATATTTGGCATAAAGGACGCGAATTAAGAACCGCTTCGATTTGCGTGAGTAGGGTATAGAGTTCTTCAAACGTAAGATTGTCAGTACCGATAACTCTTCGAAGATGTTGTTTGACTGACTTAACCCCTGCCTCCCACAACCCGCCGAAATGTGGTGCCGAAGGAGGGTTGAAGTGCCATGTAATCCCGTCTCGCACTAATGACTCAGCTATGATTGAATTATGTTGTTCCGATAAAACTAAGTCATGCATTTCCGAAAGAGACCGAGCAGCTCCACGAAAGTTTGTTCCGTTGTCGGAGTACAAATGCGAAGGCTTACCGCGACGCGCTACAAATCGACGGAAGGCTGCAAGAAATGCATCAGTTGTCAAATCAGTCACTAACTCTAAGTGTATTGCCTTGGAGACTAGACACACGAACAACGATATATAGCACTTTGATATTAATGATTTTCGACCGTATTTAGTTTTCATGGTTATCGGGCCAGCATAGTCGCAACCACAATGTACGAAGGGTCTGGCAATGTTCAGACGTTGGGCTGGAAGGTTGCCCATTTGCTGGGTAAGGGTGGTTTTCCTTTGTCGAAAACAGTCAACGCAGTCGTGGGTTATTTTTCGAAGAAGATTACGGCATCCAATAACCCAATATTCTTGCCGAACTAACGCGAAGAGTAATGATACACCCGGGTGTAGATATCGGATATGAGCATCAATGAGAATGAGTTTAGTGATAATATGGTCCTTTGGTAATATTATAGGGTGCTTTGTATTAAACGACACATTTGCATTTTCGATCCTACCACCGACACGGAGGATGTTTTGATCGTCTAGAAAGGGAGAAAGGTCTATTAATGTACAAGTCCTAGGAAAACACTTATGCTTTTTGTAAAATTGTATGTACTTGCCGAAGTACCGGTCTTGAAGCCAGAATATGATTTTGGTTTTAGCTTTGAACATTTCTGTTGGAGCGAATCGAATCGAAGGCGCTTTTATACCGCGACAGTGATCAACTACGCGATTTATTAGGGCTACAGTTCTTATTATAATATTCCAAGAGGATATCCGCGTCGAAAGAGCTTCAAATGGATGGTCTGCAGTGGTTGTTATGAGCGCGACAGGTTGCCGTTTTGCTTCCTCGACGATGCAGCTTGGATCGTCTTCTACATCCACCACGACTGGCCAGTAAGTTTGAACTTCCCTGAGCCATTGGGGACCTGTCCACCAAAGGGAATGTTCGAGTAGCTGTGAAGGTAGGATTCCTCGTGAAGCACAATCGGCTGGATTACAAGCTCCTTTGACGTGGAACCATCTGCTTCTGGGAATGCTGTTTAAAATTTCTGAGGTACGATTTCCAATGAAGATATTCCAACGACGGGGAGGTGACGACAGCCAAGATAAGACCACCTTAGAATCAGACCAAGCATATACGTCAGCGAAGGTGATACTGAGTGCAGTTCGTACTGAAACGAGCAATCGGGTGAGGAGTACTGCTGCGCAGAGTTCCAATCTTGGAATACTTAATTGTTTAACAGGGGCTACTCGAGACTTCGAAGCAACAATAACTGTAGTAAACCCTCCATCCGGAGTTCGATAGCGTGCGTAAATTACGGCTGCGTACGCTGAAGCAGAAGCATCTGAAAATCCATGCAACTCGAATTCAGCGCTTGTAATACCAATTATTCTTGGGACGCTAATTTTAGTAAGATGCGAGAGCTCATTTCGGTAACAACTCCATTTTTTTGATAACAAATCCGGGAGCTCTTCATCCCAATCCAGTTTTTTTAGCCATAACTCCTGAAAGAGAATTTTTAAAAGAACGACTGTAGGAGCAAGGAAGCCAAGTGGATCAAATATCCGTGCAACATCACGTAGAATCTGTCGTTTAGTGATGGGTTCGTTTGGATGGTAATTTAGGCGAAAGGCGAAGATATCAGATTGCGAATTCCAATAGAGACCAAGTATCTTAATCCATGTATCTGCGTCAGTATCCAACGAAATATTGTTAACGTTGCTAGAAGTGTAGTTTGTTGGAAGCAACTCGTCGCAATTGCTGTGCCATTTGCTGAGTTCCATACCGCACTTGGATAGAAGTTGAATTAGAGATTTTTGCCTGTCTAACGCTTCCTTTATAGTATCAGCGCCCGAGACTACGTCGTCTACATAGAAGTCATTCAGCACGATTGCTGCAGCTTCTGGGAACTCTTGCTGGTAATCAGTAGCGAGTTGTTGCAGGGTTCTTACCGATAAATATGGTGCGCATGAAGTACCGTACGTCACAGTACGCAAGCGATAGCGCTCAAGAGGTTCTGAAGGGGATGTGCGCCAAAGAATACGCTGGAAATCCGAATCCTTTTCCGAAACTAAAATTTGGCGAAACATTTTGACAATATCTGCCGCAAAAACGTACTTATGACGACGAAAACGCAAACAAACAGCAAACAAATTTCTTTGAATAGGTGGTCCGACCATTAATGAATCATTAAGGCAGTGACCAGCGGAATCTTTAAAGGATCCGTCAAAAACGACGCGTATTTTTGTCGTTACGCTATCTGGTTTTAACACTGCATGGTGTGGCAAATAAAACACATTGGCCTTATTAATTTCTGTGCTCGGCACCCGTGTCATATGTCCTAATTTCAGATATTCATTCAAAAACGCCGAGTAGTTTTCAAAGAAACTTTTGTTGGAGGCAAATTTCCTTTCCATTGATTTCAACCGGGAAAGGGCACCATTAAACGAATTAGCGAAGCTTTTTTTTTTTTTTTTTTTTTTGCATCTCAGAGTCTTAAGCGGTACTGAGCTTAGAGCAAGCTCATATGTACGCACTTATCTACGCTCTTCATCATTAATGCAAGTGTTAGTAGTTAGTAAAAAAAACCAACACAAGCACAAAAGAACGTATTCGGACAAGGACATAACATTTAACATAATTAACTTTTACTACATCGATAAAACAAAATCAAACTATAAAACATTATTGAAAAGGTATATAAAAAAAGAAGAAAAACTACAATTAAAATAATCTACAGTTAACTAATAATTAAATACAAATTAAATACAAATTAAATACAAAACAAAAATCATGCTTGTGGAGCACTGGTTTTGAGTTTTAATTTTAAACTACTTTTACTAAGATTAAAATCTAAAGTAAAAGGGTTAGAGTTATATAACCTACTCATGCGAGCTATCGGCTCATGCATGCCATAGTTAGTTCTGTGGTGGTAGCAATGCAAAAACTCTAAATTTCGTAGTTGGTGAGATCCTCCACGATAGTTGAATCCTATGTGGGAGAGCAAGTCGGGAGCATCAATCGAACCTGTTATAAGTTGATGGAAAAATACTAAATCATTGTTAGTCCGTCTTTGTGAGAGTGGTTGAAGATTCAAAAGACGAATGCGATTTTCATAAGGGGGGAGATTAAAAGGATCTTCCCAGGGAAGACCTTTCAGTGCAAAACGTATAAATCTGTGTTGTACTGCCTCAATACGAGATTTATGAACTTCATATAGAGGTGACCAAACCTGAGAAGCATACTCGAGATAGGGACGAACATGACAGTTGTATAAGGAAAGCGTAACATAGGGGTCGTTAAATTCTTTTGCCCATCTCTTTATAAACCCAAGCATTGAATTTGCTTTATTTGTTATGAAATTGATGTGTTCATTGAATTCAAGGTTAGTACTAAAAATTACACCAAGGTCGCGGAAATTCGAGACTTGAGATAATGATTGCTGAGATATTGAATAATTTGCAATAGAGGGAATCCTTTTACGTGAGAACGTCATACTTTGACACTTGGAAGGGTTCAAACTAAGACCGTTTTTAGAACACCACGTTACAAAACTGTCGATATCTTTTTGTAATAAATTGCGATCTGACGAATATTCTATAGATTTGAAAATCTTCATGTCGTCAGCGAAAATTAAAATGTCGCTGTATGATATACAAGAAATGACGTCATTTATTGCAATAATGAAAAGCAAAGGACCAAGGTGACTCCCTTGTGGCACACCAGACAGACCATTGAAAGAATTTGACAAGACGTTACGAAATTTGACTTGATAAGATCTATTTTTTAAGTATGAACTTATCCAAACAATAAATACTGGTGGAAATCCAAATGCTTTTAGTTTATATAATATAATATTATGAGAAAGTTGGTCGAAGGCCTTAGAGAAATCAGTATAAATGCAGTCTAACTCATACCCTTTTTCGAGTGTATTAGAGCATTTATGGTAAAACGAGAGAAGATTAGTAGCCGTTGATCTTCTTTGCATAAATCCGTGTTGTTGATTACAGATTATATTCTTTGCAAAGAATGATATACTTTCGCAGACAACTTGTTCAAACAGCTTAGGAATGCATGAAAGCTTTGCAATTGGCCTGTAGTTTTTTATATCTATTTTTTCACCCTTCTTGAAAACAGGGGTAATAAAAGACTTTTTCCACAAACTAGGAAATTTTCCGGATTTTAAGGAAAGCTTGAAAAGGTATTCGAGAGGGAAGGCTAAGCGTAAGGAACACTTTTTTAAAACTATAGGTGGTATCATATCCGGACCAGATGAAACGTCATCATTTAGAGAAGAAAGGTAATGAATAATTCTATCACTGAAAATGGGGATACTATTAAAACTCACTTGAGAACAGTGAGTTAAATACTCAAAATAGTTTTCATCAATTTTGAGAGGTGTACTACAAAAAGAGCCACCAAAATGATTTGCAAAGGCATTACATATGTCAGGAGTATCCTTCAAAAGATTGCTATTATAAATAAAATTTGCTGGATAGCCGTCTGATTTCTTTTTGGAGTTAACAAAGGACCAAAAGCTTTTTGGGTCATTTTTAAGAGAGCAACTCATTTGAGTTACATAGTTGGAATAAAGATTTTGAGAAAGCGTTCTGAAGTCTTCAAAAAGACTTATGAACACTTGGTGGTCAGCTAGAGAAAGAGTGGTCAAATAAGTTTTCCAGGCCTTGTTTCTTTTATTCCGCAGAACTTTCAGTTCTTTGGTAAACCACGGCTGGCAATAATTTTCTTTTTTAATCAATTTTAGCGGAATTGTTTTATTCATGCAATCGCTTAAAATAGAGTAGAAACAGCTGACTGCTTCGTCAAGATTTGCTAGAGTTGATATTTTTTCAATACCAGCCCTGCTTAATTCATCCGAAAGCAAATCGAAGTTCGCTTTTCGAAAGTCAAAGGTATATGAACAGTCATATGGACTACTTCTTTCGTCAATCACATTGCTAAGTTCAATAAAGATATCTAAAGGTGGGTGTATGTCATCTATTCTTGTGATACCAGAATTTGATTGCATTACAACAGTCTTAATAGCGTCCGAAGAAAATACTAAATCTAACATACGACTTTGATAGTTTCTAATACAGCTTACTTGCCGTAAGTCAGAAGAAATTATGTTGTCTAAACAGGAAAGCTCCTGTTGTGGTGAAGACAGGGAAGCTTTTTGAAAGGAACCATCATCAGAAGGAAGCCACTGAATGTATGGTAAATTAAAGTCACCCAGTAATAGAATCTGGCTTTCAAGATCGGATATTTCGAAGACATGATCCAAAATAAGAGATAGCTCAGCATAAACTGGTGCTAAGCTTTTAGGGACAATATAAACATTTATGATGAAAATATTTTTGGACAAGGTACAAACTTTCACACAAACAACATCAATAGACAAGTCAAACGGAAAGTGTATACGAGATGACATGTACGTGTTCCTGACCGCAATAAGAACACCACCTCCAACAGCTTCTGGTTTGTCTATATGCCGATCTTTACGGTAGACGGTAAATTCTTGGCTGAGGATTTCGGTATTCAAATGGCTTGGGTTAAGCCACGTTTCCGTCAAAGCGAATACATCATGTGAGAAAACGAGAGAATTCACATATAAATCTGCAGTTTTACTGCGAAGCCCTCTAACATTTTGGTAAAAGAGGGAAAATCTTTTTAGTTTTTTGGAATACTCTTTAATACATTTTTATTCTTTTTGTTGTTGCTAGAGAATTCTTTGACAAGAGCACCAGCTGGCCAAATATTACTGTCACAAAGAGGTTCAAACAATAAGGGTGGGACAAGTAATTTAAAAGACGAAACAAAACTATCAGTTTTACTTATTTTAGAACATTTAATAAAGTTTTCACTAGGAATAAGTTTCTTTGTAACTAAATAATGCAAAACATCCTTCGGTATGAGCTCAGGTCTCAGCCGAGATACAAAAACGGATCTAGGTTTGGGGACTGCTTCCATTCGAGTAATAGATTCTAAGGGAACAGCATCCAAATCGTTACTCACTGATGGTGAACTAATTGCAACCATATCAACTACATCAGTTTGTTCTAATGGGACTGAAACGCTGTTCGCCTTTTTAGAATTGCTTCTCAGATTCTTTCGCTTTGAAGGAGGACTTTGCTTAGTGGAAGCAATGCCATCACTGCTTCTTTTGGAGCCCTTATTTAGAACGGAGACAGGGTTCAAATTAACTGAAGATTTGGACTGTTCACTTGAAACATTTAAAGCTTGGGGTTTATCCAAAGTCAGCAACTTTAAGTCATCTGTTGAAGTTGATATGTCAACAGAGCTAATAGGGGAAGAAAATGACGCTAAGTTTGAAACCGATTCATTAAAAACTTTATGAAGCGTTTCGAAGCCTTTAGAGAGTTTCTCAATTTCTAACTTAAAATTGGACATTTTAACAGCTAAATGGGATATGGAAATCTTCTTACAGTTTTCACAGTACCAACAAGCGATTTTCGATGCACTAATTTTATCCAATAAGGCATTGTAGGAGCCAATACATTTGGCATGAAAGACATTTCCACATGGCCCATAGCATGCAAACAGAGGTGAGTTCGAATTGTCGAGGCATTTACCCGCCGCACAATCCATATTAAAAAAGATATTAAAAAAGAGAGAAAAAAAAATAAATTATTTATTTATAAAAAAGAAGAAAAAAAAATTTTTTTTTTTTTTTTAGGCACGGGCAGGAGTTGAACCTAAGTGACGAAATTAGACTCCCAAAATGGTATAGACTCCTACCAATTCAACCAAACTAACGATAATTTAGAACTTGCAAGATTGTTAAGTTAAAAAGGTATGTTCTAAAAGAGAGGAATTAGTAGTTGAAAG
Source organism: Melanostoma mellinum (assembly GCA_914767635.1). Taxonomy (NCBI): domain Eukaryota; kingdom Metazoa; phylum Arthropoda; class Insecta; order Diptera; family Syrphidae; genus Melanostoma; species Melanostoma mellinum. The sequence continues at coordinate 149,686,427 of OU612059.1, read as the reverse complement.
AGATGTATGAGGGATAATTTATTAGTGGTTAAAAGGAGAAAACAATAATAAAAAAAAATCACTCAAAACACACTCAACATAAAAACGGAAAATAATGACTTACCAATACAACTAAAGATAACACAAAACGTAATCAGAATTTAATTTTAATTCAACTTTGCTATTTTTTATTATTTACCACACTTTGAACCAAAATAAACTCATAAGTAGATAATTAAACTAAAAAGATTACTGAACAGATCACAGTTAAAATTTTAAAGTATGAAATACACAGAATTTAATTAGTTTAAAAACAGAGCTATGAAAACACACAACTATGCACAGAAATAACCAGTGCTGCCACAGCTTGGAGGTGATTTGAAAGGAAGATCGACTATATACCTTCCAGTTGAGTCACGACTATGGGTTTCAACAATGTGGTTTTCAATTGCCTTATCTTCGTTGGAAATAATTGATTTAGGATCAGCTTCCTCCACTGTCCAAAATGCCTGTAGAATCGATTCGATATTAACCGTGACCGAATGAGCGAGTACAGAGGTATTGCACACTGGTGTCAACTGACCAGCCAACACCCAACCATAAATAGTGTTCTGTGCTACAGGGTAGCCCTTGTTACTATAAACAACGCTTGCTGTGAGTATTTCCCAAACCTTGTCTGCTAATAGCAAGATATCGACGGCTGAAGAACTGTTAAACGAAGGATCGGCTAAGTTCAGACCATTTAGGTGATCCCAATCATCTACGTCAAATGATATTGTAGGCAGATTCGAAGTAAGCTTTGATAATATGTATGTATTTACCCGAATGTAACATGAATCTATGCGCGATATAATATCTATGGATAGAAGGCCTCTGGATTTGCCAGCATTCGTAAATCCAATACCGCTTATCGGTATACTAGCGTTTCTTCTTTTGAGTCCAAGTCGTTGGGCACAATGCTCCGTGATAAAAGAAACTTGTGAGCCTGAATCTATGAGAATTCGAACTTCTTGAAAATCACCGCGAATATCACGTACCTTACCGATAGCAGTGGGAAGTAACGTCTGAGGAATATATTGAGTAATGTTGAGGGAGTGGTTGTTGACAAATGATGCGTTTGATGTCGAAGCTTTATTAGAAGTTTGTTGAGGTATAAACTCACGAATAGGCCTCTCTATGACCAAGTTGCTGTTCGGTGTGTTGATGGGACTTATCTCATTGCGATTGACATATAACGACTCATCATGGACTAAACTGTGATGCCGTGATTTGCATACGGAACAGCGAAATTTTGATGTACAACGGCTTGAAATGTGTCCAGATCGCAGACAATTAAAACAAAGTTTATTCGATTTCACAAAATCTCTACGCAGTGTAACGTTCATTTTAAGAAAATCGGGACATTGATTGAGTCCGTGCGAATCACTGCATTTTATGCATGAAAATGAAGATACGTGCATACTCTTTACCGTAGAACTCCTTGGTTTTAAATTTTCCCGTGGATTATTATGAACACTCTCTAAGGCATCACAACGACGTTCAAGGAATTCAAAAAATTTGTCGATTGTAGGATCATCCTCAGAAGAACTGTCTTCCGACCAATCTTTGCGGGTTTCTGGGTCGAGTTTACTAAGAAAGATAAAGATTAACCAGGGATCTCTATTAAGTGATTTAATCGCCGTAAGACCTCTAACTATTTCATCTGCACTATTAGAAATTTTACGAAGGTGCTTAACATTTAAGTTATTAGATGATGGAAGTTGCATGAATGCCGTTATATATCCATTGATAATAAATCGAGGTCGATCAAAACGCTTAACTAACCTTTCCCAAGCTTCATCGTAAGCTGCATTCGAAAGAGGCAAATGACTCAGAAGACCTAACGCATCGCCACGAAGCGAAGATTTTAAAAACAGGTACTTTTGAACAGGAGTCAAGTTTTGTTTACTATGAACCGCACTTGTAAATATATCTTTGAATGTTGACCATTCATGGTACTCGCCAGAAAAGGGCTCTATATGAATCTTTGGAAGAAAAATATCGGCCTTTACTTCGTATGGACGTGGTTTCCCTAACGTTTCGAGAAGAATTTGTTGTTGTTCCGCTAACTGGCCAACGATGTCTTTACTTTTGGCTAATGCCTCCCTTTCTCGAATTGATGACAAAAGAACTGATTGTACCTTTAAAAACTTGGTTTCAAACTCATCGTAATCGGAGGCAGGATCAGCATAACCTTCATCTTCGGAGAACTCACACATGCAAGTCTGTGATGCATTAAACTCATCCCATAGCGTTGTTGCTTTGGATAGACGAACATCTAAGTCCGAAAGCGTAACCTTCTCATCAATATTTTCAATAAAGGTCATCAACTTAGTCATTGAAGTCTTAAGATGCCCACGTGTCAAACGCAAGGCGGCCAATGAGGGTACTCCACGACCAGGCATATCGAAGACTATATAAGTTAGTTTGTATAGAAGCTACTTAATGTTATTTTTTCTCAGAAAAATTTTGCAAACCCTGGCAAACACGTGGTTCTCCTAATATGCAAGCTCAAATACCAAAACGCAAACTTATTTTTAAGATAATTTCTTGCGAGAATTCTTTTTATTTTTACTTACTGCAATGTGGTGTGTGGTGTGATGTGTGATGTGATGTGTGGTGCGAAAGTGTGGTGCGAAAGTGTGTAGTGTGATGTGTGGTGTGTGGTGCGAAAGTGTGTAGTTTACATATGTATTTAATTTATAATACGAAAATGAATTCTATATTCTTTATTTTAAATTCAAAATGAATGTTCAATTTGTGATGTGGACTGTAATAGTAGCGAACAATGCGTAAAAATCCGGCTCGATTCAGGCCAAAAAATGGTTTGGATTATTATATTATATATATCGAATAAAACACATGCCCGAATCGTACTGTGGCAATTTAGTATTTATTGAAAACGATGTTACCTCTACGTTCTACGAACTGTACCAATTGAATGACCCAAGCGTCAGTTTCAATGATATGATTTACAAAATATGTATATCAGTTAACGGCAATGTAGATAACATAATGAGTTGAGAGAACATGTTTCTTGTATTGGTACGTTAACTAGTTGTTTATCGAAGATGATTTAAAGAAAAGCGAAAACATTATAGGGTATATAAACAAAGTATGGCAAATGAAGTTAAAATTAAAATATTTTACGAAATCTATTATTGCAATTGAAATATTTCGAATTTATTTGTTTTCATTTTCAAACAGTGAGTGTTTGCTGTCGATAACTCTTGTCTTACTTGTAGTCTTTTAATCTTTGAAACTGTATTTAAATTTGACTTCTATAGGCTAAGGGTTGCCAGATTTTCAGTTAGGATAAAGTTCCTGGTATCCTTTGTTGTGCTTTTCTTCAATTTCCATTAAAAAACTCATATAAGAAAAAAAAAATGTCTGCGTATTCTTCTCTCGTAAATGAAAGCATTTCAAAAAACTCTCTGATCAAACTGCAATCGTGACTTAATTTGACAAACTAATTAACAAATTTGTTTTCTTATTCTTTTATACGACTTATTTACCTATTGAACATTCATACCCCAAATTTAAAGCAAACATCTACAATGAAATCCAAATACGGGCTCTGGCATGGATTCAAAACGAAGGAGGGCGCTTTGAGCACTTGTTATAATTGTATTTGTATTAAATACATAAAAAACTACTAAAAGTGATCATATTATTGTTTTATTTAAACAAACCTCAAAGCAAAAACTTTTTTTTATTTTTTTTAAATTTTTCCCATTTCGTATTTTTCCAAGTATCATAAAATGTATGGGTTTTTGAGCTAACTTAATGCTGAGTTTTTCCTTTATTATTGTTTTGTTCATCTGTAAAATTTAAAAAAAAAACTCTATGTTTATCAGGCCTTTTCTCCAAAAAAATGACCTCAAAGACAAAACTTTGTTTTGGGAAGAAAATTTGAACACCACTTAAAATTGAAAATCTGGCAACCCTAAACCTATGGAAGCCTAATTTAAATACAGTCTTAAAGGTTGTTGTTTCTACAAAAAATTGAGTCTAAGATTAGGTCTCTATCATCAGTATTGACAGAGATATCAAATTTAACACTGGTCAGGGTACACCAAGTTAGCCTTTTTTTAAATTGTCAAAAAGTGATGTCAAACTTGAGAAACGGACTTTACTGTAAAACAATTTTTTTCTTACAATATGACCAAGAATCATATCCCAAAGTATGTAAAACGAATTACGGGACACCCTGTATAATATGTTCAATGTAAATGTTCAAACCATGAAATGTATTTAATTAAAAAATAAAAAAGTGAAATATGGATAAAAATTTGAAAATTGTTGTACATCCAGACACATAGACACACACAGGGAAAGAGAAAGATAGAGATAGAGTGAGAAAGAGAGAGAGAGAGATCGAAAGACTAAACTAAAACTTATTATTTCTCATGCTGAAAGAACACACACACTGCACACACACACTGCACACTGTACACACACACACTGTACACACACGCACTGCGCACACACACACACACTGAACATGCATTTAGAGGAAAATAGTGCTTAAAAATACATCTCTCTCTCTCTCTCTCTCTCTTCTACACACACACACACTGCACACACACACACACTACACATACACTCCTCACACACACTGCACAAACACACTGTACATAAGAAAACAACAAAAAAGCTCTGAAATATGTCTTTCCCATATAAAATACATGTAAAACACACCTGTTGATTTTAAGCAATTAGGACAGGTAGACACAGGTAAAAATGTTTGATGACACTTCTACTCATCAATACTAGGGATGCTCATGAAAAAAAATCGATGTTTTATTCGATGTAATACATCGTAACCTTACATCGATGTTTTCGATGTATCGATGTTTTTTGAGCAAAGCGTACGCAACGCGTGTGCAGCTGCACATGGTGTAGTCTGTCTCTGGAATGGATTTATAAAGTTAAGTAGAAGAGAGCATATATTATGTATGATATAAATTAAACAGAAACAGAACACTGAAATCGATTTGGTTACGTACTGTAATGTGAGTTGTGAGTGTGTTTTGTACGATGCTTCTCTCTCTCTCTTTTCATTTCCGGCGTTAGGAGTAGTGATCTTGAAGCGATCACAACTCTCCCACTTTTCTGCTTTTCACACTAGTGATCCGCCTGTGGGATACTTGCTTTATTCAAAATGGATCGAATGAAATACACCATCCCACTGATACATAAATTGAAAGAGAAGAGAGCATGTGAAATAAATTTGACTGTAGATTTGGCACTTTGAGTGAGTCTTTTTAATGCTCACTTCATTCGATGCATCGAATAAAAAAACATCGATGTATCGGTGAACATCGAAAGGGTGCGAAACATCGGATTTATTCGATAAATCGAATAGTAAACATCGATATTTTCGATGTGTCGATGTTTTTTGAGCAACCCTAATCAATACCAAACCACCAAAAAGAATCGGTTGGAAAACAACAGAAAAAAAAACCCAAAGATTTTCCTTAGCCAATTTATATATAGATATAATTTAACAGTCAGATTATCCTACAAATTCCGTGGTACGTTATCCCGGTCCTACGCCCAAAAGTAGTAGTACAGATCCTTGATGTAAGAAATAGCGCGCTACGCTATAGCGGTGCTCCAATTGAATTTATATGTATTTGAAATTCATGAAATTAAAAATCAGTTTATTTTTCAAACATGACATAAAAATTTTTGACTTTTTGGTAGATTCCACTTAACAATGAGTTAAAAAATTAATGACCGTCAACTTAAACTAAGACAAAATATAACGAACAAAAATTTGTTCTGCTTCTGTCTCTTTTAGTGTCCGACCGAATAATCGACTTCGGCTAAAAATTGACCTTTGGACGGACACTAGTTTTTTGTATTTTTCTACATCAACTGAGTCACACCGTTACGGGTGCGCAGAGCATTTTTTATTCCGTATTAGGTATCCCACATTTGTGTCGACCACAAGCATGTAAAAATTTATCATTTGACCACGCTTTTTTGTCTGTCACCATAGCCGCGAAGGCTTGTCAGATGAATCAGAGGAGGATTAATTTTTTTTCAATATAAATCTCTGTGCTTAATTCACTAAAAAATAAACTAAATATTTGAATTTAGAGGAAAATTTCACTGTAGTTTAGTTTGTTCGTTGAAGCCCTAGGGTGTAGGAAACCATTTTTTTTTAAATATTACAACTACAGTTTTCATGTATTATTTTTTTTTATTCTAACATTCATACTTCCAAGTTCAAAATTCAAATTCAAATTCAGTTTCCAAATTCAAATCAGTTCAGTTGGTTTGAGGATTGGGTTGAAGTAATAGCAATCGCTTATAGATAGATGAAGGTAAGGTAGTGTGTGAGGTGTGGAACGTGTTGGTTCGGTCATTAGATGAGAGAGAGGAATGAACATCGTCGAGTATTGAACAAATCGTTAAATTACGGGGAAGAAACTAAATGCAACCCTTACAAATAAATCTAAATAAAACTACAGATAAATATGAGAAAAAAAAAGTAAAAGGAAAAAAAAAATTGTAAAAGAGGAGCAGCATCCGGAATTGATCCCGGACCCCAAAAATCAATACATCATGGCATGGCGGTCATACCAATCGGGCCACGTAAGCTTGCAAAGTTTATATGACTAAGATCGTTTCATGTAATATGGGACATGGGAGCATACAAGTTAGATACTTTTCGAAGTTCGAAACACCTTATCATTTAACACCCACGAAGAGGATCGGCGTCCCCAACACAAGCGCAGTTCAGTTACGCGTCTTTTACTATTGAAGGATATTTTAATCAAAAAAACAGGATAACGTCACACCTATTTTTCTAAAATTCTAAAGAGAATTTTGAAACGAAAAACAGAATTTTCTGAATAAAATTGGTGAAAATACAGTACGGACTCGGTTTGCGCAACCCTCGATTCGCGCAACTCCTCGATTTTCGCAACACTAAAATCTTAACACGTCTTGACTCTATAAGTGCAACTTTTCAAAAAAGCTACCTCGATAAGTGCAACTTCATGTGTTTATTTATCCGTTTTCTATATTTACGTTCTTCTTTTTATTCTTTATTCCTTTGCCGTTATTTTACAGTTAGTTTGTCTGAATAATATTTCTTGCAGAACATGAAAAGAACATAAAATGCATTTGTGTTTATTTGAGTGGGTTGCGATCTTGTTAGTGTTTAGGGGCGTTCAGGCTATCATATTTGTTTGTCAAATTTGTTGGATGAATAGTTTGACGGAAAATACCCATAGCGTTCACACTAATCAAACAAATCGTCAAACTTCCTCCTGATTCTGATTTGAATTTTAACCATGGAGGACAAAGTAGGAGCAGCGCTTATAAGAAATGACATTTTAAAAATACAAGTAAAACAAAAGAAAGCGTGTTGGGACTAAAGAGGTTAATTCCACTTTCAATGTACCCAGCAAAGAAAAAATAGTCTTTCCGTGCGATGTGCAGTACTTGAAATTATTTGGGAAATGAAATTTCTTGCAAGTTTGACGAGTAGCGTTCACATTCGTCAAACTTGTTGTCCAACTTGCAAAAATATCAAAAAAATTTGAAATGCATCCAACAAATTTGACAAGCCACTTGATGGAGAGTTCACACTAAAAAATTTGCTTGACAAACTCGACGCTTGACAAACAAATTGGATAGTCTGAACGCCTCTTTTACTAAAAATTCATACAGAAAATATGACCCAGTAAGTGCAACAACCTCGGTTACTGCAACTGCCCGAATTTCTATTAGTTGCGTTAATCGAGTCCGTACTGTATGCCGAAAAAAGGAAGTGCGAAAAGTCACCATCTTACATTTTGCGAATGTATTGGTGAGGGAGTTTTGGTAACACAACAAGCTGACCCAACGCTATATAAGGGAGTGCACGACCTATCTTCCGTCTTTTCTTTCGTCAGGCGCATCGGTGCGGGTATCTCGTCGCTGTCTTCTTGAAAAAATTAAAAAAAAATCGAATGTGGAAAACTAAAAATAAAAAATTAAAAGAGTGTCGTGCAAAAAGACAAAAAAACAGAAAAAACAATCAAGTGTAATTTGAAAAGAAAAATATATCTAAGCTATAAAATAAAAATCACATTTGCGAGAAAGCCCTTCCCTTCCATTGGAAAATATATATATAAAAAAAAAAAACCAAAAGTGACGAAAAGGAAAGAAAATCAGTACACCAGGAGAGATACCTGACCAACACTTCTTCCACAGAAAGAACACAGGAGAACGCTGAAGGGTAAGTTCGTTTCTTTTCCGAAAAAAGGGTTTTGTAAAAGTGAAAGCAGAATTAATATTTCATGTATACGCAGGCGCAAATAACCTATGCAGAGCACCACATGTACTAGCCATCGTAGGCATATATTAAGTATACACGTGCCTCGCTAAAACAGAAGTAAAAGCACATCCAAGATCAATTTACAAGAAGCCACCCGCAACACATAGCCCACGCCAGAAGAAAAAAATCAAGAAGCAGCCTCACCAGACAGCACCGCACCAGAAAAAACAGATCGCCTGCCGTACAACAACAACACCTCTGACGCCAAAGATAAAGCCCCAACAGCAAAAACACCTACCCGAAGAAAAAAAAAACTCACAGATCAGCATCAGCATACGCAAGAGAAAAAAAAATCATCTGCAGCAGCCATCCTCATATCATCGTGATCATAACAATAGATTTGATCAGCACCTTACGTTTCATCCCGATCACAACACCATCCATTCATCCGTCTCATCCGTCTTTTCATCTTTACTCATCGCATTCAACAACAACCACAGCAGCCACCCACAGTACGCTTCACCCTACCTCACGTTTTTTTTTTGTTTTCCTTCTTCTACCTATTTAACTACTGAAAATTTGCTCTCGCCAATATTAAATTGTGAAAAGTTAAGTATCCAATAGTTTAAAGTCAATACGATCGAGTTTCGAGTGTGTTAAGGTTGTTCAAATTTTTCTTCTCTTCTTTTTATCATAATCTAGCTAAACAAAAAAAAAGAGAATCTCATATGTACGTAAACATATGTATGCCAACAAAGTCAACTCTTTCATATTATGATCAACGCAATACCCTCGATGCTGTGCACACCATCAGGAGGAATTTCAACGTCGATTTAAAAACGCAAAGCAAATATGAGATTTTGTTTGTTGTTTATGCGGGGTAAGTGATTTGATTTTATTAATGTCATTATTCCAAATTTGAACGATCTCTTTGATAGTGTTAAGAGAATTTTTTTTCTAATAATTTTTATATCAAATGCCAGTATTTTACGTAATCCTTAAAGTATGCTATAAAAGATTTTGAACCAAAGACGGTGGAACTTTTAACCTTTGCTTAAACGAATAAGAATATTCTGTGAAAAAGAAATAGAATGAAAATATATATATTGTAATGTACACCAAACATTTAATACCAATTTCCTAATCGAAAACGTTCCACCGAAAAACACATCTGGGAGCACTATAATGGAGTGGTTTAAAAGAAGACGTCTTTTGTGAGTGAGTGTGTATGTGTGCAGAAATACCGGGAGGGGAACTTGTCTAGACATCATGGTTCATAGAAAAACTACTAGAAATCTCTCGATGGTTCACTTTCCTATATAAAGAGGGAGCTGACGCAACCAGAAGTCAGTTTTATTTAGAAAGTGATAGTGTGAATATTGGATAAACGTAATTGAGTTGAGTTCGAATAAAGTGTATATCGAAAGTAGATACTGAATAAAGTGGTAGAATTAAATTGAAAGGTAGAGTTTTATTTTGCGAACAAAGCGCACGTTACATTGGTGTCAGAAGTGTAAATAAAACTTATTTGACTAGTAAAGTGTAAAAAAAAAAAAAAAAGTAAAAAGAAAAATAATAATTATATACAGTGAAAATGGGTAAGTTGTTAGAAGAGCTCAACTGCATTGAGCTTAAAAGTGAGTTAGGTAAGCGAAATCTTTCTAGAGCGGGATCGAAAAATGAGCTCGTCCTGCGCTTGCGCAACCACTTGGAACAGCAAGGGGAAGACGTAAACACTTTTGTTTTTGAAACAGAAGTGGAGGAAGAGGAAGCAAGTGAAAGTGTAGATTTTTCGAGTATAATGAAGCTTTTATTAGAACAAAAGACAGAACAGCAGAAGGTTCTCGGACGTCTGGAAGAACAACGAAACGATCAAAAGAAGGAACAACAGAATGTTCTTGAACAACTTGAAGCACAACGAAACGAACAAAAGAAGGAACAGCAGAATGTTCTCGAAAGACTCGAAGTACAACAAAAGAATCTGGAAGAGCAACGAAACGAACAAAAGAAAGAACAACAGAATATTCTCGAAAGACTTGAGGCGCAACAGAATGTTTTGGAAGGTCAGAAAAACATTTTAGAAGGAAAATTGGGTAAAATTAAGAAAAATGTATGTGCCCTTGACGAACGAGTTGAAGGTGTGGAAAAACAGCTTTCTGTTGTAGAGAATCGTTTGGAAAGCCGAGGCGATAACCAGTTCTCTGTTCTGTCCAAGGAATTAGACCAGATCCGGAAAATAAAAATTCGAGAATCTGCTGGAGAGTTTGCAAGGAAAAAGGAGATGAAACCCCCAACATTTGATGGACAGTCTTCTTGGCCAGTCTACAAGAGACAATTTGAGGCAGCCGCGACAACAAATGGCTGGGATGACGAAGACAAGTACATTGCACTGACTCTTGCTCTTAGAGGACCAGCAGCTGAATTACTTCAAACAGTTCCAGCTGGTAAGAGCGGCGATTTCGGTTCTCTCGTGGCAGCTATAGATAAACGCTTTGGAGATAGCCACTTGAAAGAAGTCTTCCGAGTCCAACTCAATAACAGAGTCCAGAAAAGGGGTGAAAGTCTACAGCAGCTCCAAGCAGACGTCGAAAGACTGGTTCACCTGGCATACCCGGATGCTGGAGAAGAAATCATCAACCAGCTGGCTGTTGAGTCCTTCGTTCGTGCCATTGCTGATATACATCTTCAGAGGTCTGTGCGAACTGCTAGAACACGTACTCTTTCCGAAACTTTAGCATTCGCATTGACAATTGAAGCAGCAGAACAGGCTTCTCATGGAGTACATCGACTTAGAGAAGCCATAGTCGAAGAATGCTCGTGCCAAAGAGCTGAAATACAAAAGAACCAGCGGAGCGGACTAGCAAGATGTTGGAACTGCAACAAGACCGGGCACTTACAGCGTCAATGCCGACTACCATCAAATAAAGCAGGTTGTCAACATTGTGGAAGCAAGAGATCCAACCCAGAGCAAGGTAACAACAACACCAGCGTTGCCTATCAGCCCGTAAGAACCAACTTCGAGGGGCAGAGGCTGGTTTCTTGTATCGATGGCCCCAGAACCACCATCCAGGTCTCTCAGACCAAACGAGACAACAAAAGTCTGACTGTGGAGACTACTATTAACGGGAACAAACATGTGGCTACCATCGACACCGGTGCCACAGCCTCCATAGTACGTCGAGACCTGGTAAAGACGACGTGGCTTCATAACACCAATAGCTACCGTCTAAGAACCGCAACGGGAGAAGCAGCAAGAGTATATGGAGAAGTGTGTCTTAAGATCCGACTGGCCGACCTAGTGTTTACTCATCAATTCCTGGTGGCAGATATATGTGACGAGTGCATCATTGGAATCGACTTTATGAAACAGCACGGAGTTATTTTGGACATCGGTAATCAGGTTTTGAAGTACCAAAATAAGGAACTTCCAATGACTTATTCGAACGAAAGTACGTCGACACTGAGAACGGTCATCAGGGAAGATCTTATTCTGCCTCCTTCTTCTGAAGTGTTCGTTTGGACGAAACTGGAGGGTGAGTTTGGAAGCCTTCGATACCTCATGGTGGAACCAGACCCAGAGTGTTCCTCCCAAAGCGTCATCATTGGGAAAACACTGGTAGCACCGAAAAACAAAATGGTCCCCGTACGATTACTAAACACCAGACCGTACGATGTAAAGTTGAAGAAAGGAGAAGTCGTTGGACGTTGCGAATCGGTTGCAGCAATTACGAAGATCACAGACGAAGCTCCGAGAAAAACTATAACTCCGGAGGAGCTCGAAACCATCAGAGCTAAAATACTGAATTCATCCTACCTTGATCACCAACAAACAAGGATGGCTGAAAGTCTCCTACAAGAGTACACTGATATCTTCGCATCGCAAAAGGGGCAATATGGTAGGACACAGTTGGTGCAGCATCGCATCAACACAGGAGATGCAAGACCGATTCGTCAACCCGCAAGACGTCTTCCACTGGCCAAACAAGGTGAGGTTGAGGAAATGATAACAGCAATGAAAAAGGACGGTCTCATCGAAAATTCCAAAAGTCCTTGGGCGTCACCAGTGGTGCTAGTGAAAAAGAAAGACGGAAGCACTCGCTTTTGTGTGGACTACCGAAGGCTGAATGATGTAACTAAGAAGGACAGCTATCCCCTGCCGAGAATCAGTGATACCCTGGATGCCATGGAGGGAGCGCAGTGGTTCTCGACGCTGGACTTGAAGAGCGGATATTGGCAAGTTGACATCCACCCTGACGATCTAGAAAAGACGGCGTTTTCTACAGGTAATGGGCTCTGGCAGTTTAAAGTTATGCCGTTTGGGTTATGTAACGCTCCGGCAACATTCGAGAGTTTGATGGAGTGCGTTCTTCAAGGACTGACGTGGAAAGCGTGCCTAGTCTACTTGGACGATGTCATTGTTTACGGGAAAACATTTGGCCAACATTGCAAGAACCTAAAAGCCGTGTTTCAGAGACTTCGAGAGGCTAACCTTAAACTGAATCCAGAAAAATGTGCACTTTTCAAAACCGAAGTCAAGTATTTGGGACACATCATCTCATCCCAAGGAGTAAAGACTGATCCTGAAAAAGTTGACTCCGTCAAAAATTGGCCAACACCACAGGACAAACATCAACTCCGAAGTTTTCTGGGACTTGCCACATATTACCGACGTTTTGTTAAGAACTTTGCTGGAGTTGCAAAGAGTTTGCATCAGCTCACCGAAAAGGGGAAGCAGTTTAAATGGTCAGGTGAGTGTGAGAAATCTTTCCAGGAACTCAAATACCGCCTCTGTAACGCTCCAGTGCTGGCACATCCAACACCTGGCAAAACATTCATCGTCGACGCAGATGCAAGCAACGTTGGAATCGGGGCGGTACTATCCCAAGTGCATGATGGCGAAGAGAAAGTGGTGGCATACTACAGCAAGGTCCTATCGAAACCCGAAAGAAACTACTGCGTGACCAGAAGGGAACTACTAGCTCTTATCTTGGCAACAAAGCACTTCCATAAGTACATCTATGGACAGAAATTCCTTCTGCGGACAGACCACGGTGCTCTGAGCTGGCTTTTGAACTTCAAAAATCCAGAAGGTCAAGTCGCAAGGTGGATAGAAAGATTGCAGATCTATGACTACCAGATCCAACACCGCAGAGGAAAGCTGCACTCAAACGCCGATGCATTATCCCGAAGACCTTGCAAATTGGATTGCAAGCATTGCAGGCGGCAAGAAGACAAAGAAATCATTACCGCTCAGCGACTAAGAGCTGATCCAATAAGCGGATGGAGCAATGAGGAAGTGAGGACTGCTCAACAGGAAGATCCAGATATCGAACCCATTCTCACATGGAAAGAAAATGAAGAGAAACCGGAATAAGGAGACATTTCTGACAGGAGTCCAGTTCTCAAAGCCTATTGGGCACAGTGGGACTCACTATATGTGCAAGAAGGTGTCCTCAGGCGAAGATGGGAATCCGCTGACGGTAAGTCACATGTGATGCAGCTGATCGTACCGCAATCGAAAGTCAGTGAAGTTCTTCGGGAGATGCACGACGGACCTTCTGGAGGCCACCTCGGAGTAAACAAAACACTGGAGAAGGTGCGACATCGGTTCTACTGGTTACATGCTAGAGATGACGTGGAGAAGTGGTGCCGAACATGTGACAAGTGTGCTGCAACCAAAGGACCTGGTAGGAAGATTCAAGGTAAGATGCATCAGTACAACGTTGGATCGCCTTTTGAGAGGATTGCAATAGATGTGGCTGGGCCTTTTCCAGAGACCAACGCTGGAAACAAGTACATTCTGGTCGTGATGGACTATTTTAGTAAGTGGCCTGAGGCGTATGCCATCCCAAATCAAGAAGCCAAAACGGTGGTCGACCAGATTGTGTTTAACTGGGTTAGTAGGTTTGGCGTGCCTATGGAACTCCATTCCGACCAAGGGAGGAACTTTGAGTCAAACATCTTCCAAGGAGTGTGCGGACTACTTGGCATTAAGAAGATGAGAACCACACCACTTCATCCACAATCTGATGGGATGGTTGAAAGATTCAACCGGACCTTGAAAGAACACCTCACCAAGGTCGTAGGCGACTACCAAAGAGACTGGGATAGGCACGTACCGCTATTCCTGATGGCCTATAGAAGTGCAGTACATAGCTCGACAGGACAAACACCATCTGACATCCTGTTCGGGAAAACCATGCGGCTGCCCAGCGAACTTAAATTTGGATGCCCCACCGAGGAGCCACAGGACACAAACGAGTATGTGGACGACCTCAAGGAGAGACTCGCTGACATCCATAAAAGAACAAGGGAACGGATGAAAACCTACAGCGACCGGATGAAGACACGGTACGATACAAAAGCGACAACGGCAGGATTCCGAGCAGGAGATCGTGTGTGGCTTTATAATCCTCATCGTCAAAAGGGATTGTCACCGAAACTTCAGCAGAACTGGGAAGGTCCTTATACTGTTGTCACGAGGATTAACGACGTGGTCTACCGCATCCAAAGAGGACTAAGAGGCAAGTTAAAAGTAGTGCATTGTGACCGGCTGCATCGATATAGTGGGGAGGCCGCAAATGAAATTATTCGGGACGAACAATCTTAAGGAGGGGGCAGTGTAATGTACACCAAACATTTAATACCAATTTCCTAATCGAAAACGTTCCACCGAAAAACACATCTGGGAGCACTATAATGGAGTGGTTTAAAAGAAGACGTCTTTTGTGAGTGAGTGTGTATGTGTGCAGAAATACCGGGAGGGGAACTTGTCTAGACATCATGGTTCATAGAAAAACTACTAGAAATCTCTCGATGGTTCACTTTCCTATATAAAGAGGGAGCTGACGCAACCAGAAGTCAGTTTTATTTAGAAAGTGATAGTGTGAATATTGGATAAACGTAATTGAGTTGAGTTCGAATAAAGTGTATATCGAAAGTAGATACTGAATAAAGTGGTAGAATTAAATTGAAAGGTAGAGTTTTATTTTGCGAACAAAGCGCACGTTACAATATATTAAATAGACCCATAGAGAAAAAGGAAAAACCTATAAGAAAAAGTTCAATCAAATCTGGGAAAAGAAAAAAATGAAATTGTTACACTCTTACCAGTGGCAGGCTGAGTAAGCGCAAATGCTAGTGAAACTTAAAGCTCACATACTTTTAGAAAATTGGATTTTAAAGTTGAAGTTGGATTTCATGATCGTAATTCTTTTTTTTTTTTTTATCCTTATTTACAAGTTTGACTTAACCTAACATAATCGCATTTTATATGTAGCTTATTATTTCTAGGACTTATTTTTGCTGTTATTACCATGAATCTTTTATTAAAATGTTTTCTTATTAAATATGAATTGAGCTAAAGCTTTGGAAAGTATTCTTTTTCTTTTTGTGCATTTCGTCGATGATGGGTTTTTATTGATCACAGATACTCAGATGCTGTCGTACCTTCGAATGAGTGACCGTGTTCCGATTCTTTTTTTTTGATTCCGACTTTTAGTTTTGTTTGCTTAATATGATTATGAAATAAGAACCGTATAGTGGATGTGACTTTGCCAAGGGCACCCGGGTCGTAAGATGGTCGTAAGATGGTAGGCGACGCGTGAAGTGATGGAGTAAATCAGTCGTTTCATGTGGGGGTTACTATAAAAATGAGGACATGGTAATCCAGGATGGTATCGTTCAAGAATTTATATTCCTTGGTATGATACCGAGGGAGGGAAAATCCTCAGACGAGCTTATACATCGGTGCTCTCCTCACGTTATATCCTTATAGGAATTTTTTTAGGATGAATAGGACGTTTCAGGCTTCGCGCGAATTTCGTACATTACATTAACGGCATGAAAACGTAACGGCCGTCCATGATTCTGACGCAAGAACCCCCCCTCCGACGAGCTAGTTTTGGCTATGCAAGCATGCCAAGCGGTCGTGAGTCATGGACAACCATCTGCCTCGCTATCAGGACTTTCTTAGTGTCCCTGTAAGCGCTGAGAAATAACGTTAGTGCAAAAGGTGGATGGTCGAAAGGGACTATCTTGGGTTTTGGTTGATGACATCCTTACGTGTAGTATCGTGGGTGTGATTGGGCCTCAACTCAGATGTCCTTCCTCGGATATCACCTCGAGGGTACGTTACAGGTGGCGCCCAACGTGGGGCCCGAATTTCGTCCTTTTTTTCAAAAAAATTATTTCGTCCTTTTTTTCAAAAAAAAAATTTTTTTTTCTAGCCAGAATTTTTTTTTTAAGACTTGATTTAGAGTTGATTTGGGTTTCCTTCAGACACTTCCATTATTTTCTAATGTATTACACGACCAGTGATTGGGTGAGATCCTCGATCAGTCTGCTGCGTGTATACTACAACTTTAGTACTTTTTTTTTAGAGTTAAATCATCGAACGGATGCTTGTGTTTTGACGACCAGTAATGGGTGGAATCCTCATTAGTCTGCTGCGCCAAACAACGCTTTCTTCAGTGATTTTCCCAGACATGCGCTCTCCTTATTTTTGCGTTAGATAAATTTCTTATTATTAATATTGTGATGCATATCCAGTAATTGGGTGGTATCCTCAGTTAGTCTGCTGTATGTACCAATGTTACATAATTCCTTCTCTCAATTTATTTCAGTGAAGTAACTCTTTTCAACCAGTAAATGGACGACATTTCATTTAGTCTGCTGTGAAAAGTTGTTCTTCTCTTGATTTAGGGAGTTTTGGTAGTCCTGACTTCTGAGAGAAAAAGAAGAGAAACACAAAGAAAAGAAAGGGAAATACCTGTGCTGTGGAATGCCAAGTCAACATAATCAGTCTTCGAAATTTTATTTTTTTTTTATCCTATGTGATTAAGTGAGTGAAATACAATTAGTCGTCGATCAACTCTGTTATACACCCGGTACCTGATTACAAGGTCACATCCACGCAATTTTTATGATAAATTTTTCCGACTCTAAACAAGATAGTTTTCGTATATTCTGTTTTTTCAGTTTGAAACTTCAGAACATATTCATTATTAGTTTATAAATCTAAGTTGAAATTCTCTAGATACATTATTTAGGAAATATAGTTAACATAGTTTTGATACAGGGTTAGAATCCTTGATTTTTTTCGATATTCAGTTTCAATAAGATTTAAATTTTTTCGCTTTTCCCGTTTCGTTAATTGCTTTTGACCATTCATAGTATTTTGGTTTGCCTTTTTACAATTTTTGGTCCAACACTTGATTTACTTTACAACCATGTCTGATACGCAAAATCCTCCAGCAAAGAGGGGTCCCAACTTGAGAAGAAAAAACTTTAACTTTAATAAGAGGTTAAATACCTCTTCTGCTACAGCGAATTCGGAAGCAGGTATTCTAAATAGTTCAACTCTTTCGTTGTCGAATTTAGCTAATGTAGGTGCAACTTCCAAGGCTACTGGTACGAAACCGAAAGCTAAAGAACCTGTTGCGAATGCATCTGCTTCTGCTGGTTTACCGCAAGGAGTTTCGCAACACCATCAACATACTGCTGCGACTACTGATGATGAGTTTTCTTCTTATGTGCAGGGAATCGTTTCAGCGACGGTAGGGTTAGGTAGGGCGGAAGACATGAAAATTATTCAGCGAGAGCTGGAAAGAAACACAGCAATGATGAGGAAAGAGTTGATAGCGACACTGCGACAGGAATTGTCAGCGTCAAATCCTCCGGTCGTGGTTCCGAGCTCTCAAAGTCAGGCTGGCCCCATTCCCTCCGTGGCTCGTCACCAGCCTGAAATTAGTTATTCCCTTGGGAATCCTCCGCAACCCAGTCAGAACTTTAACTCCCGAGCTGCAGATGATTTCATCGCACAACTCGACAACTTACACCTCAGTAATCAGTCTAGAACACCAGGTAGAATCTTCCTCCAGACAATTCATCTTCACATTCAGGATTTAGAGCTCACAGCTACCATAAATGGGGGCTGAAGTTTGATAATGTGAACATGACTGTCGAAGAGTTCGTTTTCCGGCTTGAGCGATTGAAGGATTGCCTTGGATCGACTTGGCCACAGATTGTCGCCCATTTCCACCAGTTTGTAAGTGGTCAGGCCGAGAACTGGTTTTGGGTATACTTAAAAACCCATCCGGATGTCGATTGGTTCAACTTGAGAGCCGCTCTGATGGAGCAATTTCGTACTCTAGAAACAGATTCTGAGCTTGCAAGAAAAATGTGTGATCGTCGCCAAGGCCAAAATGAAAAGTTTGATGACTTTTTTATGGCATTGCAGCAGATGAACACACGATTACGCGTTCCTAAACCAGATTTTGAGTTAATTGGGTTGATTAAGCAAAATGTTCGCAGGCGAATGGGTGAGCTACTCTTAACGTTCCAAACGTCTAGCTTGCAGGAAGTGGCATACGTGTGCAGGAAAATCGAGAAGTGTATATATGATCAAGACACTCAGAAAGCTAGAGGCCAAATAGTACAAACAGCTCCTCAATATCGTAAATACGTACACGAGGTGGATTTTGAGAACCAGCAGTCAACGGCAGCCAATGATTGTGTTGAGGCTGTCCAAGTCCAAGTTAAGCGAGAGCCCGGTTCCTATAAATGTTGGAACTGCAAGGTAGAAGGTCACAGCTACATTGAATGTCCGGTTCCTCAAAGGTCGCTATTTTGCTTTAAGTGCGGTAGAGAGGATACTACTTCTCCACGGTGTCCGAACCCGAAATGTCCGGGAAACTATCAAAGGAGCAATCTGTCTCCCGGGATGTTTTGCTCTCAGACCAAGAACCGGGACCCCCAGTAAAAATAGCTTCACAAAATTCCAATCCCAGTTTTCAAAAGGAAACAAATTTTTCAATCTTAAAAAGGAATGTTCAAACAAATTTCCAATTCCCTGTGCTTAACGCACCAAAAGATAAGCCTACATTTAAACCAAGAAAAACATTGCACGAACGTCTCATCGCATACCATGCAGCCAGAGAAAGAATTTTCGGTACCCAGTCTCCTCGCCCAATATCTTCGAAAATTTTAAAAGTTCGGGAAAGGGCTAAAAGGAGAAAGAAAGCACAACAGTCAATAGAGGCAACAACCTTGTGTTCCGAAGACGATCCTCGTCCATATGCGGAGGTAACTGTATGCGGCGATAAGTTGTTGGGGCTACTTGATAGTGGCGCCAGTGTAAGTTGCTTTGGACAAGGTTGTGTTGAGCTTCTTCGAAAGTGGGGAATTCCGTTCAAAAAATTCTTGGCTCATGTGACGACGGCAGACGGGAATGAGCAAGAAATAGTAGGGGAGGTTGAGATCCCGATAACATACAAACAACAAACTCAGAACGTAAAATTGTTTTTAGTCCCATCACTACAACGCCAACTATACCTAGGAGTCAATTTTTGGAAGATTTTTAATATCGCGCCACACATAATTTCAGAACTATCTTTAGACAAAATTGCTCCAAGTAACTGTTCAGAAATGCATGTGTTAACAGAAGATCAGACAAGGAAACTCCAAGCAGCCATTAGAATGTTTCCGTCCTTTGCCGTCCATGGCCTAGGAAGAACGACACTAGAGGAACATGTCATCGATACGGGGGATGCCACACCAATTAAGCAACGTCACTACCCTGTTTCTCCAGCGGTGCAGAAACTGATGTACGATGAACTGGATCGTATGATAGAAATGGGCATAATACAGGAAAGTAGTAGCGCCTGGAGCTCTCCGGTAGTACTAGTGCGCAAACCCGGGAAAAATAGGTTGTGCCTAGACTATCGAAAGGTAAACGCGGTTTCAAAAAACGATGCGTATCCACTTCATCCTATAGAAGGACTGCTATCACGTGTCGGAGATACGGTCTACATTTCCAGTGTAGATCTCAAAGATGCGTTTTTGCAGATTCCGCTGGAGAAGTCATCTAGGGAGAAGACAGCTTTTACGGTGCCCGGTAAACCCTTATTGGAGTTCGTGGTGATGCCTCCTGGTCTCAGCGGTGGTGTTCAACGCATGTGCCGACTTATGGACAAGGTGGTGATTGATGAACTTAGAAAAAATGTGTTTCCATACGTGGATGATCTTCTGGTAATTTCACGCACTTTTGATGAGCATGTCAAAATTTTAATGATGCTTGCCGGTCGGATGATTATGAAATAAGAACCGTATAGTGGATGTGACTTTGCCAAGGGCACCCGGGTCGTAAGATGGTCGTAAGATGGTAGGCGACGCGTGAAGTGATGGAGTAAATCAGTCGTTTCATGTGGGGGTTACTATAAAAATGAGGACATGGTAATCCAGGATGGTATCGTTCAAGAATTTATATTCCTTGGTATGATACCGAGGGAGGGAAAATCCTCAGACGAGCTTATACATCGGTGCTCTCCTCACGTTATATCCTTATAGGAATTTTTTTAGGATGAATAGGACGTTTCAGGCTTCGCGCGAATTTCGTACATTACATTAACGGCATGAAAACGTAACGGCCGTCCATGATTCTGACGCAAGAACCCCCCCTCCGACGAGCTAGTTTTGGCTATGCAAGCATGCCAAGCGGTCGTGAGTCATGGACAACCATCTGCCTCGCTATCAGGACTTTCTTAGTGTCCCTGTAAGCGCTGAGAAATAACGTTAGTGCAAAAGGTGGATGGTCGAAAGGGACTATCTTGGGTTTTGGTTGATGACATCCTTACATGTAGTATCGTGGGTGTGATTGGGCCTCAACTCAGATGTCCTTCCTCGGATATCACCTCGAGGGTACGTTACAAGGGCTGACATAGGTTTTCCCTCAACTTGCCCTAGGCTTTTGCTGTGGCGAGTTGAGAGCTGTCAAATAGCATGCATTTTTTTTAATGACAGAGATGTGTGGGGATTTGTGGTTTAGCGTTTTTTGAGGTCTAGAAAACACAGGTTTTTGTGACAACTCATAGGTGGAAAATAACGATCTGGTGTTATTGACATTTTCTGAGCGTAGGACTGAAAAAACGTGCCACTGAATTTGTAGGACAATCTGACTGTTAAATTATAGAAATGTTAAATAAGTAAAAACCAAAAAAAAATCAGCTTGTTAGTAGTCACTTTTTTTGACCTCGTAATCGATACATGTTTGAGGAAGGGGACTATTGGGATCAAACCATACAATTTGTAGGACAAAGATTAAAATTTTCAGTATCATGAAATCGACATATTTTACCCTTACTACCTCTGTTAGCTACCACAGTCGAAAGTTTTCGTTAGACCCCGGACTATAATTCTTTGAGCGTTCAGCTGAAAAGTTATAATATCAGGAACCTATTATGTATCAATAGTAAAGTAACTTGTGACGACGACATCAACATCAATCATTGCGTAAACATAGGGTGCAGATGAAGTGAAAAAGAGAAAACTCCGTAATCTTTTATGCAAGGCAAATACCACCTAAGCTTGATCACTATTGTGAAGCAGATAAGAAGGTCAGTTATGATCTCTTCGAGATCACGAGCTCTTTGTTTCAGAAAAGGAAAAACAAGGAGAAGAAAAAGAAGAAAAAGAAAAGGAGAAGAAGGAGAAGGAAAGGTTCCAGCACTGAAGAAAAATTTCAATTTCAATTTCGAAACCCAAACCGACACCACCCACCGTCTTCGTTATCGGCTGTGCCGATTGAAAACCTTGCTTTTAACAAATTTTTTGCAGCTCTCTAATTTTTAAACTCTGATTGGAATTTTTAAAGTGTAACATTCTAATATGAAATCCATCACGACTACAAAAACACCAATGTATTCTTTCCGTTTTTTTCCTTACACAAACTTAGCTCTAGGAAAATTGTTATTCTATAAGGACCTTTGACAGCACATGGACTTAAGCAGTTACCGGCTTCTTTCTGCACGTGTTGACATTCGACAATCAACAACTATGTCGGTGCCTTGCAGTGACCGTTACATGGCCATTGTTCTTAAGGCCTGCGTCGTGTCTTAATTTCAAGTTTCCAGGAAGGCGGAAGATCTAGATTCACCAAATACGGCTGTGAGTGATAATATGAGGAATTCCGTGATAATGGTCGTTCAGCCTATGATGGTTTCCAGATCAACTACCGGCCAAAGCTCTGACCAATGGAAGAAGGTTCAACGTGAAATTAAGAGTTGATTCTCTCGAAACGTTACTTCAGACGAGAAAATAGACACTGAACTGACATCTTGATTTCGAAAATATTTTGCAGCTTTCCTTTCAGTGGGGAAGTGTCGCCGAATCAAATTTGTTTGTGAGATTTATGAATACGAAATGCACAAACAGTCCATATCTAGAATGTGATTCGTTTCAGCTAATTTTCTTGATGTACCAACTTTCTATCTCCATTTTATTTTTAGTAAAAATAAATAAAATAAGTAGGATGGCTCAAGAGAGCGAGGAGCCCCGGGGCATAGCGCATTTATAACAACCATTGTCTTGTAAGGGAATGGAGGGGACCTACAATTTTCTGCCGATGCCGAACGGCTAATCGAGATAGAGCTTCTCATAGCAATATACATAGATACTATCTGAGGATTTGCCTTATCCTCAAAATATGTATAAAAAAATGAAGCAATCGAACATGTTCAAATGAATTATCTGACACATGCCATTAGTCCTTGCATCAAATCATCAAGAAGAATTAAGCTAAGCAAAGCGTAAATTTTAATTTGCTCATCTACGATGGGCACCAAAGTTAAATATCGTCACTGGCACTAATATGAGACGTGATTGTATGCTTGGTGATTAATTGGCCATTAGAATTGGTATCCAATATCGGTACTCTGAGTCATAGAGGACATTAAAAACCAACCTTTTGTGAAGGATAATACCAAGGAATTCCATGAACTGAGATCAATCGGGGTCGGCACCATTAATTTAGTGCCACCACATCGATATTGTATCAACAGGTGCACACCATTTGTTACGATTCACATACAATACAATGTTTCTAGTTCAATGACATTAAAGTGAATCGAGACTCAATAAAACAAGCAAACCCAGGATAAAGATGGTTACTCCTCAATCACTTCCCCTGTGGTAGCTAGCGCACGCCTCGAATCGATAACTAATTTAGTAGATAAATTTATTTGTTCCTTTCTTTGTTTGTGATACATTCTGGCTGTAAATAGGTATGTCGTGACTTTTGTGACCGAAGGAGACCAAAGCTCCAAAGGAGCATTTTCAGTTTCGCCAGTTAAGTTTTGTGCTGTCATTGTGTCTCAGAGGACCCATTGCTGATAACTGTCTGCAAACTGAGTGTTCAGTGCTGTGGAATTTTTGGATTCCATCTCAGTTCAGCACTCAAATAAATTGCTTTGGCTTGATGATTTTTGTTTATTTGCTGACAGTCATTGAAAGTGAGTATATAACTATATATGTTTGTAAGTAAGGGCATAAAAGTTTCTATTCTCATTTGACAGCATGGCGGAAGAGAGAAGATGTATTTCCTTAAAAGCATTTGCTTAGAGAACCTGTTATCCTTCGGCTGAGGCTGAGGTAATCTCTCCAGATTCAAACTTTTCTTAATAAAAATTAAATGGAGTAAGATGAAGAAGACGAACTCAGTTGATTTTTCAGTTTGGAACAATTTGTTAAAGTTTAGTTGTTAAGTAAAGGTGGATTTTAATCATCAAACAAATTATGTATGTAGGTCAGGTTAAAATGGCTGTCAGGAATCCAACTGACACACTTAGACAAATATTATGTCCATTGTGATACGAAAAGAAATATGCGAGGGAGTAGCTCACTTAACAAAACCCTTTGGAACTTTTGATAAAGCGAAAGAGTACTTTTTCTTTCAATAACACCGGCCAACACTATTTTTTGGATTGAGTCCTGTATGTTTGATTTCATTTTTTTCTTCACTAGAAACAAGGAAAAAGAATTTTTTCTAATTAAAGTTTGCTTCTGAAGAAATTAGAGCAATTTTTCATTTTTTATGCAAAAGTCATTGAATTTTACACTTTTTTTTTATCTTCCTGAGTGGAAAGATTGAGTTAATTTATATCATAAAACACTTGAAAAATTATGCGTTCGAAGTGCGGGGAAAAGGTTCTGATGAGCAGTAATAAAAAATAAATTCAGAAGCGAACAAGACGAATAGTCTTGGTCAAATGGAAAAATCATTTCTAAAGTGTTTTCAGCTTGACAATTTTATGTCTGGTATATGAGTCGGCTTTTCAGTAGGTGTAGTTAGGTGGATTAATAGTTGTTGCAGCGCAACAAGTCGATGTTTTTTTTTTTCTTTGCACTAGGCAAACAAGGTGTGGGTGGCCAAAGACGCACACGAGTCGGTGCGGTGCGAGGAACATCGCAACTAACAAAATTGAAAGCGTATTTGTGTTCCCGTAAATAGGATCTGTTACCGCAGAGGGTCAACGATCCAGTGGACGATTTATTGGGAATTTCTATATTCACTTATATTCACTTAACTTGCGAGCATCAATGAAACATTCTATGGCTATATTCACTTACCAAGTTCACTTTCACAAACTCCAATTACCAACCATCCCTGTTGTTTACTTAAGTAAGTGAGTTATTTTTGTTTACTTACGCTATTCACTTTGGGGTTGTTGTTTTTCCATGAGCGATGTTTTGCGATGTTTTGCTTAAGTGAATATAAGTGAATATAGATTCCCAATGAAACTCGGCTAAGGTGTGTGATGCGACACAATTCAAGTTGAAGAAAATAAATTGAAGGACTTAAGGCCACAGAGGAGAAATTGTTGTTTTTTTCCATTTTCATACGATCTCTTCTACAGTTTTTTTTTTGTGGTTGAACGCGGTTGATACCATAATCATTCTTTTTTTGTATGAAAGTTTTCTTTAATTTCCTTAAGCTGAGTATTCTTGCGATACAATATTAGTAGTAGTAGTAGTAGTAGTAGTAGTAGTAGTAGTAGTAGTAGTAGTAGTAGTAGTAGTAGTAGTAGTAGTAGTAGTAGTAGTAGTAGCAGTAGTAGTAGTAGTAGTAGTAGTAGTAGCAGTAGTAGTAGTAGTAGTAGTAGTAGTAGTAGTAGTAGTAGTAGTAGTAGTAGTAGTAGTAGTAGTAGTATTAGTAGTAGTAGTAGTAGTAGCAGTAGTAGTAGTAGTAGTAGTAGTAGTAGCAGTAGTAGTAGTAGTAGTAGTAGTAGTATTAGTAGTAGTAGTAGTAGTAGTAGTAGTAGTAGCAGTAGTAGTAGTAGTAGTAGTAGTAGTAGTAGTAGTAGTAGCAGTAGTAGTAGTAGTAGTAGTAGTAGTAGTAGTAGTAGTAGTAGTAGTAGTAGTAGTAGTAGTAGTAGTAGCAGTAGTAGTAGTAGTAGTAGTAGTAGTAGTAAGGGTAGTGTCTAACTGCAGATGTTGTTTGAAACCAAGTAGACCCTTCGCTCCCGTCCCATACCGCTGTCATGTTGTTTTTGTAGAGGCAGTTTATTGCTTTTAGCATTTTGGAAGATATTCCTAGGCAACTGTACGTTGTCAACAGTTGAGTATCCTTTCCTAAAACCCACTTGGAACTCGCTCAGTACATCATTATTTTCCTCCCAGTTTTTGAGCCTGTGCAGGAGTACACCAGTGAATATTTTCATTACAGAATTCAAAAACGAAATTCCTCGATAGTTGTTTGGGACACCGCCCTTTTTATAGATTGGAAGGATAATATTTTTTTGAAAGCTTTCTGTTACTTCTTTTTTATCAAATATTTAGTGGAAAGCATCTGTAATTTTTCTGATAAAATTCACCGTGGCATAATTGAAAAACTCATACGACACACGGTCTTCGCGTGGAGCTTTCTTGCGATAGCATCGGTGTATTGCGTCCATGACTTCTTGGCCGGTGAAAGTGTGATCAAGATTTTCGATTTCCAGATGCGGTGAAGCGTAGAACATTAACTGATTGGAGTTTATCGGTGCGTTTAGTAAATTTTTGAAGTGTTCATGAAAGGACTGAGCTGTCTGTGTTATGCAAGATATCAGAATATATGTGTTGCGTAGTGAGTTCATCTCATTGCCCCGAACGGATGTCAACAGTCTGTCGAGATTGTTTCGATATTGTTCCATATGCGTGTTTCTGCATTTAAGTTTTGGTAGCAACTCCATATTCGAGATATTGCTAGATGGCTCTTCATTACGAATCATGCAGTTGACGAGCAGTGGTAAGTGATCCGAGTAGATCATCTCTTCAACCTTTAAGTCTTCAACGAACGAGGCAAAAATCAATAGAAGAACATGACGTTCCTCTTATAAAAATAAAGGTATAAAAGTGTCCATCGGTGTCACTTCTAGTTCTTCCATTCAACAATGTTAGATCAGTCGTTTCGCACATTTCAATAAATTTTCTCCCGTAATCGTCAATCTCTCGTTTATCTCGTAATGCTAATATTGTCGGGAACACATTCTGGATTCATTTGCAGCAGCTGTGAGTTTCCTACCCTTGCGTTGCAGTCTCCAATAACCATAATATTTTCTTGCTGGAATTCAAGGAGAAAGTTCTGCAAACCAGCAAAGTCATCCATTAATTTATTACAGTTTATATAAACAATAAACAGGAACTATAAACAAGTTCTCATTCGAGCAAGTCATTTCAACAATCGTTCTGTTCAGCTCATTTATAAAACTGAATCTTAGTAATTTATTTAACGTGGACTAATGCCTACTCCGCGTATATTTTCGGGTACCTACTGTCTGACCAGAAAGGTGAAGCAACGACTTAAGTGCCTGGATCATGAAACTTGTGGAGCTCGATATATGCATACAATCAATTCCACCTGACAACGTTGATCATTGACTTTCTCTGTTGACAGACTTCTCTCATAGTGAGTGACACTGTTGAAGTAAAATCCAATTTTCCCCCTTTTTTTTGAGAAATAGACAAGATGGAAGAACAACACGTGGGTAGTCTTCTTGAGTTTGAAAAACCACATTTCAATTATAAGCTCACATAAATCATCTCAATCAATTTCCTGGGAAAACATTAAAGCCCGCGCATCAGGCACAAACGTAAAGACACAGCCCTACGCAATTTCTCGAACATCAAAAACGACGAAGACGCTAGAGTTGGTTGCTGACATGAAAACATGATTCAACACCATTTTTCATTTGGTTAGCTTTTCTTTGGTTTCTCTTTGGCTGAAGCCCAAGCAGGACGGATGATGAATATCATTTTTCAATGCCATCCCAAGAGTCTTTTATGGTAAAGTGCCGACGATGATGTTGATTGCAAAAAGAAGAAAAAACAAACGAACACCATGAAGTGTGTGATGAGATGGGGAAGGTATTCATATCTTCCCGCCTTATCGCTATTTTCAAGAATTTTTTGTTTTTTGTAAATCACTGAAGCGAATTTCACTTGTTTTGTGG
The DNA here is from genome assembly GCA_914767635.1 of Melanostoma mellinum. Classification (NCBI taxonomy): domain Eukaryota; kingdom Metazoa; phylum Arthropoda; class Insecta; order Diptera; family Syrphidae; genus Melanostoma; species Melanostoma mellinum. The sequence goes on along the minus strand of OU612059.1, from coordinate 149,658,866 downwards.
CGCAGGGACAATTGAATGAAGAACAATTTCAATGAACTTCGTATAGGTATGGGCGAACATCGTACATATTCAATGAAGAAAATTAAATTGGCAGTCTTATTTAAACACGGAATTTTTCTCAGAATTCAGCCCAAACATCTTTAAACTGATAAAAAGTTTGAAATCAAGAACACTTTCCGGTATTTTTTTTATATCGATTTTATGCTCTTGTGTTTTTCCTAGAACAGCAGTTAAGTGAAAATTGGGTCTATTGTAGACTTTTTTGGTCTAAAACCACTTGGATAAGGAACTATAACAATGTTGATGTGGGGTTTACGGTTCAAACGGTCACATAATATTACAACACGTAAGATTTTGTACGCTACGTTAAGGAGGCCTATTTATTTATTTTTAATTGTTTAACTTTAACTGCAGATACACAATTGTGCACAGTTATATTGCATGATAATTTAAAGATTATAATTAATGCTTTTGCAAATTATAAGGCAATAATTCCTTTTTGAATTTATAAAAACTAAGATTGAAATCCAAAAAAGAAGTTTACGTAATAAATTGTTTGCAAAGGAGAGTAAAAGGTTTATTACTCAAATAATTTAATGTTGATTCATTAGTTCGAAAAATCTTAAAATTTCGATTTTGCCGAAGTGGCACATTTATTATTAGTAACGAAAGCAGATGAGGTGAGCTTATATCACCTTTCAAAAGCTTGAATATAGGTAGCGTGATGACCTCCAGTCTTTAAGGATATTAAAACCAATCAGCATAAGTCTCGAGCGATATGGAGGAATATGAATGTGATTATCTCAGTTAAGATGACTCAGAGCAGTTTCCAAATTCACGTCCCTGCTCTTCGGATGTGGAACTGGAACGGTTGTGTATGATAAGCTCATTGAATTCTGACCTTGACAGCATTGTTTCATGGGGTCTTATGAACCGAGTAGAATTCAATGCTTCGAAAACTCAATGCTGTCTCTTGTCGTTGAAGCTTAACATTCCCCCATTGCCATTATCCATGAATGGTACCTGCATCCAAGAAAGCGAAAAGCTGTCAGTACTTGGTATGTGTGTAAACGATGATCTTCGTTGGAACGACCACATATTTGAAGTCGCCAAAAACGCTGCTAAATTCTTAGGTTTCTCAAGACGATGCAGGAAGTTCTTCACCCCTTCTGATCTGGCTACAATTTATAAGGGGTTCATCCGCCTAAAACTTTAGTATAGCTCCCACATCTGGTTAGGTGCTTCTCAAACATCTTTGCACCTTCTTGATAGGGTACAAAATAGAGCGTTTAAATTTATAGGTGATAGTTCAATCGTAGAATCGATTGATTCTCTTGAACATCGTCATCGTCGAAACGTTATACCTGTCTCAGTCTCTTTTATCGCTTTTTTTACAAACAGTGCTCTAGTGAAATAGCGAGTTGCATTCCTCCCCTGAAACAATTTAGCCGCAAAACCCGCCTCGCTAGGAATGCTCATCAGTTTTACCTTGAGCGCAACTTCGGACGTACACACAAGTATAGAGATTCGTATTTCAGTCGCACCACCCGAATGTGGAATGCTTTACCTGGCTCTGTATTTCCCCTTCATTACGATTCACAAAAGTTTAAAAGCAACGTGCATCGGTGTCTCTTTTCAAATCCTCTCCTATTTTCCTAAATGCTCGCACTGTGTTCTATAATATTACAAGGGTAGTCATAACCCCTTGATGTGCGCGTTAAATATAAAAAAAAAATATAGGAAACTGTTTTTGAACGGATTCAATTTGAGCAATGTGACAAGCATAATCCGGGCACCACACTTGGCATCCATATTCCAAGACCGAACGAACCAGCCCGATGAATAAGATATTTGCGACATATGGGTCACTGAACTCTTTAGACCAACGATTAATCATTCCCAGACGAATAGAAGCTTTTGCAGCTATGGAATCTTTATGCAACCTGAAGTCTAGTTTCGGATCAAAAATAACTCATAAATCAACAAAATAATTTACTCTTTCCAGTTTAGAGTTATGCTCATATATAGGAATCATTTTTGAAAGCATTCCTTATTCTGGCAAAGGTCATATTTCTTAGAGTTCAGTGTGAGACTGTTGTAATTGCAACATTGAAGGAAACGATCGATATCAGATTGCAGTTGAATGTGATCAGCATTATCTATTTTTGTATGAAAACGAGATTTTCACATCGTCAGCATTTAGATGTATATCACAGTATCTTATCAGAATTAATAGTGGACCCAGGTGGCTCCCTTGTAGACCCCCGGATTTATCTTCTACTACGCAGAAAATTTGAGATTTGAACGTCTGTCCATGTACTGACAGCCGTTTTTTTTTTTTTTTTTGACACAGACTGAATTATTTATTTATTTATTTATTTTTTTATTTCACCTACGAGCAATGAGCTCAACAGATTACACATTATTACAAAATAGGTTCCAATTTCTTAAAAATAAGTAATACAATTTATTTCGAAAACTATCTCTAGAGAAGGCTAAATCAATATGACCACAAATTTCATTTAATTCTATAACTGATCTTGAATTGGTTCATTCATGCCATAATTAGTTCTGTGCCTTGATTGAAAAAGAACAGGGGCGTAGCGAGGCTCCAAGCCATGGGGGGGTGAATTTTAATGAAATGCCGACTAGTCTTCAGAATTGGCCGACTGCATCAAAAAATAAATCTATATACATATATAAAATAGGATGTATGTATGTTTGTATTTATGTCCGTTATAGACTGGTTTCTTATGAGATCTTCAGGGTAGACATAGTTCAAACCAGAGATGGTTTCTTTCAAGGTTTTATCTCCATACTCCCACAGGAACGGGGTTGGGAACGGAAACCTAGAAACTGCTGAACAGATTTCAAAAATTCTTTCGCCATTGCGATGTCACATAATCCCACAGTAAAAAAACTTATATTTTATACCCATATTCCTACGGAAGCGGAAGAACGAGAAAGGGAACCTTAAAACTACAGACTCGAGCAACACCGGGTGGCTCAGCTAATAAATAAATAAAACTATTTAAAAGCGTAAAAGTGTTCATTTTACAGAAATTCATTTATTAACATAAAATCAGTTTATAATTGCAATATACCTAACGATATAACAACAACAAAATTAAAAGTATTTATAAGAAATAATATTACAATATAGTATTTGGTATGAGAAAGAGTACATATTCTCTGATTTTAGTCTTTAAAAATTTTATCATAATTCAAAAACAAGTTCATCAATTGGAATTTAAACTCCAACTCTCCGGTGTTTTAATAATGCCCAATTTTTGACGACCTCACTAGGTTGAATATTATCAACAACATCCTTTGAGGAATACAGAAGCAGGTATGAATTTAGCCTATCACTACCCATCGTCGTACGCAAATAATTAAGAACTATTTTAAGTTTACTAAATGACCGCTCACAAGAAGCCGACGTCACAGGAGCAGTTAACATGTAGCAAACTAGTTTAAAGGCTAACGGAATCACATATCTTAATTTGATTACCTCTTTGACAATATCATCGAAATTTTAGCATTTCTCACAAGTAAAAAGAAGAATTTGCAGTTCCGATAAATAGCAGTCCACATCTTCTTTTAAAAAAAATGGATCTAATTCTATGATAGATTTGACTAGTTCTATGTTGGCATTTGCTCTGGAAGCGGGTATTTTAAAAATTTTTAAGAAAGGTTCAAAAATCGTAAAATTATCTGTTAGATTATCTTTAACTTGCGAAATAAAAGTTTGAAGAACCATTTTGAACTCTTTTCTATAAAATGTTTCTAGATCAAATACAAAGGCAGTTTCAGAATTTTCATCAATTCTCTATGATGTTTTAAAAAATCGTTTTCGGGACTTATCTTTAGTTTTTCAGCAAATGAAGAAGAACTTTTTATCAAAGCATTTAATTGAATGTCATCATCGTTCATTTCTTGAAATAACTCCAATGTGCTTCAAATCAGTCATGAAGCGTCAAAAACGTTTAACTCTTCCAAATTTCGGTCAAATTTTTAACTTTAAACCAATAAAAGTTAACAAATGAATTTTTGTTTGCCAAATTCGCACAAAAACGCAAAAAATGTTTGTTAAAAACCCAAAGCAATTGTATAGAGTGGAAAATAAAAATATTCCGTAGTGAAATTAATGCAGGTAAACAATTTTTTTTTTTTTGTTCGTTTTTTGTTAGTTTAGAAATGTAAAAAATAGGCCCGTTCACAAAGGTAACAAGGAATTTCTCTTGTATATTTTTGACTCTGTTTACATGCTGGGGTTGAATTCATATGAGATTGTGATTAATATGTGAGTTGGAAAAAATATTTTGTTACTTGTTTCAAACGAATTAAACTATTAATAATAAAAAAATAAAATCATATTTATGGAATACTTAACAATTACCATTTAATCAACAATCTTTCCAATGAAATCTGTGAAACAGAAAATTATATGTGATGTATTATTTCAAAATAGTTGTTTTTTGTATGAAATGTAGTGTTGTATTAACTGTGAAACATGGGGCTCATTCCCGATCTGTGAAGCTGTGAAGTGAAAAAAAATATCATTTCAGTTTTCACACAGTTTTTTCATTTTATCACTTCACGAAACCACTCTAAGCGATTCCCGATCTCAAAATGAAAAGTAGTTCTCAAACTGTGTTCTAAAAAGTACTAAAACGTTCTAAATGGTAAATTTTGACAGTTGTCTCCCATTTTACAATTGGATTCCAATTGGATTTTTCCGCACTTGAGTTCTGCTGCCATTTTTCATTTTCATAATTGAATTTTTTCACCGACTCATACGGCAATGAAAAGAAATTTATCATATGAAAAAAATTTGACATTTGAAGTTGGATTTTCACTAATCGTGACTCGAATTTTCGGTTAAGCTGTGATAAATGTTTTCACTTCACAGCTTCACAGATCGGGAATTGACCCCCAGGACCCTGATTATAGAATTACTATATGTTGAGACAAAAACGATTCCATTCGTGTCTTTCTGGTTGAGATCACTCGAGTCGGCATGGCAGTCGGGAAATCTACTTTGTTTTTCTACCTTAATTTGCCGACTTGTTATTTTTTTGTTGCCAAAAAACGACTGTCACAAACACTTTCATTCGTGTCTGTTTTGGTTGAGATCACTCGAGTCGGCATGGCAATCGGAAAATCTACTTTGTTTTTCTAACTTAATTTGCCGATTTGTTATTTTTTTGGCAACAAATCCACTGTCACAAACACTTCCATTCGTGTCTTTGGTTGAGTTGATTTAACTCGACAAATCTACTTTGTTTTTCCCCCCACACCCCCCCCTCGCTACGCCCCTGAAAAAGAAGATTTCTATCTCTCAACGGCCTCTCTGGAGCATAGATACAAATTAAGGACAACAAGGAAGGACACTTTATATGATAACATAAAATGTCTCGCACAAAATCTATGCCATGACTAGTTATACGGGATTTGAGCGACTGCAAACCTAGAAGACTCTGCCTAGCTGAGGAATTTGGATGAAAGTACCATCGCATTTTGTAAAATGCATGGTTAGTAAAGTCTGTTGAATTTCTTTTGATGAATCCTAACATTGAGTTAGCTTTTGATACAATAGTTTCTATATGTAGAATGTGGTGTAAAAGTGAATTTGGAGTCAAAAAGTACGCCTAAATCCTTAATTTTTTCAGTTCTCTGAAGAGGGTTGCAATCAAGATAATATGAAAACTCTTGCATATGATTCTGTCATGAGAGAGAAATCAGAAAACATTTTTTGGCGTTAACATTCAAGCGGTTTAACACACACCAGCGAGATAGATTATCAAGATCCAATTGGAGTTTCTGGCAATCACTAACAGAGGTTATTTTCAGAAAAAGTTTTAGGTCGTCTTTTCAAAATTATCCCAGGAGTACCATCAACGCCAGATTTAGCGTTTGGCTTAAGATCATGCAATCCTTCTAAGACATCGTTGAGATCTAACTGTAAGGATCCTATACTTACTTTAGGATTATAACCAAAAATGTGAACTAGATTTTTTTTTGTGAGTTAGAATAGACCGATTCAAAAAACTGCAAAACGGTTGAGCTAAAAGCAAATAGCTCAACCGTGTTTTCAATGTTATCAGACTCTTGATTTTTAAAAAACATAGAATTCAGAATCCCGAGCGATTTTCGTTTTGAGTTTATAAAGGACCAAAAACTTGTTGGGTCGTTTTTTAAATTGAATTCGACTTGCATAATATAATTTCTGTGCGAGAATTTACTTAACACATTGAACTCCCTGCGAAGATTACAAAACTGTATTTGGTCAGCCAAATCATTTGATTTCTTAAACTTAGCGAAAGATTTATTTTTTAAATCTTTAAGGTGTGTCAGCCTGTTATTATACCATGGAGGTTTGGAAATATTCTTTTTCTTTTTGTGTGGCACTAATTGATTGAAAGCTTTATTTAAAATCTGCGAAAAGCGATCAAACACATTTTGTAAATCTAAGCTTCAAAATTCAGTTTTCCAGTCAATACTTTCAAGATAATTATCAAGTTCAATAAAATTGGCCTTTAAAAAGTTAAATGATAGTGAATTGTTACTATTAATTTTTAAATAAGTGTATAATTGAATTTCAATATATAATTCTTTATGATTGATAGAATCGTTTAATAATGACAAAGCGTTTCATACACTGAACCCTTGAATTCATCATGTGGTATGAAAACAAGATCAAGAATATTATGCAAACTATTGACAACGCTACTGATTTGACATAAGTTTAGAGCAAATAAAAGTTATTTCGATAGCACTTTTTAAGTTACAGGGAATAAGCATATTTTCATTAGAAGAATAAGACCATATTCACATCAGTCAGGTTAAAATCACCCATTAAAAAACCTTCTGCGGACAGTCATTCAAATTACTTACAAAATGAATGTTAGCAAGGTGCTTTTCATAGATATCAATGGGACTTCTAGGTGGTATGTAGCTTGTGATGATATATCAGTTCTTACTGAGTCGTTGTGGGGTACACTTGCGTAAAGAGCTTTAGTTTGTTTATTGAATAATAATTACTATCAAAATGTCTTGTTCCATTTGCAAATCTAAAATTACAAGAACTGAAATTAAAGTTACGTGTGGAGACTGTGGAATCATTTTTCATGGTAATTGTGTCAAGATGACTGCCGTAGATCTCGACTATACTTAAATAAAAGCAAGTCAATTTGGAGATGCAAAAAATGTGCAAATCAACGTAGAGAATCTTTCTCTTTACCATCCAACTGCACTAACCATCTAATCCAACCAACTACGTCGCCGTCGTCTTCATTGCCACCAACAACTGCACCACCACAGGCCCGCCGCTAGGGGTTTGAACGCCCGTGTGCAATTCCCATTATGCCGCCCCCTTTTAACTATGTCTACCTTACACGATCTAGGTTAAAAAAACTAGGTTAAGGATGTGAAAAAAATAAGAAATACTTTACAGCGAAAAACTATTCATTTATTTAACTTACAGTAATTTTACCTTTCTTGCCTTTATGTTGGCGAAATCTGTTATCAATTTTTTTGTGTCTAAGCTTTCTAATATCTCATGTTCAATTGAAACTATGGCTAAATTACTTTGTCTTTGCTGGTGCATTGTTGATCTCAAATAGTTTTTTATAATTTTTAACTTTGAAAAGGACCTTTCACCAGATGCAACTGAAACCGGCAACGTAAGTAATATTCTTAGTGCTATTGCTGTATTCGGAAATGATGACATTAAATCATTTGCAAAAATATATTGCAATAGGGTTTGTGGATCATTGGACTGGTGTTCAGTAAAATGCAACTTTAAAGCATTGATTTCATTAAACAAATCTATACCATCAATATCTGTGTCACTATTTGAACTATCTTTTAGCTTCAAATTCAAATCCTTACAATATTTCATTAAATCATCTTTAGAGTAACTAAATAAGTTATTATTGGTGAAAAAGCCAAATACGTCGGTAAAAGTTTCCAACTCCTCGAATCTATACTTTAAAGAAGTTAACGTTTGATCTAGGATTCTAAAAAAAACCTCTACTTTGTATTTGGTTTTGGGGTCAAGTAAAACTTCGTCACTCTGTTCATATTGAAATTGAGTTGGTTTTCTTCGTGGACGAACTGTGTTTATAGGCGGAAAATCTGTTTCTACATTAAGGTCCCGAGCCACATTGGTAGCTTTTTCTAACACCCTTTCGAAGTGCTCATCGGTGAATTTATCAATCAATTTATTTAACAAATTTATGCAGATTTGAGTATTTATTGTTGGGTTTTGCATCATTTTACTGAGAGCATTAATTTCATTTAAAATATCGAACCAAATTACAACCGAACAAATCCTTATATATATATATATAAAATTTCCCTGTCACAATTCACAATGTTAGTTACCGTACTCCTCCGAAACGGCTTTACCGATTTTTACCAAATTTTATATGCGTATTCAGTAGGTCTGAGAATCGGCTACTAATTATTTTTCATACCCCTAAGTTATAAGGGCCATCTACCCTTAATATTGTTTCTTTAATTTACACTGTAACATGAGAATTTTTTATACTAGATTTTACAGTCTCAGTCTGTTTGTCATATGAACTATATTCTAAAGTAAATTTATTTTTAATTTATTTTATTACATTGTGTCATGGAAATTTTATATATTAGATTCTTATTCATTTGATAGAAAAAATTGTTGGGGTGGTAAAAAAGTTCGGTGTAAGCTATGTACCTACATTTTTATTAGATTTGGGCAATTTAATTTTTGTGGTCACTTATAAAAGCTCTAACTTTCAAATAATTTCAATGGGTCGGGAAAAGGAAAGGGAACCGTAACGGGAACAAAACTTACATTGTCGCCTACATAGCCTATATTTCATTACCAAATTCCTACAGAAACGGGGAAACTAGAAATTTTCGGGCATTCTTAAACTTTTTTCTAGACAATTTGGTGTGGACAACGCATTAAATAAGTTAGACCCGAGCAACGCCGGGTGGGTCATCTAGTAAATCTATAATTTTGAATGCTTAAAGCAAGCGAATGAGCTTTGTGAGATGTTGTACAATCCCATTCCGACGAATTGTTATCTGATATTTCTAGCAAAGCGTCAAATATTTTTTCGAGGTGATACCGTAAAGGTTTGACTGCATCGATTCTGCTAGACCATCGCGTGGCACTTAATGCTTTTAATTTTAAATCCTTATGACTTCCAGTTTCGATAGTTTCATATCATTTTTAATGAAAACTACTAAACTGGACAACATAAGAGCTGTTACTATCAACACTACTAACTCTATTTGCATATGTTAAATGGTTTTGAGTTCCAATTAGTGTCCTTTATGTAATTGCACACATTGTTCTTAACAAAATCAAGAATTTCAAAAAAACTTATCTTAGAACAGAAAAACACACTCGTTTAAAAAAGAAATATTGATTATATCAAATATTTTTGACAGTAGCTATTGGTCTGAGATAATTTTTTTTTGAAATTCTTGATTTTGTTAGGAACTATGTGTGCATTTTAAACGAATAGTAGGTACCAAAACTATCTACTGTAAAAGTAGGAAATAAAATACACTTACATTTGGTTCTCCTGATTTTGTTTGTTGACAACTTTGGGAACTTGAACTTGTTGAAGGCAGGTCGTCATCATGAGGCATTACGTCTGCAAATCCAACAACCCCAGCTTCAAAATTTTTAGCAGGTTGAGTTGGACCTCGGTACAAATCCTGCACCGGGAATTGGTTTGAAGAATCCACATTTGGATTCATTGTAGCTGAAGCTTCAGCCGAATCTTTTTTTTTTGAATTTTTTTTTTACTCTTAAACTAAAACACTTTTCAAATCTGAACAAATCAACAACTAGAACTCTCGTCTCTCGATTTCTTTTCAAAAGAAGCCAGCTTTGAACTCTTTTAATCATGGCGGTTTGTTTGGATTTAAAAAAAAAAAAACAGTAAATTTCGATGTTTTTGTTTTACTCTTATTTTTTCGTCTTGTCTGACTTTACCTTTTAAAAGTTTAAATATCTACCTAGTGCGAACGAGATGAACATCCAAAAAGATTTTCTTACTCTTTTCAACAGACCTAACAAAAAGTAAAATTCTAAGGAAACTTAAAAACGTTTAAGAACAAGACAACAATAATGAGAATGTATTGTCGTTCACTTTGGAGCATTAGTGTATGCTAGAAGTAGAACGTAGAAGAAAATGGAATTCAGAGTAAGTGAACATTTAGATAGGCAGATTTTGTGCTAACGATAAGGTAGTTTGATTTTCAGATAAATTTATTTAAACTTTATGCAACACATCATTGAATTTCTGAAAATCTGGATTCCAGATCTGGAATGGCTTTCCGTCGTTGATTGCTTGATTTGCCGCCCCCTGGATGCGCCGCCCGCGTGTTTTGCACGCCTTGCACGCCCGCTTACGGCGGGCCTGCACCACCACCACCACTGTCAGCGCCAGAACCACCTTCTACTACACCTCAACCAGGTCATCGATCATCAAATGCATTTTCATCTGCCACCAGCCTACCTAGTACTTCTGTAACACTGGAAATGATATACGAAAAAATCAGTTCAATAGAAGCATATCAAACAAAGCAATTCAATACACTTATTGCTAAAAATGATGAGTGCGAGAAAAAAATCAAATTTCTAGAGGCAAAGGTGAATAACCTCGAGCAACAACTGCTTTCTTTCTAACAGCATTGAAATATTTAACGTTCCTACCATCAATCCCGACATGCCTTACACTGATGCTGCTCTTAAGGTGTTTCGTGAAGGTTTGAACTTATATGTGCAAGAGAGAGACATAGACCAGTGTTATGTTAAGAGAATTAAATTATCAAATGCAACAAACAATGGTAATTGGTAATCCAGCCACGAAAAATGTTCTCTGTGTAAAATTAACATCGAATATATGCAAGGAAAAAATAATGAAAGCGAAGAGAGTGAAAAAGAGAGCCGTTATCAACAAGATTACTCAACCCTGATGCAACTGTGGAGAAGATGTTTGTCAACGAAAGCTTATCTTATGAAACTAGGAAACTATTTAAAACTGCAACAACAATGAAAATAAACAAGAAATACAAATACGTTTGGACGAGGAATGGGACTGTATATATGCGGAAAGATGAGGGTGACAATCATGTAAGAATAAATTGTACTGCAGATTTTTCTAAATTATGAATATAGCTAGAACTAATTCACCTTCTAATGTTTCTGTATGTAATTACCCAGTTGATCTTATTCCTTATGTAGATTATTGTTTTTGTTTACACCAGAATATACGTAGCATGAGAAAAAATTTTTCGATTTTTTTAGCGCATCTTAATGAACTCACCAATCTACCCGTTGTAATTGTTTTAAGTGAAATTTGGATCTTCAATAATGAGATAGAATTATAATATAATATACAGGGTTACACTCTTTTTGCAAATTGTAATGAGTCGTATCCAGCTGGAGGTGTAGCTGTCTATGTAAAAAGTGGTTATTTGTGTGATTACTCGTGTCTTAAATTATCTAGCGCTGATGTAGGTACTTAAATTATCTTTTGTTTTTGAGAACATCGACTATACTTTGCTGTGCATTTATAGACTTCATGAGTTTCCTAAAAATGTTTTCATTGGTGAATTAAGCAATATCCTAAATACGAATCTAGCAAAAAATTTAATTGTTTTAGGAGACATCAATATTGATATTCTCAACAAAATTGATAAAGATTCCGAAAGCTATTTATTCACTATGGCTTCATATGGTCTTAAAAGCTTAGTAAACGAACCTACCCGCGTGACGTGTTCTACTTATGAGTTGTATAGATCACATTTTTTTAAGATCTCATAGAAACAATAGCAAAGTTTTTAATGGAAGAGTTTATGATTTGAAAATTACTGATCATAAAATGACTGCATTAAATTTCGTTTCTGATAACAGTTTTACAAATAATAAAATCGTTGATTCAGCTAATAAATATTGTATCAACTATAAATTATTAAAAGAGTTTTTGACTTTCGAATGCTGGGACCAAGTTTATTCTGAAAACAATCCCTCTTTTGCATTTGACTTATTTTTGAGCATTTTTAAAAAGCACATCGCTTCAAGTACTTTCATAAAAAAGCAATCTGGTAAAATGAAACATCTTAAACCTTGGATGAACAACTATCTCCTTAACAAAATAAGAAAAAAGAAAAAAATTAGTTTAAAATGTAAAATTCATCCAAATAATAATAACCTCAAAAAGTACTATGAAAGTCTATGCAAAACGATTAATAAAGAAGTTGATGACACACGTAATAATTATTATGCTACCAGGTTCTCTAAAGTTAAAGGGAATATTCGTGAAGAGTGGAAAGTGGTTGATAGCATACTAGGTAAAAATAAAGATTCAGTCAAAATTGATTCTATCGAAATTGAGGGAGTATCTGAATCTGATCCCCAAAAAATTTCCACTCATTTTAATAAATATTTTACTGAAATTTCAGACCATTTGAAACCTACTATACCATGTTTAAGTTGCGATTGTTCCGTTTCTGCAGAAATTGAATTGGATGATATACTACCAAATAGTTTTGTTTTTGATGTAATACAACCAAGAGAAGTCTTCAAGGTTATTATGTCCTTAAAAAATAAGAACTCATGTACTAGCGATGGTGTGTCTGGCCACTTATTAAAAAATGTTGCTTGGTATGTTATCGATGTACTATCGTTCATTTTCAACAAATGTGTTGAATCAGGTTGCTTCCCAGATCATCTCAAATGTGCTGAAGTAATACCGCTTTTTAAAAAAGGAAATAGAAAACTTATGTCTAATTTTAGGCCCATATCACTGCTTTCAACTTTTTCCAAAATCTTTGAGAAACTACTCAAGGTTCGTATTTTGTCCTTCTTGGAAAAGTATAATTTCTTCTGTAACAATCAATTTGGTTTTAGAGCAGGTTTGTCTACAGAAGATGCTATTTTAAAGGTGTGTAGTCAACTTTATGGAAGTTTAAATGGCAACAAAACAACTGTGGGTTTGTTTTTAGATATGACCAAAGCCTTTGATCTATTCAATCACAATCTTCTGCTTACAAAATTGTATAATGCAGGTTTTCGCGGTAGTTTTTTCGTTTTGCTCACTTCTTATTTAAAAAATAGAAAACAAAGAGTCAACAATAATGGAATTTTTAGTGAATCAAGGCTGCTTAAAAACGGTGTTCCTCAGGGATCTGTGCTTGGCCCTTTGCTTTTCTTGATTTACATTAACTCCATTTTCAAAATTAAGTTAAATGGTATTTCGACTGCTTTTGCTGACGACATAGTGTTGACATACTCATCAGGTACTGTTTTTGAAAGTATTTCAAGTATTGAAAAAGATATTGAAATCTTAAGGAGTTGGTTTATTTATCACAAATTAATTATAAGTGAAAAAACAAAACTGATGTGTTTTGAATTATCAGGAAGTAGTGTCTATGACTTCAATTTGCGGTTCCATTCCCATGACTGTAAACAGTTTCCTTTACCTATTCACAAGTGTGGCATAAGTAATTTTGAACCAAATTTTCAATGTTCAGATAATTGCTTTAAAATTGAAACAGTTCAACAGTTTAAGTACTTGGGAGTAGTAATTGACTACAACCTAAACTGGAAAGATCACATTCAAATGATCAAAACCTACATGTTATCGGTCACACGAAAAATGTATTTACTGAAACCTTTTTGCTCCCAAAAACTTCTAAAAATGATTTATTATGGTCTTGCGAATTCGAAGCTGCATTACGGTATAACTAGTTGGGGTGGTTCGTATGCTAATAGTTTTCTGCCTCTATTAATAGCACAGAAGCATTTGATAAGAATTATTTTAAATAAAACAAGGTTGGCTGAAAGTTGGATTTTATTTAAGGAACTGCAAATTCTACCAATGAGACATTTACATGTTTTCAAAGTCTTAAGAGAATTTTTCAAACAAAGTGGAAATATTCCTAGCAGAAGCTATCAAATGTATAATCTACGTATAAACAATATGAGCTTAGTTAATGTACCTTTTGCTTATAAAACACATTTCACTCATTTTTACACATATACAGCTCCTAATATTTTCAATAAGTTGCCCTTATTAATAAGAGAGACCCTTCAATTTTCCACTTATAACAAAATGATAAAAGATTGGTTATTTACTTTGAGTTTTAATGAAATTGAATCATTTATATAGTATAAATAAAATAAACAACAAACACTGAAATCTATGCTAATATATTGTTATAAAAAATATACTAAAGAATTGTTTAGTTTTCTACAATTGATGTTGCATGCTTTTCTTTTTCTATTTTTATTAATTATTATTATTCGATTTTTGCTTTTTTTTAAAGTTAAACTGATTGTCACCCCACATCAGTTATCAATGAATTTTCAAGTAGATGTGTCATTCACCACTAACTTCCTAGTTAAAGAATGTACACTATTATTCATATCTTATTCTCAAATTGTATCATTATATATTTTTAAGTTGATGGATGAATAAAATAAAATACAATACAAAAAAAAAAAAAAATATATACGGAAATACCTATTCCGAGACGAAGTGACACGCATAATTGTTCGATGTCGATGATTGGCAGCGATATTATATTTGATGGGAAGCATGAACGAACCACCAATAGCAGACCACCTCCGCGATCTTCAGCAGTAATACATCGATCTCGTCGGAAGACTATATATGAACCGCCGTTGACAATTTCAGAATCGGGGATTCCACTCCAAAGCCAGGTTTCAACAATAACAATAATATCAGTTTATTAATATGCTGGACTGAACATTATCCGGTCCAGAAAATGAGCTGATTAGCTTCCCAATAGCCCTTACAACATCACTTTTCTGAATACTTGGCAAATCGTTTATTATGTAGATGTCAGAGCTGATTGCATGCTGTGCAGTCAAACCATTATCACATTTCTAGATACCTTTAAGCATTTCTGCAAACATATCACAGATTTCTACACTATCATTTGAAGATCTTTATGTAAGATGGAAATTCCAAAACTTTTTTTTTTTATTTTTGACAAATTTCCTAAAAGAAGACGTACTCTGCAGCAAACAATTTTTTTGTAATGTAGTTTTCTAATGTAGTTTCTATATGCAGCCGCAGATCGTATGTGAAACTCCCTTCTTAATCTGCTGAACTTCTGAGCAATGGAAACAGTAAACTTGAGTTGTAGCTTGTTGTGTAGTTTATTTTTTTTTACTTTTAAGCCTTTTAATAGAAGGTGTCAGCCAGAAACACAGTTATCAACAATTATGATGAGACGAACAGGTACTATTTTCGAAAAGCAGTTATGTAAAATGTCATAGAAAGTATCTGTTGCTTTGTTGACATCCATATCATGGAAAACAAGATCCCATTGAAATTGATTCAGTTTTACAAAAACAGTTTTTTTGAAGCTAAATTCATAGCCATTGGTGTATTGACTTGCAAAAGCATTGGTAGGTATTTCCAATAAAACTTCAAAGCATGGGTGCAACCTAACATCATCCAATAAAGAGCATGATCTTTGCACAGTTAATCCGTTAACGTCATCCGTAAACACTAGGGCGAGAAAATTGCCTACTTCATTTTTAAACGGTTTTTTTTTTTTTTGATTTAAGGCTAAATAACTCGTTGAATAGACGAAAGAAGTACTTTCTTCAGAGGTAGCCGATGTTACTGATAAAAATTTGTTTCCTTCAAGAACCTCCCATTCAATGTCAGGTAAATTAAAGTAATCAATAAGTAATAAGCGATCGTAAGGTCTCATCACAGAAACGATATATGTATTTAATGTTTACTGTGCATTGGTCGTAAGGTTCAGAACTCATTTTTGGTGGAATGTAGATGCAGACAATAAATAGATGAAAAACATTGAGTAAAGTTGTTACACATACCATTACCCTCTAGGTCTAGGTAATGAAATAATTTTATAGTTGTAGCAATTTTTGATGGCGATCAGGACTCCACCACTCGTTTCGAAATAATAATTCTCCGAATGAGATTTGGTCCAGTATGCGAAGATAATGTGTGTGGAGAAGAAGATACAACAACGAGCTGCATGAGCTGAACCGCGACATGGGCATAGCCAGAAGTGTACGCATCGCGAGGCTACGATTATTGGGCTATTTAGAGCAGATGGACCCAAACGCTCCGGCTCGACGGGCTTTCGAAAGCACATTGCAGGGAAATCGCGGAAGGGGAAGACCTCGTCTTAGGTGGCGCAATCAAGTGGATGAAGACCTCAAACGACTTAAAGTGAGAAACTGGAGAGAGCTCGCCCTAAATTGAAGTCGATACAGAAGGATGTTGGTTGAGTCCCAGGTTCACCCCAAACAGTTATGCCTACCTAAGTAAGTGGAATGGCATTCTTGTTCTTCGTCCAAGTTTAATGGGGTGTTCTTTCTATCAATAGAATTGGTGTCTTCATCACCGCTAAGCAGTCTGCAGAAGTGGTCTTTCAAAATCCTTATAAAATATAAAAATTTCTTAAAATCCACTGCAGTTCATAATCTATTTGGCAACCCTCTATATCTTCACGGCCTACTTGTTAAAGTCGTTTTACTATCGTTATGTAAGTACGTCGGCGTCGAGATCTCTACACACAGAAAAAACATCCATTTAAGATTAACATGAAAAAATGTTGTTTTAAGCTCATTCTGTCATTTCACTTCAAATGTTGATTTGTCATTTTTTCATTTTAAAACAACATTTTTAACTTTTAGTTCAATCCAATTTTCATTTGATTTAACGTTCTTAAATGCTAAATCTTAATCTTACTATAAAAAATGACATTTCAACATGATTACCAAGCTAAAATATTATTGTTGATGTGAAAATTATCATTTAGTCTTGAATCTACATCAGATTACCTTGAATCAATGTATAACGATTTTGAAATAAGATCTTTTCGTTTTAATTCAACCATTTTTAAATTCTGTGTTATTTTTTATTTTTTTGTGAGTGTGTCTGCCTTCCTAGAATTTATTCCATGATTACAACATTCGTGACAAATCAACATTCAATTCGTGTTGAAGTGTTAGTGAGCCATGTTCAAATTACATTGAATCCCATCAAACTGCGTTATTTGATTTCAAGCACATGCATTTTCCCCATATTTTGTCTTCAATCGCGATCCAGTGTGCTGTTCTTATTGTACGGGTATTAAACAGTGAAGAATATAATTTCAAAGTGCTTTGACTGATGAAATTAAGACATTGATCTCTAATGTCTCATCCTCATTATAACAATATACATTTATTTGGTGAAGATCATTCTCCGTTATTTCACCTTTTTTTTTTTGTGAGTGTGTCTGCCTTCCCAGAATTTAACGCGTTGCTGTGTGTTGTTCCTATCAAAAGGAGTCGAGTAGAAAAACGTGACAAATATAGTTTCAAGGTTTGGCTGAACTAAATAAAAACATTGATTTCTTAAAACCACATTACAACAATATAAATTTATTTAATGAAGACCAGCGTGATACCACCCCCACATTGTGGACAACTGCCACAGTGGATTTCGACATCGACGAGCAGGGGAATAGTATTCTAAACCTACCTGTAGCCGATTCAAACCGAAGCAAGCTAGACGAGATTCTTGAAAAATTTAACCTTCCAGAAGTCAAGTATTATAATATTATTATATACGTATTTGATCACATGAACGTAGAAGTAGATCTAAAAAATGTTGTGTTTTATAATAAAATTGTGTTTTGTAGAAATATATGTAGACAAAACTGTTATCTTAGTATTGAGAAAAATTCGATGGAAATATATAAGATTTTTTACTTTGCTATAATGTCTACTAATATATTTGTGATATGTTATAAAATAAAACCCAAGATTTTTGATAAGCACTTTCAGTCGTATGAAATGGGCTTTTTAGAAGAAAATTTAATGTTAAAAGAACTAAAGAAATTTACGAGCCCACCAAATGAACTTGTTTCCAAACAGTAATGGAAAATTATACTTTAGAAATAAATGTTTATAATTATTTTTATGACAGTGATAAATAAAATGCTAACAAAAAATAAATAAAATAAATAAAAACTTAAACCAATTTGAGCTTTCTTTCAATCATATAATCATTACCATATATTATAATAAAAATTTTCTTTGGAAGACTTTAGGTAAAAGCTGCAAGTATACATTACATTGGTTCAAAAATGTAATGTTATTTTACTCGAGGGAAGTGTTAATTCAACGTGAAGCTTAATATAATTTTAAACTGGGAACTATTTTGTTTTAAGGACGTTTTCGTGTTCATTCATTAACAGAAGCGATTGTTTTTAAAGGAGTCATCGTATTAATTCATAGCGAAGCTAATGTTATTTCAACAACAAATTAACCACATTTTAAAAAGTTTCTCGCTTTGATTCAACAGGATTGTTCACTTTGTTTCACTAAGGGAATCGAGTTGATTCAAGATGAAATGAGAATCATTTTCACATGTGAACAAATTTATTTCAAACAAATTATGAGTTGAATCAATATGGTATTCATGTCATTTTAAGCTTAATTCATGTTATTTTTACAACAAATTTAAGCTCATCTCTCAAACTCGTAAACATGTTAAATCAACGAGAAACGGTATGAAAAAAAAACCATAGCTAAAAAATGTTGAAATATGTTTATTTTTCTTGATTTTACGTTATTATTTTTCTGTGTGTACAGTGTGTACTTAATATTATTGTAGCTATTCATTGCAAGATAGTTGAGTGATAGCTAATTTTCTTAAGTTATTGCATGTTTTTATTTGTAGGCCCTTAAAGGCAGAGGGCGCTGAGTTGCATCCTTCTTCTTACTAAACTAGATTGCTTTTGGTAAATGTCTCGCTTAAAAATACTCGTACTCACCCATTCATTAAAATCTGACCACAAAAGTGAACCAATGTAACACCAGTGGTACACACTGCACATAACTCTGGCTTTTAACTGATTAAAATTCATCCGCCACAACCAAAACCCCAAAACTATGACCGACCACATTTAATTTGAAAATCATTCCAGAATATGACCCATCCCATGTGTGTGTGTTGTGTTGTCAGTTGCCATTGCCAATGTGTCAGCCCACATTTCTGTACACGAATTCTAATTTGACAAAAAGCCAAACAGCAACACAATATTCTCTAATGAATGACAGAATGCTAATTGAATGTTCATTTCCATTTGCATCGATAAATAGAAAAAGAGGGTCTAGGCTCTAGGTATAGAGGTAGCAAATAGAGAAAAAAAGATGTCTCTTCTCTGCCCCCTCTAAATGTTTTACAGTCATACAGACTAGTTTGGCTTTCATCCCCTCAATCTGCCGCCTGCCCCAAACAAACCTGACCAGCCGCCTGAGATTGAGAAATTTGTCAAAAATGCAAATTAGAAACAACATTCAATTCAAATTGCAAACATTTCGGAGCGAGTGGACAGACAAATTAATTAATACTACGATATAAAATATTTGTTGTTGGAATATCCTTTCGTAGAATTTATCCGGAGCATCCTCGAACATAGTGTAATTTGATTGTTTAATCTGTTGCGAGTATTCCAAGAGGAAATTGATGTGTTAGCGGGCTTTGTTCTACGCACACACAATTCCTATTGAATTCGTACTTTGGCTAAATTTATTAGATACGACGGGAATAAAGTGCTGATTACTGGTAGTTTTTGGCAACGAAGTCACCATGTAACCGATGATAAACAATTGCAAATTTTGGAATTAGAAAATTTCCGATTTAATTGAATGGTCGCCCTTTGGAAATTAAAAGCTGAAACGTTACAATTTTGTCCTTGTTGCTGTCCATAAACGAATGGACTTCTCTGATAAAATGACAGAACTTGTGTGTGAATATGGATTATGTGTGCCCAACCAGGTAGTGGTAGAGTAACGTAGACCATAGAGATCAATTGATACACAAAATGTAGGTAGCTTGGATTGTGGGTAAGTTGGGTTTGGGAGATATCCCATTCTTTGAAAACTTACTGTTGGCTTATTAATTTGCTCAAAGAGGGTTATGATTTTCTGGTACCTCTTCCCCTCAGTCAAAGTGGGACATAGTTAAATTATTTTACATGAGTAAACGATGAAGTCCACTCAATAGCAATAGTGTGGTTCCAGTCGTTTGATTGATTGAGTTATGACCCATTTAGCCAGTCACTTCTTCCTTAGCTAGTTTCAAGTAAAAGATTAAGATTTCATTCGTAACTCACAGAACGACTGAGTCGTAGACTATTTTTTCCAAGATGATATTTTTTACGTCAATACTTTTTTTTTTGGTATGGTATTCTATTTATTCTTTATTGATTTAATTTGTACAATTTCATGATACATATAAGTTAAATAAAGAATAATAAATGTCATTCTGTAGTTATAAAAAACTAGAATCGAATGACCCGATAAATGCTAAAATTCAAAAGTGAAGCTATTACAAAATTAATGAGTGAATGTGGGGTTCACATGTTAAAACAAAATTCATTTATATAAACATATTTACATTTTACAATCCAATCTTTGAGATTAAAAATTTTGTAGGATAAAAAATGTTAGAAAAAATGTATACTGGCAACCCTAATTAAATCTTACTTTAGCTTCTTTCTTCTCATACACCTTTGTAAATGTCAGTTCAATAAAACTATACTTGCGATTAACACGGCTTCTGGTTTATCTTTTATTTGCTCTGATTAACATAGGTTATGGGCCCAGTCCATGCCGTTTTCATAGTATAAAATATTGCAACTCAAATTTGTTTAATTTTCTAAGCTATAAAGCCAACATTTTAAGAAAATAAATTGTTCAATATTTTAACAAGTACATTTAGTCGGAAAATTAATTTAATTGAAAACAAATAAAATGTCTGGGTCGCTGATGCAAATCGATAAGCTTGATGGTGATAATTTTATCTCGTGGTCTGTCCAGATGAGAAGTTTGCTGATCACCCAAGATTATTGGAACGCAGTTGAAAACCCCATGGCTGAAGGTCTGTCTGTGGCTGATAAAGAAAAGTGGGAAAGGACTGATGCTAAAGCGTTGGCAATAATTACATTGTGCCTAAAACCTTCGGAATTGATACATATAAAAGGATGTAAGAATTCTAAGGATGCTTGGGAAAAATTAAATATAATCTATAATGGTAATGGTCCAGCGAGAAAGGTAAAATTAATAAAGCAATTGGTACGGTTTCAGTTTAAAATGGGGCAAAAATTCTCAGACCAACCTAATGAGTTTTGTTCCTTAATAGATGCCTTAAATGAAATTGAGGTCTACATTCCTAATGATCTCTTGAGTATTTTACTATTGTGTAGCTTGCCAGATGAGATGGAGAGCTTTGTTGTTGCTATAGAGAGTCGCGATGACCTGCCGTCGGTGAGTCAACTTAAGATGAAGATCATGGAAGAGGAATATCGGCGGGGGGATAAGGATGAATCCAATGAAAAGGTTTTTGCAGTGAAGCAAAAAGAACCAAAGATCAAACATTCAAAGTTTGGACAACGTACGTCGGAAAGCAGAGAAAAACAAGGCAGAAGAAATGTCAAATGCTATAGTTGTGGCATGAGGGGGCACATTAAATCTGAATGCCGAAATAAAATCTCTAGTCAAACGCAGGCAGTAGTTCTCAGTGCACATTTTCAGAGAAAGAGTGAAAATCAGTGGATTCTTGACAGTGGTGCTTCATCGCACATGTGCTCTGATAAAGAATTTTTTACGTCACTGCATAAACATACACAAAAAGTATTATTGGCATCAGGTGATAACGTAGAAGCAAGTGGAATAGGCGATGTGACTTTGATATCGGATTTTTCTAACATTACTTTGACCAATGTGTTGTATGTTCCCGAGCTCAGTTCCAATATCTTATCAGTAAGCAGAATAATCAAAAATGGAAATGGTGTACAGTTTACCGATGATAGGGCTTGCGTTAACACTAAAAGAAATAGTCTTATTTTTGAAGCTTTTTTGCAGGACGGAATATACTTGGCAAAGTGAAAACTGAAAGACAAAGCGTTCTAACCGCATCACAAGAGGCTGCCTCAATAACCTGGCATAAGCGATTCGGGCACCTGAATATGACCGATTTGTATAATTTATCACAAAAAGACATGGTTCGGGGTATGAGTGTTTGTAAGCCAAATGACTTTGCATGTGTCACATGTGGACTATGTAAAATATGTACTAAACCATTCCAAACACATAATATGTTATTTACTTCCAGTGTGCTAGAGGTAATACACACAGACATATGTGGTCCCATGAGGGTTTCGTCTCAAAGTGGATCAAATTATTTCATCACCTTCATAGATGATTTCTCGAGATTCACCACCACGTTTTTCTTGAAGAAAAAGTCCGATGCTCTAAAAGTGTTCATGGAGTTCGTGGCAATGTCCGAGAACCAAACGGGAAAAAAGGTGAAATGTGTACGTAGTGACAATGGTCGGGAGTATATTAATGCCGAGTTTGAAAATTTCTTAAAAGTGAAAGGAATAATCCACCAAAAGTCAGCATCCTATACACCACAGCAAAATGGCGTTGCTGAAAGGATGAATAGAACCCTCGTTGAGATGTCACGATGTATGTTAGAAGAATCCAGGATGCCGCAATACTTATGGTCGGAGGCTATAAATACAGCCACTTATATACGAAATCGTTCACCGACTAAAGCGTTGAAAAACAAAACCGCATATGAATGTTGGTTCCGGATTAAGCCATCTGTGCATCATATGAGAACGTTTGGATGCGATGCTATTGCTTTAGATAAAAAGCCCGGTAAATCCAAATTTCAACCCAAAGGCAAAATGGTATCGTTTGTAGGTTATGCCAACCATACGAAGGGATATAGGCTGTACGATAAGCATCAAAAAGCAATAATTATATCTAGGGATGTGATTTTCTTCGAAAACAAATTTTCTGAAATTGATCGTGATCCTGAATTCGGTAGCCTACCAAAACCAAACTTCTTTTATAATCATGAAAATATAGTCAAGAACGTGATTCCCGAAAATGTAAATGCTTTAGATGGCGTTACTGATGACGGAGCTGGTACTGATGTTGAACATATTGATGCTGATAATGTTGTTGCTGCTGGTGATAGTGTTGAAATGGATGGGATTTCTGCCCAGAAAGATGATGTCGAAGGCGCTGTTGAAATTGAACATGATAAAATATGCGAGGAAGAGTCGTTTACAGAAATGGAAATTAAGAAAACGAGGGGAGGAAGACCGAGAATTTTGCGAACAGGCAAACCCGGAAGGCCAAAGAAAGTCCCAGCCTCGTCAAGCTTTCCAGAAGTTGTGAATAAACTTACTTCGGCAGTTCGTGATCCCGTTACTGTCCGAGAAGCTTTACAAGGTGATAATGCTGTGAAATGGAAAGGCGCTATGCGAGAAGAGTATAATTCGTTGATCTCAAACAAAACATGGGATCTCGTCTGTAAACCTAACAACAAAAATATTATCGGATGCAAATGGGTATTTGCAACGAAGCGAAATGTACATGGAGATGTTGAAAAATATAAGGCGCGCTTGGTAGCCCAAGGTTGTTTCCAGAAGCACAATGAAGACTTTTTCGAAACATACGTACCAGTTGTTCGACATCCGACAATACGTCTGATGTTGGCTTTAGCTGTGCAGAGTAAGCTTCTAGTTAACCACATCGATATTACTGCCGCTTACCTCAATGGCCAATTAGAAGAGGATGTGTTTATGCGACAGCCGGATACTTTTGTGGACCAGAACTACCCAGAAAAAGTGTGCAAGCTAAATAAGTCTTTATACGGGCTTAAGCAAGCCGGAAGAGACTGGAATACAAAAATTAACCAAGTGTTATTAGCTGTTGGATTTTTTAGATGCAAGACAGATACTTGTGTCTATGTTCGGCGGAAAGGAAATGAATTAAATATAATCGGACTATACGTCGACGACTTAATCGTAGCGTGTTCATCGGAAGGCACAATGAAACATATTGTTGAAGAAATAAATATGCACGTGGAGGCTGTTAATCGTGGACCGATTGAGTTCTATCTAGGCTTGGAAGTAGAAAGAGATGGTCAAAGAGGAAGCATTACCATTCATCAGAAACGATATGTCAAAGATTTACTAATTCATTGGGGAATGGAAAGCTGCAAGCCTGCATCTACACCGCTTGCATGTGGAACTGTTTTGGAAAAGTGTACAGAGGCAGACTGTAAAGTGAAAGTGACCAAAGAGTATCAGTCACTTATGGGTGCACTCAACTACTTGGCGAATGTATCCAGACCTGATATCACTCATGTTGTTTCGAAGTTATTACAGTTTAGTTCTCATCCACACCAAGAACATTTTGTAGCAGCTAAACATATTCTTCGCTATTTACGGAACGATTCAGAGGTTTGTTTAACATATAAAAATAATAATTCTTTGGTTTGTTATACAGATGCTGATTGGGGTTCTGATGCAACTGATCGGAAGTCATATAGTGGCTATGTTGTTTTCTTTGCGGGTGGTCCCATCGCCTGGGAATCCAAAAAACAGAATGTCATTGCATTAAGTACGATGGAAGCGGAGTACATCGCTATGTGCCAAGGAACAAAAGAAGTTGTATTTCAGCGAAGCCTACTCCGAGAAATGGGATTTACGCAGCAATCAAATGAACCAACTACAATATATTGCGACAACCAGGGAGCTAGTTTCTTTGCTACAAATGCAGTTACACATAAACGAAGTAAACACATTGATATAAAATATCACTATTTAAAAGATAAATGTTCACGTAATGAAATATTAATTAAATATATTCCATCTAATGATAACGTAGCTGATATTTTTACAAAAGGTTTAAATAAGATAAAGCACATGAATTTTAAAACGAAATTATTAAATAACTAATTAATTTGGGTTGAGATGGAGTTTGTTAGAAAAAATGTATACTGGCAACCCTAATTAAATCTTACTTTAGCTTCTTTCTTCTCATACACCTTTGTAAATGTCAGTTCAATAAAACTATACTTGCGATTAACACGGCTTCTGGTTTATCTTTTATTTGCTCTGATTAACAAAAAAAAAAGACTAGAAAAATTTAGTGATATATGAATATAAAAGTACATATGTATAGTAAAGACAAGAAAAAAAAAATTAAAAAAAGCTTGATAATTTAATTCAAGAAAAAACTTGCACTTGAACTGCTGAACTAACCATTTTAAAGAGCCAATTTTTACCTTTCTAAGGAACAAGCTTAAAATTGTTGTTTTTCTTATGTCTACGGCAAGTTATTAAACAATTTAGGTGCAGAGGCTGTAAGAAAATTTGAAAAGTGAGTTATGTTAGACTTCGGAACGTTCACTAGAACCCGAGTATTTAATCTTAAACCATGAAGGTAAGAGTTTCTATTAAAAACGCTGTATCGACTTCTCATAAAAAACAATTTGAGGACTTTAAGGACATATAAATGTTTTACTGGTAGTACTCGAAGATGTAAGAATAAAGGCCAACTTGCAGTTATTCTTGATTTTTTACAGATTATATCGCAATTTAATTTTGCGATGTTATCAACGGATCAAGTGCAATAAAATAAGCGCCTTTCCAACTAGCAACTAGCTATACCATACTGCAGCTTAAAGCGTACAATACCAAAAGCTGTTTTGTGGAACAATACTCTTTCAAAAGGTAGGTACATTTTTCTAGATGCTAACAAAAGATATTTTTTTAGATAGTCAGCATGATCCTTCCAATTTAAGTTCTGGTCTAATAATACTCCTAAGTACTTAAATCGATCAACAAAATCTATTTTAAAGAAAACTATCATCACAGAGAATATTTACCACCACAAATACCAATACCATAAGTATGCATCGATCGTTAATTTTTTTTTTTGAATAAAGAAGAATTAATAAAAATACATCGCAATCTAAAAAGGATGCACATCCCTTAGGGTACAAAACATAATCTTTGTTTTCATGCTAATTAGAGCTCATGTTTGGCAAACAATTGCCTTAGAATCTGCAAGTCTTTCTGCAAATTAACAAACGCTTTAAATACAGAGTTGTTTACACATATGTATATGTAAAAGCTATGTCATCAGCGAATGCGGTTATACTGCTACTTAAAGGCTGCTTGAATATTGAATTGACATAAATCAAGAACAAAAATGGACCCAAAACCGAGCCCTGAGGTTTATCAATATCTATTTTCAACTTTTTACTTAAGAAACCATTTAGTTTTACTCTTTGAAATCGGTCGGATAAGTATGACTCTAACCACTTGATTAAATGCTTTCGAAAAACAGCTTTGTTAAGTTTGCATAGCAATATTTTATGATTTACTATAACAAAAGCTTTTGTCATGTCAATGAACAATATAAACGAATGTTTACTATCATTAAAGCCTTCGAAAATTTCGGAACATTATTTTAGAATTGCATCTCCAGTAGCCTTAGCTTAGATTAGGTTAGGTTATAATGGCTGTCAGGAAAACAAACTGAAACACTTAGACCAATATTAGGTCCATTGTGATACCATAGAAATTATGCGAGGGAGTAACAAAACTATTTGGAGCTTTTAATAAAGCGAAGGAGATGCAGGGGATCTGTGTTCGCCAGATCGCTTGGATCATCAAGAAAATATTTTCCTAGATGCCGTTTTCTTTTAAAAGAGAGTGCAGGATATGAACAGAGGAGGTGTGGGATTGTCTCCTCCTCCTCCTCATCTAAGCAACTTCTGCAGAAGTCATAAGAGGAAACGCCAAGTCTTATAGCGTGTCTTCCTATCAGACAATGTCCGGTGATGACATTGATTACGGAGCTAACTTGCAATCTGGTCATGGATAACAACTGTCTTGTGCGTTTTGGATCTAGTCCTGGCCATAAAAGCTTTGTTGCCACGCACGTGGTGATATTGTTCCACCTATGATTTGTTCTATCCATTGCCTCTTGTTTTAGCATGAGTTTACATGTAGCGATTGGTATACCAATAGATTTTTTTTTTCTTTTTTTGATAGATAGATACAGATTTCTATTGAATCACAGTTAAATTTACATTACATCACTAGTTTTTACTTAACAAAAATCATTATAGCATGGCAATTGCCGTCTGCCAGATTGACAAATAAAACATAAAATATGTAATGAGCCCTAATCATAGGTACAATTCAATATTAAAAAAGGGATTGACAATTTTTTAACAAAATAAGTACATAAACAATAGTTAACAAATTTTAACGGAATTGAACAGAATAACAATCAAAAATCATCGTTCATTATAGCAATTCTATATCTTAGTGCAATTTTGCAAAATTCGTATAGTTTTACAACATCCATTTAATTTATAAACTTATAACTTGATCTTCGGATAAAAAGTCCTTTCGAAATATACTCCTCCTGATTTCTCTGAGAACTGGACATTTTCCAACGAAGTGCACAGTATCTTCTCTTTCTGCCAAGTTACACTTATTACACTCCAGCGGTAAATCATCCCTGTGTGGAATGAAATATAAATTGAGTAGTTCACTACGTAGTCTGACCATCATAGATATAACGTGTACATTATTTGAATCATGAAAATAGTTATATGTATACCAATATTCCACCTACTGGTTGAGATCGGTAGAACGGTTCCTTCTCTGGCGAGTTCATCGGCTTTGCATTTACCCACGATATCTCTGTGCCCGGCACCCAAATAAGGTGAATGTTGAACTGTTCAGCCATCTCCTTAAAAGATAGGCGACAGTTAAGGGTGGCTACTGAGTTCGTGGAAACAGCGCCGAGTGATTTTAGGGTTGCTTGACGGTCTGAGAAAATCCGGATATTCGCTGAGGATATCACGTTTTCTTTTAGCCATGATAGGACCTCTTTGATCACCAGGATTTCCGCTAGGGTGGGTGGTTGGTGGGAATGAGACTTGGAACTTATTGTCAAAAACAATTTGGGCGATGGTGTAGTTGGAGTGGTAAGGGATTGATCCGAATAGATTCAGAATTGTAGCGTGGCCGATGTTATTAACGGTCCATTGGGAGATAGCTCTCATACGAATGTCTGTACTGGCGGCCATTTGTTTGCTGAAGATATCTAGTGGTGTGAGGTTAAGGAGTGTATTTAGGGCAGCTGAGGGTGTTGATCTCAGTGCTACGCTTATACACTAATAGGCTGTTCTTTGGACCTTACTTAAATTATCGCAGTAGGACCTTTTATCAAGAGCGGTTCACCATACCACTACTCCGTATGTGAGTATTGGTCTGATGACCGCGGTGTAGAGCCAGTTGGTGATTTGGGGGGAGAAATCATTTAAAGCCAATGGATTTTTACATGAAAATAGGGCTACGGTGGATTTCTTGATTCTTTCCTGTATATTGGCTTTCCAGTTTAGCTTTTTGTCTGGGAATATACCTAGATATTTGGCTTCGATTGAAAGTTCAAGTGGGATTCCATTAATTGATGGAGTAATTAGTTGAGGAATTTTGTAATTCTTGTGAAGAGAACGAACTCAGTTTTCTTAGGGTTGACCCCTACATCACATTTTCCCGCCCATTTTACTAGTATATTTAGAGCGGTCTGCATCAGATCCGTAAGGACGTGAGCATGTTTGCAAGATACCGCAATGGATATATCATCTACATATGCAATAAACTTGAATCCCTCAGCTTCTAAGTCAACTAGAAGTTCATTGACGACTAGATTCCATAGAAGAGGGGATAGGACTTCGCCTTGCGGTGTTCCTCTACTGACAGATCTCTTTACAGAGAAGTTTCCTAGAATAGAGTTGATTCTCCTGCTTTTTAGCATTAGATTTATCAACACCACTATGGAACCATCTACTTTGAGCTTCGTCAGTGCCTTTGTAATTGCAGAGTTGCTGACTTTATTGAAGGCGCCAGAGTGAATTCTTTGTGATGGAGGGAATATTCTATAGTATGAACCAAGGTGTGTAAGGCCGTTTCTACAGATTTTCCCTTACAGTAGGCGTGTTGTGCTGTAGATAACAATTTTGGATCTATAGCTTTACGCAAGTGGATATCAATCAGCCGTTCTAATGTTTTAAGAAGGAAAGATGATAGACTTATTGGTCGGAGATCTTTTGGGTTTACGTGGGATGATTTTCCAGCCTTAGGTATAAACACAACCTCCACTGAGTAGGGATATAGTTCAAGGTGGTACAGCCGATGAGAATTACTTCAAAGACAGGGATAATAATATCCGAGGCCTTTTGAAGTTCGGTTGGAATTATACCTCAGGTCCAGGGGATTTGTATGGGTCAAAGCTGTTAATGGCCCAAACTAGTTTTTCTCTTGTAATCAGATCGGGGTTGTTTGTTATTATGCTACCTGATTCTATGGAATCATAGTTACATAAGTTCGTAGAGCTGCCTGGAAAGTGAGTATCCAGAAGCAGATTGAGCGTTTTTTCGCAGGTTCAGTAGACTTACTTTTTCGAAACCCAAATTGGTTATCACTAAAAAAATTATTTTTATTTACAACCGATAGCATTCTGTCTTTCATGAGCTTTTCAAAAAGGTTGGAAAAGATGGACAACATCGAAATTGGCCTATATTGGCTCATTAAGCAACGGTTTCTTTTTTTAAAGAGTGGTATAATTTCTGCAACTTTCAAGGATGCCGAAAAATACCTGATGAGTTTACACTTACATTGAAAATGTATGAGAGTAAGTCGGTTATATAAAAGGCAATTTCTTTTAGAAGGCAATTATTAATTTTATCCGATGTACTCGAACATTTGTTAAATAGGGTGGCGCAACAGAGCGAGGAGCCCCTGGGCCTAGCGCATTTCTCACACCCATGCCTTGTGAGGGAATGGTGGGGACCTACAATTTTCTGCCGGTTCCGAACAGCTAATTGAGAAAGCGCTTTTCATGGCAATGAATTTACTAACGGAGGACTTGCCAATTCCTCACGAAAGGCGATACCCGTGGAAAAACATTTTTGCCTCTGCTGGGAGGCAAGAGATATATTATTTTTTGAAAACTTCAAAGGACGTAAAGTTTTGGAAAACTACTTTAACGGATCCTTGTATTTCTAATACGATCAAGCTTTGTTATACGTCGGGTATCGTACGAAACAGCTGTATTTAAATTGCTTTCAACCTCGTAATTTTTTTTAAAAATTATCCATCATTGTTAATAGTATGTGAGTACTATCAACACACCACCGACCGCAATGTATAGTACTCCCTTCAGCTGAAGGGGTACACTTTCCAATTACAGAATACTGCGGAGTTTCATAAGCATTTTAGTCATCTTAAGTTCAGTGGTATTTGATGTTGTCATCACAAGTTGTTTTACTTTTCATGTTGGAACATTTTTATTCGTACAATTGCTGCCACATATTCCTATTGTCAAAACAGCTATGCTCCTTCAACTATTCAATTATGTAACTATCTTATATCATCTTTTTTCGATTTGAGCCCACCATATGTGCCTCTATCACGAAAAACAATCAAAATTTAAGTGTAATAAAAGCTCATTTGTATACTTTAATGTCTGAATGATGATAGCCCGGGGCAGCAATTGATTCTGATATCTAATGCGTAACTGCTGGAGTGCAAACGCTATTGTTTACGAATGCATAATGAAGGCTTCTCTGCAGCATCCCCTGCGGCATAAATATCCCTATCCAATCAATATCCAATGATATTGGAGGTTGCGTATTAATAATACTCATACTCACAAAAACTACTTAGTTTCTATGGGTTCAATCAATGCGAGTCATTAAATTGAAGCAGTTGAAAATGTTTTGGGAAAAAATTGAAAACATGGGTGAAAAATAGAAATACATGAAAAAATAGATTTCACTTTTACGAAAAATATTCATCATCGCCCAATTTAATCAAAAATTTCACCGACATACAGGAGCAATTCCCGACATTTTGAAAAAATTGATAATATTCCCTCTTTTCAAGAAAGGGAACCCAAATGATGTAACCAACTATCTTGGTCTATCTTTTATAAACATTCAGCCAACTTTAAAACACGCTTATTCATTTATTAAAACATCAATTTTCGTCAGTGTATAAAGGCTGAATAGCTTAAACGCCGATATACGTGTTTTAAGCTTGTTGTAGCGCATACATTTCAAATTTTATTTTTTAGTATTGAGTTGTCGTTCAGCGGTTTATTTACAACTTTGTGAATTTTAAGAAATAGCTAAATGAAATGGAAATGTACTCAAAATGCATTAATTTTATACAAACGATGTAGTAAATGTATTTTCAATTGAAAGAAGTACTAGAACGCAAAAAGTCTTCAAAAAAGATTTAATCTAATGGAGCTTAGAGAACAATTATTTCCTTTGAATTTTTCCATTTCTTTTTTTTAAATTTTACTTTTATTGCAGCAGATTTTCACAAAAAAAAAAAACCAGCAAAAATTTAAAGAAAATCAAAATAAGCTTGTCAGCTTCAACCATTGAAAAACCTAAAATAGAGAGTTTCTTTATGATTTTGACATAAAGTATGAGTAGCTACATAGAGTGAAAAACATGATTATAACTAAGGATTTCTTATTCAGCAAATAAAATCTTAATAAGTTCTTATTCACTGCATAACTATTTAGCGTCTAAGCAAAATCTAATAAATACGTCTGACTATGTACAAACTGTTCTTGACTGTTCTTTCAAATCGACATACATATTGTAACGTGCGCTTAGTTCGCAAAAATAAAACTTCACTTTTTACTTTTATTTCAACCACTTTTATTCAGTATCTCAACTTTATTCGATCTCAACTCGACTTTTGGACTATCACTTGTAAACAATTTACTCTTCACTTTATCACTCTATAATCAAAACTGCCCTCTGGTTGCCTCGGGCGGGCTATTTATATCGAATGACATTTCATCTAGAACTCTCCAGTAACTTCCACATTGTCTCCACTCTGCACTATTTTGGCTATCAAACATTTTCTCTCCTTCAAAATTTCTACACTTACACCAGTGCTCCCAGATGTGTTTTTCGGTTGAACGTTTTCGATTAGGAAATTGGTATTAAATGTTGGGTTCACGTTACACTGCCCCCTCCTTAAGATTGTTCGTCCCGAATAATTCCATCTGCAGCCTCGCCACTACATCGATGCAGCCGGTCACAATGAACTACTTTTAACTTGCCTCTTAGTCCTCTTTGGATGCGGTAAACCACGTCGTTCATCCTCGTGACAACAGTATAAGGACCTTCCCAGTTTTGCTGAAGTTTCGGTGACAATCCCTCTTGACGATGAGGATTATAAAGCCACACACGATCTCCTGCTTGGAGTCCTGACGTTGTCGCTTTAGTGTCGTACCGGGTCTTCATCCGGTCGCCATACACTGTGGCCCATGTCCCTGTTCTATTAGGTCTATCTGTAAGCCTACCCACCTCTATGTTTGAATCGCAGACATAACAATTTCGGAACCACTTCTCCATCACGTCACCTCTAACATGCAGCCAGTAAAAGCGTTTTCGCACGTTCTCCAGCGTCTTGTTGACTCCCAGGTGGCTTCCTGTAGGGCTTCTATGCATCTTTTGTAAAACCTCCTTGATTTTCGATTGAGGAACAATAAGCTGCATTACAAAAGATTTACCGTCAGGAGATTCCCATTTGCGCTGGAGTACGCCTTCTTGCACGCGAAGCGAATCCCACTGTGCCCAATATTCTTTGACAACAGGGCTTTGGTCAGAAATGTCGTTCCAGTCAGGTTTCGTGTTGTTCTCTTTCCATTTGAGAATCGGTCCGATGTCTGGATCCTTCGTTTGAGCAGACCTCAATTCTTCCTTGTTCCATCCGAATATGGGTTCCATTCTCATCCGCTGAGTCTTGGTCTCTACTTTCCGCCAGCAATTCCATTGGGGGTTTTCTACCTGATGTCCAATTCGGCATTGATAAGTCTGCGGTCCTTCTCTACAGCTCGTGGATTGATTTTCTTGGACTTCACAACGTACACAAGCAGTTTCAGTTTTAATTGGTGGCAACCGGCATTGTTGCTGTAAGTGCCCCGTCTTATTACAATTCCAACATCTGGCAAGTCCGTTCCGCTGGTTCCTTTGTAGCTTAACTCCTGGGCATGATCCAGCCTCAAATATAGCTTCTCTTTGACAATGTACCATTTGAGAAGCTTGCTCAGATGCTTCCATCATTAATGCAAACTCTAGAGTTTCAGAAAGAGTTCGTGTTCTAGCAGTTCGCACAGATCTCTGAAGATGTTTGTCAGAAATGGCACGAACGAAGGACTCAACAGCCAGATGGTTGATGATTTCTTCTCCAGCATCCGGGTATGCCAGGTGAACCAGTCTTTCGACGTCTGCTTGGAGCTGCTGTAGACTTTCACCCCTTTTCTGGACTCTGTTATTGAGTTGGACTCGGAAGACTTCTTTCAAGTGGCTATCACCAAAGCGTTTATCTATAGCTGCCACGAGAGAACTGAAATCGTTGCTCTTACCAGCTGGAACAGTTTGAAGTAATTCAGCTGCTGGTCCTCTAAGAGCAAGAGTCAGTGCTATGTATCTGTCTTCGTCAACCCAGCCATTTGCTGTCGCAGCTGCCTCGAATTGTCTCTTGTAAACTGACCAAGACGACTGTCCGTCGAATGTTGGTGGTTGTACTTCTCTTTGCTTTAGACAATCTCCACAAGTTTTCCGTAGCTCCATTTTCCGCATCTGGTCTAGTTCCTTAGCCATGTTTTCGATTCGTTTCTCCAAAGTGGCAAGCTGACTTTCGCATTGACTCTCAAGCTTGGAAAATCGTTTCTCAACACATTCAATGCGTTTTTCTGGGCCACAAACATTTTTCTCAATGTTACCCAATTTCCTTTCTAGAATGTTTTTCTGCCCTTCCAAAACATTCTGTTGCGCCTCAAGTCTTTCGAGAATATTCTGTTGTTTTTTTGTTCGTTTCGTTGTTCTTCAATCAGCTTCTTTTGCTCGTTTCGTTGCTCTTCCAGATTCTTTTGTTGTACTTCGAGTCGTTCAAGAACATTCTGCTGTTCCTTCTTTTGTTCGTTTCGTTGTTCTTCAATCAGCTTCTTTTGTTCGTTTCGTTGTGCTTCAAGGTGTTCCAGAACATTCTGCTGTTCCTTCTTTTGCTCGTTTCGTTGTTCTAACAAAAGTCTCATCATACTAGAAAAATCTACATTTTCACTTACTTCCTCTTCTTCCACTTCTATTTCAAAAACAAAAGTGTTTACGTCTTCCCCTTGCTGCTCCAAATAGTTACGCAAGCGCAGGACGAGCTCATTTTTCGATCCCGCTCTAGAAAGATTTCGCTTACCTAACTCACTTTTAAGCTCAATGCAGTTGAGCTCTTCTAACAACTTACCCATTTTCACTGTATATAATTATTATTTCTCTTTTTACTTTTTTTTTTTACACTTTACTAGTCAAATAAGTTTTATTTACACTTCTGACACCAATGTAACGTGCGCTTAGTTTGCAAAAATAAAACTTCACTTTTTACTTTTATTTCAACTACTTTTATTCAGTATCTCAACTTTATTCGATCTCAACTCGACTTTTGGACTATCACTTGTAGACAATTTACTCTTCACTTTATCACTCTATAATCAAAACTGCCCTCTGGTTGCCTCGGGCGGGCTATTTATATCGAATGACATTTCATCTAGAACTCTCCAGTAACTTCCACATTGTCTCCACTCTACACTTTTTTGGCTGTCAAACATTTTCTCTCCTTCAAAATTTCTACACTTACACCAGTGCTCCCAGATGTGTTTTTCGGTTGAACGTTTTCGATTAGGAAATTGGTATTAAATGTTGGGTTCGCGTTACAATATGTACATAATCAATAAGTCAAAAGAAATAAAATTTTGACAGAATTCCATGTTGCATACCTACATGCAAAACTATTCTGTGTCGATTGAATTTTGAATCTCTTCTGCTATACAGGGTGTCCCGTACTTCGTGTATTATCCTTTGGGGTGTGATTCTTGGTCATATTCTATGAAAAAAATTGTTCTACAGTAAAGTTTGTTTCTCAACTTTGACATCTTTGGTGTACCCTGACCTGTGTTAAATTCGGTATCTCTGTCAATACTGATGATAGAGACCTAATCTTAGACTTAATTTTTTGAAGAAACAACAATCTTTAAGATTGTGTTTAAGTTTAGCTTCCATAGGTTTAGGATTGCCAAATTTTCAATTTTAAGTGGTGTTCAAATTTTCTTCCTGAAACAAAGCTTTGACTTTGAGGTCAGCTTTTTGCAGGAAATGTCTGATAAACATAGAATTTCTTTATTTCAAAACAATAATAAAAAAAAAAACTCTGTAATAAGTGCACTCAAAAACCCATACGGAAGATTGTAACATAGAAAGGCGAAACAAACAGAGCTACTTTTGCATTTGTAATATTAGTGAATCCCGTGAGAATGTTCGAATGAAATGAACCTATGTCCTTTTTCAGGTTCTAAATAATCTCTGTATAAAATTTCATTTAAATCAATTTTGTAGCTTGGGCGAGAGATGGTAACATAGAAAGACGAACAGACCGCGCTTCTTTCGCACTTATTATATTAGTAAGGACTCCCGTTCCCGTAGGAATATGAGGATGAATTAAAGTTTACGTTACTCAAGGATAGTGTATCATTCAAACGGTAGAAGAATTATTGAAATCAGGGCTGTAGGTTCTAAGTTCCCGTATACGTTCCCGTTCTCGTGGGAGTTTAGGGATAACATATATAGCCTTTGTCCTTCTTCAGGTCTTAGACTATCTCTGTACAAAATTTCATATCAATCAGCTTTGTAGTTTGGGTGGGACACGGTAACATAGAACGTCGAACAGACAGAGTTACTTTCACATTTATAATTAGTTAGGATTATCTTTTATTTGCGCTGAAACGATCTTTGCCGTTTGGAATGTGGATTGCTTGAAGCCCATGTATGGAGGTTATGGAAACTGGGATTCGTCTTTCCAAAAAATTCTGTTTATAAACAGCTTGTCATTCAAGCTTCTCTCTAGCAACCCGTTACAGAATTCGTCTCTCATCTCAAAATCTTTCGGAAGTTCTTCCTGCATTGGTGTATTGTGAATTGGTGATTTGGATGCATATTTTTGTCATGTAGTATTCTGGAGACTCCTTTTTTGGTAACATTAAACTTTAGAAATAAGCGCCTTATGCTAATGGAAGGATCGATCTCAACAGCTGCCAGTATTCTTTCATCGATCGAAACTCTTCTTATGGTTGCAGCTCCTGCGTTAGGTCTTTCCGTTAATAGTGATCCAGTTTCTCGAAGCCTTCGAAAGGTATTTCCAAAACCATTTTGATGAGGAAGTCGTCTGATAGGATAAAGTTCCTTGTATCTTCGTTGTGCCCTTCTTGTATTTCCATAGCGAAACCCATATAAGAATAAAATTTCTGCGTATTCTTCTTTTGTGAATTAAGGCATTTCAAAAAGCTCTCTGATCAAACTGCAATCGTTACTTATTTGTTTTCTTACTTTTTTGTACGACTTATTTACCCATTGAAAATTCATACCCCAAACTTAAATCTCCCTGAGAAGCAGTAAATCAATTAGGATTTTGGTAGCAGGCACATTACACTTTTTACTTAATTAATCAGTGCACAGTCATAAAAATTACCATACAACAATCGATTCTTGGAAACCACTCCCATTGCAAGTTGTTGCAATAAAAGTCTGTAAGAACTCCAAATTTAAATTTTTTACCATTTTTAGATTTTTCCAAGTATCATAAAATGTATGGACTTTTGAGTGCACTTATCAATGAGTTTTTTTTTTTATTATTGTTTCAATATGAATAAACTACAAATAAATCAAATATAGTGATTTCGAGCGCCTCACAACCATAGTTTTGCACGAATTCTCAAAAAATTACGGTTTATACTGGTTTTAAAGTTTTTTTAAATAAACTCTGCACGTATCTGTTTTGATTTGATTTAAGCTTCAACTATGACCTTAAATAACTCAGAAACCGTTAGAGTTAGCAAAAAATCATAAAAAACCTTTTTTGTAGAGCGTTAAATTTTCTATAAGAAGCATTATCATTTGACATGATCTGTTCATTATTTCATAATGAAAAAAATTTCAAACAATCAACAGAACTTTTCCCATGTTATTTCCATATAAAACTTTGATTGTCGGGGGGGTCGGGTTAAAATTGAAATAAAGGGCTATAACTTGACATGATTTTTAATATATTTAGAACCGATTTAGGACTATCGTGGAAAAAAATTCGGAAAAAAACAAAATAAGGACCACCCTAATATGTACATATTTTTGTA
This sequence comes from Melanostoma mellinum, assembly GCA_914767635.1. NCBI lineage: Eukaryota > Metazoa > Arthropoda > Insecta > Diptera > Syrphidae > Melanostoma > Melanostoma mellinum. The sequence continues at coordinate 149,621,695 of OU612059.1, read as the reverse complement.
GATAAGTGCATATTAAATGTGTAAATCGATTAAGTTAAATTATTCTAAAAAATAAACCATTTGTGAAGTTTCTCCTCGAATGTGTTGACTGCGGAATTTTATATGGAAGACAATATGTATACAAATCAGAGCTTTTGGTGAGTGGTTACGGTAAAATTTTATTAGAAATTTAATATAGCAATGAGTATATTATAGTAGTTAGTGGAGGCATAATCATGTATGTATATATAAGCAATTTCCATTTAAACCCGGCTCAAAAATGTTTGATCATGTCTAAACATGTTTGATCATGTCCAAACATATTTCATCATGTCTAAACATGTTTCATCATGTCTAAACATGTTATGGTGTCTTAACATGTTTGATCATATCTAAACGTGTTTGATCATGTCTAAACATGTATGTATGTAAATATTCTCCGTCTTAGTCTTAGGTGCTAAGACTGCGGTCTTCATTGGTCTATCAGTCAGCTACCACAGTCACTGGCCAATCAACGGTTTCAGAAAGGTTCCTGGTATGGTATTCCATACATAAGAATGTACATATGTATGTATATACATACATCTTTAAAATCCTCGTTTTCCTCTTCTAATCTCCAGCAAAAAATAAAAAATTGTTCTATGAAATGGTGTTAAGTATGTACCTATTCCGTGAAAATTTACTCCGATCCATCTCTTTTCTTTGTCTTTTAAAAAAAACAATATGAGTTCACTAAAATAAAATTTCTACCCCTTTCTATTTTCATTTACACATTAGGAAGTTTCACTTCTTCCGCGCGGAGGGATTTCACGCACAATTTTTTTTTTTTTGCAAAAATTTTTCCGTTTTTATGCTTTTTCCAAGAGAGAGTTTTCAATGCCATATTGTTCTGCCCATTGGATGCATTTTCTGAAATTCGTTATTTGTTCGTAACACCTAATGGACTTGAAAAAAGTTGTCGTAATATCGATCATTCGTTATATCGGCATTCGTTATACTGGACCACCACTGCATTTTAAGAATTTTCAAATCCAACATCGCGCACCAAATCTGTGACCTTAAATTAAATTTCACTAAAACTGGAATACAGAGGTTTTTCGGGATGCTGATCACAAATAGTTTTGTAATCAAAGGCCCCGAAAACCCCCGAATACAAATATTTAGATTAAAATATGCAGTCAGGGGCGTAGCGAGGCTCCAAGCCATGGGGGGGTGAATTTTAATGAAATGCCGACTAGTCTTCAGAATTTGCCGACTGCATCAAAAAATAAATCTATATACATATATACAATAAGATGTATGTATGTTTGTATTTATGTCCGTTATAGACTGGTTTCTTATGGATTTTCAGGGTAGACATAGTTCAAACCAGAGATGGTTCCTTTCAAGGTTTTATCTCCATACTCCCACAGGAACGGGGTTGGGAACGGAAACCTAGAAACTACTGAACAGATTTCAAAAATTCTTTCGCCATTACGATGTCACATAATCCCACAGTAAAAAAAACTTATATTTTATACCCATATTCCTACGGAAGCGGAAGAACGAGAAAGGAACCTTAAAACTACAGACTCGAGCAACACCGGGTGGCTCAGCTTATAAATAAATAAAACTATTTAAAAACGTAAAAGTGTTCATTTCACAGAAATTCATTTTTGAACATAAAATCAGTTTATAATTGCAATATACCTAACGATATATAACAACAAAAAAATTAAAAGTATTTATAAGAAATAATATTACAATATAGTATTTGGTATGAGAAAGAGCACACATTCTTTGATTTTAGTCTTTAAAATTTTTATCATTATTCAAAAAAAAGTTCATCAATTGGAATTTAAACTCCAACTCTCTGGTGTTTTAATAATGCCCATTTGTTGACGACCTCACTAGGTTGAATATTACTTAGAAAGCGCGAACACTTTAAGTTTTGATTTTTTGTTTTTATTAAAAGCTAGGTAGAAAATTTTTTTTAAAAACTTGTCTGAATCAAAATCTTTAAATGTGGAATTTTTGTCCACGTTGTGTTGAGCTCAGAAAGCCATCATTCATCTCTGTAGCACAATTATTAACAAAGCTCCAACACTTTAAGTTTTAAATTTTTCTTAACACAAAAAAAAATTAAAACTTAAAGTGTTGGCGCTTTGTAAGTAATTGTGCTACAGAGATGAATGAAGCCTTTCTGAGCTCTCCATAATATCTACAAGATTGCTGCATTTCAATATTTTGATTGAAATAAGTTTTTCAAAAAATGTCTACATAGTTTGATATCCGCTTGCAATTCTTTTACTTTTGATTTTTTTTTTTTTAATTCAATTAATTAACTGCTTAAATTTTCAACACAGCTTCAAGAAGAGAATCGAAAGCTTAAGTTGGAATCTCTTTCATCAAACAAATGCAAGATGAATTCATATTTATTGGTTACTGTTTTGCTTTGGTATATATTTTTTAAGCAGTCATACTTTTCTGTCTATTTCTCTTAAGAAACGTTTTTTAAAAAAGAAGAAATAGAAGGGAGGAGACTACTCAGAGAAATCTTTAACAAAAAAGAAAATATTTTAATATTATGATGCTTAAATTTTTATTTCCAAATACTTAAAAAGTATATAATCACAAATAAATTTTATTTACAAACCCAAAAAAAGTTTTAATTCCAAAAATTCTGCCAGACGTAGCCTTAAGGTGACTAAAAGTAAAAAAAAAAAAAAACCGGTTCCCAGACGAGAATACAGTAGTATTGGTACAATTTTTTGTGTAAGCTGTAAGCCCAGTGTTGAGATCCGAATATAAAGTGGTGCTAGTGAAATTTTGTGAATGAGTGCGTGCACCAGCTTGTGGGGTGGTATCAATGTGTTAGTGTGGTTTTCACTCTTGTTCTTTAAATTCTCTTAGGTTGAGACAAAAACGATTCCATTCGTGTCTTTCTGGTTGAGATCACTCGAGTCGGCATGGCAGTCGGGAAATCTACTTTGTTTTTCTGCCTTAATTTGCCGACTTGTTATTTTTTTTGCCAAAAAACGACTGTCACAAACACTTTCATTCGTGTCTTTTTGGTTGAGATCACTCGAGTCGGCATGGCAATCGGAAAATCTACTTTGTTTTTCTAACTTAATTTACCGATTTGTTATTTTTTTGGCAACAAATCTACTGTCACAAACACTTCCATTAGTGTCTTTTTGGTTGAGTTGACTTAACTCGACAAATCTACTTTGTTTTTCTTCCTCGATTTGCCGACTCGGAAAAATCGTGGGGGGGTGCTACACCCCCCCACACCCCCCCCCCTCGCTACGCCCCTGTATGCAGTAGAATAAAGTTTTGATTGGTTTGTCGAAATGATTAGCTCAATTTCACTTTTTTTCCGCCATCTTGAATCCGGAATTTTGAATTTTTCAAATATAATTTTGGTTTTGTGATCTACAGGCCTGAAAACGATCGTGTACAATTATTCAGACCAAAATATGCAGTGAAATAGTGTTTGTCTGGTTAGTCTAAAATATAAGTTCAGTTTCACATACATATTATGCCCACAATCTTGGATCCGCCAATCAAGGCAATATAACCTCAGATTCATGTTTAGCGAACCCAGAAGCTCCCGAGTACAAAAATTCAGACCAAAATATGCGCAAAACATTTTTTAGAGTGGTTTAACTAGGTTGTGCTCTGGTAGTATCACTATGACTCAAAGGGTTAAGTGGCATTTCTTTAATTAAAAGAACTTCATACAGATTAGTCTCCTCGATGAAACTAAGGATCTTGGTTACGTTTTAGAATTTTAGTTACTTTTCTTTTAGGTAGTACGATCGCAGACACTTTTTCCGCCCTCTACGCCTAGTGTTTGATTGGTATTCTTAGTCTGCAATGATCAGTAAAGAAACTAGCTAGTATTTTTACATTGTTAATACTCAAGTTTATAACGTTTTTTTCTTTTTATTTCAACGTGCCAATTTGAAGCTTAACTTGACGCACTTTCAAGAGTTCAATCAAATGCTTTTCCCTTTTGTTTTCCTTTTGAGAGGTCTTATGAGAGGTGATCCGGCTGTTGTCTTTACTCGTTCGCCATCCTGCTCATTTCCTTTGATTTCAACATGCCACGCTACACAGTAAATTGTGCCCAGTTTGTTCAATTTGTCAATGTATTCGTTGACAAGTTTTGCTGTGATTGTGTAGGATCTCAAGTCCTTAGTTGCAGCTTGACTGTCTGTCGTTATTGCCACGACCGACGCTCATTTGCAAATTTTATAGACTTTAGCTTGGAATAAGCTTCAGATCCATCGGCAAAACTTGTTTGAAATTGCGGCCGATTTTTTGTAGGTAACCCGGGACTAATGGTCACTAGTCATTCATTTAAATTAAATTTTATTAAAAACAGTTACCTGCAAAATTTAGCGGTATGATCTCGGATTATAAGTTCTTTCCGAAGTTCTAAATAAAAATCTAATAGAACTTCAAATAGGATTAGAGAATTCATAGAGTAAAAAAGAAATATAGGTACCTGTACGCTGAACATAAAAAACACCCTTGGAGGGTATGACGCTTAGTACGTACCTCATAAATCCCAAGTACATACATATATGTGGCTGTTTCTTTATTATTCTTTGACTCCTTCATTACATTCGTTCTATGCATTATCCATTATAAAATATGTTAAAGTGGCCAAAAACAATGCATTGCATAGTGCATACATACAACTGTAGAACATTATAATGGTACTATAGTGACCAGGACACAGTCATCCAAGTGAAACGAATATAATCCGGAATCCTATTATGAATATTTTAAGTGCATTCTTTTCATTTTACTTGGTCCTTCGTCCTTTCATCCGTGGCCAATTCATTATCCAACTATTAAAAGATAAATATACATGTCTAGGTCTACATATAAGCATATGTGGACACCTAGTAGCTATACCTATCTAAGTAAAAGCAAAGCTTATAGGGAAGAGAGTTGAATCCTGCTGAACGCAAAACGAAAACAAATCCGATTTCATCCCTGAGATTTTTTAAGTTTTCATAATTTCTCTATTCTCTCTATTCTATATACGTATTCAAAAGTGGTATTTTTGAAGAGGAATTTCGTTTATAATTTCGCAAGACTGGAATGTAACCGTGGTCCTTGCTCATCGGTGCTAGATTTAATTAATGTATTTTTCTACTTGAATGAAATCCACTCTACAAAACAAGTTGAAGAATGTGTTTTTCACCAGACAGTGTTAATGTATGTCCATATTTTTTAGTTCAAAAAATGGTTGATTGTGATTTAAATTTTCAAAATCTCTTCCACTTTCGTCTGTTATATGTTATATCAAACCAATATTTAAAAAAAAACTCAATATACGTTTTGAAAGTACCCGGGCTTGATGTCTCGAGGTTCAAGAAATCGTAAAAAAAACATTCGAGTCACATAAATCACGAGTTCTCTCATATATAAACATTCCCTTGCTTAAAAGAACAACTTCTCCTGGTGACTGAATAAAGGACCTTAATAAAAGGATTTTTACGCTATAAGCTTCTAACCAGGCAATACTCGGTCCTGATGTACGGCATATCCCGCCTTTTTTATTACTTATGACGGGTGAGCCAACTTCTGTGCCTTAAACCAACAAAAAAGGACAAAAGTCACTTGCCAAGAATAATGCCTTCAACAAAGTCTTAATTCACACTCTCTATGCTTCAAATGGGCAAAACAAAAAAAAAAACTATAGATGCGCGGTTAAGGAACACAGCGAAAAGGATTTCCCGACGATTCAGCTACAAGAAGGATTAAGAAAACTGTTGTTTTTATTCCCATTTTTTATAGTTCTCTGTTCGTAGTATTTGCTGTTGTTATGCTATCGTTGTAACAAAAAAAAAAAGAGCTGCTCCTTGCAAAGTTATGCGAACTTTGTTTATGAAATCGAAAAACCACAACTACTTCGTGAGGAAAATATTGTTTGACTGTTTGGGTGGGTGCGATAAAGTTTTCTTTATATATAAAAATATTTTATGGCTTTTGACTCCTTATGGTGTTTTCTTCCTCTAAAGTAATAATAATGATAAGAAAAATAGAAAATGGGGGCTGGGAAATTTAATAAAATTCAAGACAAACAACAAAAGAAAAAGAAAGTTTTTCTTAGATCCTTTTGTGAGAGTTGAAAACAAAAACTAGTATGGATGCAATTAGACGGAGATTCTGGCTTAAAATGATTGTTGATATAAAGTTGGATTGAAATTTTTCTCAAAAACATTGCTGTTTTGACTCCTTTGCCAAGTCATAGTTTGACTGAACATAGGCTATTAAATACGTTTTAGTACTGTAAAAGGACCCATTGCGTGTACAAAAGAAGTTAAGGTGTCAACGACACTCCCAATACTTCAAGAAAATTTTCGAGGATATTTGAACTTTTTTTTTTACACTTATCACTATCGGAGGCTTCAATTATAGGCAGCCCAGTTTTAAAAATAGAACTACTGGAAGTGAATGAAATAACCATATGTATGAAAAATATTGAAACAAAAGAAGGTTCATTTGATTGCATGTGTACTACAGAATCAATCTTCTGTTTTTCTTTTTAAATGTATCAGCTGCTTCACTTGCGTCAATATTCATGAGAGCCAAGACGTTCAGTCTGTTTTCACTCGTTGTGTTCGGCAATTTTAAAAGGTAGCCGTGACATTGTGCCAACCGACACTGGAATGACACAATGATGACTGATTGGATGACAGAGTATTTTTATAACAGAATGTTCTGCATTAAAGTGAAAGATGCTTGCAGCGATGTAAAATATCTTTAATACGGAGTACCTCAAGGTTCTAATTTGGGTTCACTTCTTTTCATAACTTATAGGGGAATTGTGCTCAAGATGACATACTTTTTGTTTAAAGTAAGAAATAAAATTTTCTACAAACCCTAGCGTAAAAATCTTTGCATAATTAAATAATTAATGATTGTATGGAAAAAATAAAGTTGGAATGAATAGTTTAAAGTAAAAAGAATTTATTTAAAAAAATTAGTTAAAAACAGTCCGAGGCTAAGGCTAAGATGACATAGTTGGGTATAAGATGACATACTTCATGAGGGTAAGATGACATATTGTAAAAATGCCTGCTTTATTTGGCTTTTCAGCTTCAGTCAGTATATACCTCACATTTTCAACTTAGATTTTCGGCCATTTAGCTTTCATAATTTTTGTTTTATGCTTGGTGAAATATAATTATGTACTTTAAATTTGCATTCAAATGTTTAAATTAAAAAATAAGGTTTGTGTTTTTAGTAGGAATGTCATAGTATTTATAGTATGTCATCATGGACTGATAAGCAATATGTCATCTTACCCGATAGGAAATAAAACTTTTACAACCATTCAGGAATCAAAACATTATAATTTAGGAGCCAAATCACACAAAAAATATTCTCTATACACATAAATGCAAACATAAAACACAAAGGATATAGAAAAACACTTAATTTTTTAAGCAATTTTGAAGTAAACAATGACTCGCAAAAAAATTTATTCTCTAGCTTTTTCCTTTGAACCGATCACGATGACAGCAGGTAGTATACTGGCAGCTGTAAGTTTATTCTGGCAAAACAGATAGAAAAAATGCATGTCTGGATATGTTCGAGAGAACTGTGGCGTCTTTATAAACAGAGAAAATACGAGTATGTCATCTTACCTGAGTATGTCATCTTGAGCAGAACTCCCCTACTAACGAGCTTCTTCAGGTTTTTAAGCTAAGCATTCCATTTGCTTTTGCCGATGACACTGCATTTGTGGTACGACATAAATTCCTTGATACGGCGACTGTGATGATGCCTAAGAAGTACGACGAAGCCTTAGGCATAATGGTGTCACGGTAACGGGTTGTTATTTATCGCTTCTAAAACCAGAACTAATTCATTTTCGAAGCCCACATTACACTTAAGGCATGTTTTGCGTCCAAGCACGCCAAATGAACGCAACGAATCTGTTGAAAGCTATAAATATCTTGGAGACTTTATTTACAGCCACTTCCTCTGGGACAAACATATACTTTCTAGGGAATATGCTGCCAAAACTCACATCAACAAAGTCCAAAAATTTTAAAAATTATGCAGAATAACAGAAAGCAAAATAGAAACAGTTTTAGGGTGCTTCTAGTCGATGAAAGCTTCAAAATAACTGGAGTACTACAATACCAATACGACCTTCGCTTCGTTCGACCGATACAACATTAACTTAACACTAGACAACGCGCTCAAGGTGTGCTTCAAGTATCAAGGAACTATTTAGACTACTAGATTTGGTTAAGTTTACTGATTTAATGGTTCATTATCGCCCTACCATCGGCAAGGTCTTAATGGCCCTCAACCATTACATTACCAGAAGAATCGTTGGTTGACAAGGGCTTCTTTAATTCTTTATACGAATTTTAACATTCTACTTCAAACGCTTCAACAACAATAATTCAACGTTTTGTGTAAAATCCAATCTTTTTTTAAAACATATTCAATAAGCAGCATGTGGGCGGATTCCGTGCACCGTCTCGAAGGTTTTTTTTTTACTTTTGAGAGGTTTATGTTCCGTGTTTTTGAGCGAACAAAGTTTGGTTCAATTCATTTTCTTCCCAAAACTTTGACACTGTTGAAAATTTACCAAGCACATTCGCATTAGACCTTATTAATTACATATGCAATGCCAGATTTGAAGATTCCTTTGGGGCCTAGATCATGTACATAATTTAATTTTCCTTCAAATGTTACTAAACAAAATAATAGGCTCCAGAATCTTCTCTGTTTTACGGCTCCTACACCTAAAGTACTTTAAAGGATTGGCATTTTTTTTTAAGACAAACCCCACTCCTGGGAGGAAACATTATAAATATAACACGTCTATAATTTTTTCCATCTTGAACATCTGCCTATTCAGACCATCCCACCTTTATTAGCCAACCGAACCGCCATCAATTCCCTGCCTGTTTGCAAAGTTTCATCCCCAAAGCATTTAATTTAAATATACCCAGTGTCTATAAGACAATTCTTAACAAACTCTCCCGAAACTCAGAGTTCCCTCTCCACCCTTATAAAAAACAGAAGAAAAAACAACAAACTTTTTAATAACTTTATGAAGACGTAAAATTATCATATAAAATATAACGCAGGATTTTCTTATCTTTTGGATCATTAACTGCAGGTTTGACCATTCTTAACGTGTTTGCAACATGTCGAGCGGCAAAATATTACCATGGAAGTCATTATTGTGAAAGTTTATTGTTGAAATGCCTTTATAAATTTTTAGCCCAATGAAGAACTTTTGCGTTAAGTAATTCCAAAAATTTGCTTCCCAAATTCTTTGCAGCCGTTAATGCGTTTTGTTTTCTTTTTTTTTTTTGTTCCATGTAATGTAAGCAAAAAAAAAATGAAGTTTTATATTTTTCAGAGGCATAATAAAAATTTGTTTCTTAAATTTTCTAGGGACAGGTTTGCTCCAGATAATATTGACTATTATACGTTTATCACCCCTAGGACCTGATTTGTGTGTGGTTACGTCTTTGGTTCATATTCGGTATATCGTAGTTGCTTTGAATCAAAATTTTATATGGCGTCCCTTTTGAAACAAGAGATAATTTTATTTTAAGAAGATTTTTTGGCGAAGTCAAATTAAGTCAAAATAATGATAATGCTAACGATATAGTCCTTCTCCGTCGCCTTTCATAGTTTTATGATACTGTCAATGGCATTACAATGGCAGTGGCGTCAAATGAACCCCCATAAATCTCTTATCGGGGAGACCTTTGTCCTCGACAATAAATCGGCTCCGACCAGAATTATGGCAAAACACGGACATAGCAATGAAAAAAAGCTGTTTTCTCTATTGTTGTTCTTTTTGGCGTTAGCAAAATGGTTTTAAAGGAAAGTTTCTGTGGGTCAAGAGGGAGTAAAAGTGAGAGAGTGTCAACAGTAAACATTTTGACTAGGGTGTACAGATTTATGGTGTATTGTGCTGTGTAGACCAGACGCTCAAGGACACACTCAATTCACGCAGACTTATGGTTTTTATTTTGACATCTTTTGGCTGGGTTAGCATACATAGAATGGTTGTCAAGTTCGATGTTTTTACATCTCAATGTTAGGACTTCACAAGAAAAAAAAGATGTGATGAGTTATGAGAAATTGTTTTTTTGTTTCCAATACAGTTGAACGATGATATCTATTTTCCACATGTTTTTAAAATTATTATAAGCATTGTTAAGCTATGCGGTATCAAAATGCTTAACGTTTTCAAGTATTAGTTATTTGTTCCTTAACAAATAGAAATTTGAAAAAATCGGTTCACCTCCTAACGCATTTTTCTCGAAACTACTTTTGTTGAGAGCGTGATATCTACAAAGGTTCTACCTTTGGAGGAAATATTTGTGACACATCTATCTATTGCTCCTGCCTTGGACTTAGGCAAATTTTATTTTTAAGTATTTTTAAAATTCGAAAATGTTAAAAAAGAGGCAAAAATAAATTTTTTTTTTTCGACGCCATTTTGTGAATTTTTTTTCAGCAAAGGTCAATTTGATAGCGATATGTTTACATAAATATTAAGAATTTCATAAATTTTTTGTTTTGGATTACTTCAAGGGTTGGAATCATGTAGCTCGTAGACCAAAATGTCCCCTTCATACAGATTAACCAGAGAAAGCCAGCTTACGTTGCTATTTAAAATAAATTTGAGTTCATGCAAAGTTGGACTGCTTTTGCCCAGTGGTCGCGTCTGATCTGGTTCAGAGTAGGACTGGTTCCTACGAAATATTTAATGTCCTCTGCTCCTCAAAGAATTGAGTCTTCCTGCCGCATTCAGAAAGCTCTTGCACTCAAGGATTGCTTTCTAGGGTTCAGAATTGGTTTAATCAAAGCTTGGTTGTCGCTGCAAACACAAATACTTCTCCTCATCCATCCGTTGTTCGTAAGGTAGCTTAAAGCCATTCGGATAGCATATGACTCGGGTTGGAAGACGTACGATGAGACGCCGTATGTCGCCGCTCGCAACAAAGGCAACAGTTCCAGATCCATCATTAGTTTTATAACCATTTGAAGATTCGATAACAATCCTTTCCTGGCTCAGATCCTAGACTAGGTCGGTGCTGAACCGAAAAAAAAATGACTGTGTAGTTTTGATACAGCTTGAACCTTGAGATCATCGTGTCGGGTGGCGTATCCATTAGACGTGAGTAGAAAGAGATGCTGCTTGCGAGTTTCTCAAAGTTCCAGTGCGAATTGTCCCCAGAGACTACATCTATTTAAACAAGAAACAGTTCCCTCTTTTACCAAAATGTAAGAGGTCTTCGCAGTAAAACTGCTGATTTGTATGTTAACTCCCACGTTTTCAAACATGACGTGTTTGTTTTGACTGAAACTTGGCTAAGTCCAAGTTTCTTGAATTCCGAAATCTTGAGCCCTGAATTCTCGGTCTACCGAAAAGATCGGCACATAGACAGGCCAGATGAGGTCGGTGGTGGTGTTTTGATTTCGGTCAGGAACACATATATGTCGTCTCATATACTCTTTCCGTTTGAACTGACTATTGATGTTGTTTGTGTGAAAGTCTGTACACTGTCTAAAAATATTTTTATCGTTAACGTTTACATTGTTCCAAAAAGTTCAGCCTCTGCTTATGCTGAACTGTCGCTAATTTTGGATCATATTTTTGAATTGTCGGACCTAGAAAGCCAAATTCTGTTACTAGGTGACTTTAATTTGCCATATGTCCAATGGTTACCCTCTGACGATGGATCATTCCAAAAACCCTCTCTAACTTCACCGCAGCGTGAGCTTTCTTGTTTAGATAATGTTATATCTACTGACTTACAGCAAGTAAGCCTTGTTTTCTCTTCCGAAGCTATTAGCACGGTTGTTCTTCAATCTAATTCAGGCATTACCAGAATTGATGATCTTCATCCCCCCTTAGATATTTTTATTGAACTAAGCAACGTATCTCACGTTATTAATAATTCAAATGACTGTTTATATACTTTTGACTTTCGAAAGGCGAATTTCGATTTGCTTTCGATTGAATTAAGCATGGCTGGTATTGAAAATATATCAACCATTGCAAATATTGACAAAGCAGTCGCTTGCTTTTACTCCATTTTAGAAAATTGCATGAAAAAAACCATTCCCCAAAAGACGCTCAGAAACGCTAGTTTTTGTCAACCGTGGTTTACCAAGGAACTAAAGGCTCTGAGAAATAAAAGAAACAAGGCTTGGAAGACCTATTTAATTACTCTTTCTCCAACTGACCACCAAATATTTATAAGTTTTTTTGAAGAATTCAAAACGCTTTCTCAGAATCTGTACCATAGCTATGTCACCCAAATGGGCTGTTCTCTGAAAAACGATCCAAAAAGCTTTTGGTCCTTTGTAAATTCTAAAAAAAAATCAGACGGCTATCCAGCCAACTTTATTTATAACGCCATTTCTTTAAAAAATACTCCTGACATTTGCAATGCCTTTGCAGACCATTTTAAGGGCTCTTTTTGTAATACAAATCTTGAAATCGATGAAAAATATTTTGAATATTTAACTCACTGCTCGCAGGTGAATTTTAATAATATCCCTATTCAAACAGAAAGAATTACTTACTACCTCTCTTCTCTTAATGATGACGTTTCTTCTGGTTCGGACAGGATTCCGCCAATTGTTTTAAAGAAGTGTTCCTCACGTTTATGCTCTCCACTCGAACATCTTTTCAAACTTTCTTTAAAATCTGGAATATTCCCCACTCTTTGGAAAAAATCTTTTATCACACCTGTTTTCAAAAAGGGCGAAAAAACCGATATAAAAAACTACAGACCTATTTCAAAGCTCTCATGTATACCTAAGGTATTTGAACAAGTAGTTTGCGAAAGCGTTTCCTTTTTTTCAAGGAATATTTTCTGCCACCAGCAGCACGGATTTATGCAAAGAAGATCGACGGCTACCAACCTCCTATCCTTTCATCATAAGTGATGCAGTGCCCTTGAATGTGGAAACGAGCTTGATTGCATTTACACTGACTTCTCTAAGGCGTTTGACCAACTGTCTCATAACATCATACTTTATAAACTAAAAGCTTTTGGATTTCCCACAGTATTTATTGCTTGGATAAGTTCCTACTTAAAAAATAGGTCTTATGAAGTCAAATTTCGTAACGTTTTGTCAAAACCTTTCAATGCTATGTCTGGCGTGCCACAAGGTAGTCATCTTGGTCCCTTGCTTTTCATTATTGCAATAAATGATGTAATTTCTTGCATCTCCTATAGCGACATTTTAATCTTTGCTGATGATATGAAGATTTTTAAAATCATCAAAAATGCTTCAGATCGCGACTTCTTACAAAAAGATATTGATAGTTTTGTTGTATGGTGTTCAATGAACGGACTAATTTTAAACACTTCCAAGTGCCAAAGTATGACCTTTTCCCGCAAAAGATCTCCTAGCATTGGAGAATATTCGATATCGCAACAATCTTTATCTCAAGTTCCTAGATTCCGTGACCTTGGTGTTCTTTTTAGTACCAACCTCGAATTTAATGAACACATCAACCTCATTATTAACAAAGCTAATTCAATGCTTTGCTTTATTAAGCGATGGGCAAAGGAATTTAATGACCCTTATGTTACCCTCTCTTTATACAACTGTTATGTTCGTCCCCATCTAGAGTATGCGTCTCAGGTGTGGTCACCATTTTATGATATTCATAAATCACGAATCGAAGCAATACAGCACAGATTCATACGCTTCGCTCTCAAAGGTTCCTTGGGAAGATCCCTTCAATCTCCCTCCTTATGAAAATCGTATTCGCTTATTAAATCTTCAAACCCTCTCACAGAGAAGAATCAACAATGATTTAGTATTTTTTCATCAATTAACAACCGGTATAATTGATGCTACCGACTTGCTCTCCCACGTCCCACGTAGGATTCAACTATCGCGGAGGAACTCACCAACTACGTAATTTAGAGTTTATACATCGCTCCCACCACCGTACTAACTATGGAATGCATGAGCCATTAGCACGCATGAGTAGGTTATTCAACTCAAATCCTTTTATTGCCGATTTCAACATCAGTCAAAGTTGTTTAAAATTAATATTAAGAACCAGTGTACCATCTGCATGATTCATGTTAAGTTGATTTTTTATTACTGTAGTTTAATTTTATTTTTTATTTATAACCTTGTTTAGTAATGTTTCACTATTTTAGTTTGTTCTCTTTATGTTAATTTAATTTAAGTTATACTTTGTTATATTTTTGCAATTTTTTTTTTTCATTTTCCCTCGTATACGTTCTCTTGTGCTTGTGTTGGCGTTATTTACTAACCACTAACACTTGCATTAATGATGAAGATAAGTGTGTTCAGACGAGCTTGCTCTAAGTTCAGTGCCACTTAAGTCTCTGAGATGCAAAAACAAGTCTGAAAAGAATTGTGAACGAAACTTGTGATGTGCTTTGGAATTCACTTGGTCATATTTATTTGACAGTCAAATGCTAATCAAAATGGAGTTGTATATCCGGGGATTTCGATAGGATGTGGAACAGGCGAGTAATTGAAAATGTATTTGGGATTCTGGCGTCTCGGTGGTGTATTCTTCTCAATCCTCTTCAAATGAGCCCGAAATCTGCAGAAAAAATTCGTCGGCTGAGTTCTATCTTGTTCAATGTCCAATTTTCAAAATGTTGGGAAATCGATTTTTAAGGTTCAGGTCGAAATTTTTTTTTATATTTGAAGATTACTGTTTGGAAGTAGATTTTTTCTGCAAGCGTAGACAATTTTAGTTTTAAAACAAGTCACACTAGATGTTTTTCTTTTCTTTTAAAAAAAGTTATAAATTAAAATCAATAAGGAAGTCGTTTTTTAAATGGAATTTGTAGATATTGTTCAACGTATTACAGAACGAATCAAAAGTGGTTTATTGAAGAAAAATAACATCCAAAACAGTCCGAAATGTGTCCTATTGAACAAAGCAGTTTTCCATAACTTGAAAACTAAAAGAGATAGAACAAAATAGTTTGCGCCAAACGAAAGAGCGCCCCCAAATTATGAAGACTGCATACCTAACTCAATTTCGTGAAAAATGGCCTATTGAACAAGATAGAACTCAGCCGACGAATTGTAAAAGCAGCTGTATTGCTCCATAACTTTGTAAAAATGAACGATGGTAGCTACTAGCTATAAACCAAAAGAGAACGTTGATAGTTACCAAGGCTAAAATGTTATTAACAGCCTGTAGCGAAAAGAAGCTTCTCCACTTCAAAGACCAAAAAGAATTTTTCAAACGATGCATCAAAAGATGCTTTTAAACTAAGAGACCTATTGAAAGATTACCTACCTTCTAAACTATTGATTTTATAACGTTGTTCTTTCCAATCAATGACATAAGCATACCGTGGTTTTAGTAAAAACCTCACTTTTATTAGTGAAAACAAACTAAAACTAGATTTAGATTTAGATTTAGGGGGACGGGTAGAGCTTGCTCAGCTCCGGGCACTGCGGTGTCTGAATGAAACCTATTGTTCCAGCCCATGTGAGGTTTCAGGACAGTTCTTTTCCTCTTGAATTGAACCAGAAGTTAGCAATCTTCTGTGGGTGAATGAGTTTGAGTTTATCTAGGGGGATAATCTCATAATCAAGTATTTGCTTTCTAAGGCGCAAAAGTGCTAGACATTCTGTAATGATGTGCAGAGATGATTCTTCATTTTCATAGTCTACAGATAGGGTCCGCTACCAGCCTCATTTGGTGAAGATGTTTCTTTAAAGAACAGTGACCGGTTAGTAGTCCAGTGCAATTTTTTTTGGGTTTTCCTATTGAGATTCAGTAGGAATTTTGATGTTTTTTCAGTATATGTATTCAGGCAAAAGGAATTTTGAACAGATTTGACCACATGAGTTACTCCAAGCTTTATTAGATTCCTCCAGTAGGATGTTCTTGGCAGTATGTTTGAAGGTGCTTTTATTTACACCGCAGAAGGGTTCAGGACCGACGAATGGTTTAGATGCGCTGTCTTTAGCTAAGATGTCTGAATTCTCATTGCCTTTGTGTGCTGAGATCCAGTGAAGGATTACAATGTTTTTCCTTGCTAGTTCAGAGAGTGACATGACTGTCTCTTGGACTAGTTTGGATCTTATGACAGGTGAGCTTTACGCCTTTAGAGCAGCTTGACTGTCTGAAAAAATGAATACTGTTTTGTTTTTCGTGTTCGATGAACATATTATTCTCGAACATTCGTTAATGGCAAAGACTTCTGCTTGGAAAATGGACGAGTGACTGCAATAACTTACTGAGAAATTCGTTTTGGGACAGTCGCTGAAAATGCCGGAACCTGTACCAGTTTCCATTTTTGAGCCGTCCGTATACCAGACCATATCTTGCCATGAAGGATGAGGTTTTGTGTACTCCCAGTCTACCCTAAGGGGGATGACAATGGAGAAGTTGAGCTTGAAGTTGTACATCGGAATAATAGCATCCAAGCACATACTAAAGGTTTTAAGTTTTCCTAGACTTTCCATTATCGACAGATGTCCTTTCGGGTATGGATGTGATTTTATGTGCCCTTGATGGAAAAGATGGTGTGTCGCCAGTCTTGCTTCCATTTTTATGAAAAGGTGGATTGGAGGTAGTCCTGTAATGATACGTTTAGAGCGTATGTTGGTGTTGTACGCATGCATCCAGTAATGCATGTAGTTGTTGCCAATCTTTGAATCTTTTCAAGTTTTTGGATTGCCATTATTTCTTTTGTTTTTCTCAACCATACAACAGCTGCATACGTTATTGTTGGTCTGACTATCAGCGTATATAGGTTGTACATTATTTTAGGATTTAGACCCAAGTTTTTCCCGCATACGCTTCGGCAAGTCCATAGGGACTTGGTTGCTCTGCGGGAAATGCGTTCTAGTTGAGGGTTCCATGAAATTTTGCTGTCTAGGATGATTCCCAGGTATTTAGATTCCTTGCAAAATGGTATTGTTTCCTTATAGAGATTGGGGGGTATTAGAAGATTTAGTTTTCTTCTTTTTGTAAATGAGACAATAACTGTCTAACGGGGATTGACAGAGAGACCTTCATCTGAGCACCAGCTTTGTACTGTGTTAAGAGCTGTCTGAAGTCTTCATGATATAAGTGTTTCTGATGAGCCTCGTATGACAATTGCTAGATTATCTGCAAAGCCCCCCAAGTAACAAAATCCAACCACCGTCACAAAATGACTGAGGTCATAAACAGGGTGTTAATTGAGTTAATTAAAAACTTTCGGTTAATTTACGGTATAAATAAAGCCAAATTATAATTTAGGTTAGATTTGGGGTAAAATGTTCCCTCATTCTAACTTTGAAGTTGATTTGCAGTAAGATTTTTACTCTATTTGAACTGTTTTCCTAATTCCGGTTTAAAAAAAACTCATTTTACAACCTTGAGGTCAAATGTTCGATTTGTGTTGACCATTTTCTAACCCGTCCTTCATTTTTATGGTTTAAAATAACTATTACATAACCTAGGTCAATTTAAGGTACTTTTCCAACTCATTCTTAATTTCAATAGTTTGAATTAGGTTTTTTATCACCTGATTTTTTAAACACTCATTGTTATAAGTTGGTTGAGAACTAACCGAAAATAGTCTTCAGTTGTTTATTGGTTGCATATCAACCAAATCCAAATAGAAGTTTTGAATAAGTCAATAAAATACTTTTATTTAACACTGAGTATTATTTTTTGGTTAAAGATCAACCAAATCTAAATGCACGTTTTGAATAAGTCCTTAAATTACGATTTTTCGACACAGAGTATTTTTTATTGGCTTAATCAACCAAATTTTGACTCAAGTTTTGAATAAACCAATAAATTACCTTTATTCAACACAGAGTATTTTTTTTGGTTAAAAATCAACCAAATGTAGACACAAGTCTGGATTAAGTTCTTAAATTACTATTATTTTTAAATACAAAGTTTGTATTGGTTAAAAATTTACCAAAAGCAGATACAATTTTAAAATTTTACTCCTTGCAGAACAGGTTAAAAAGCAACGAAATCCAGACATACGTTTGGAATAAGTTTTAAGATTACGCTTTTTCAACCTACAGCACACACATGTTCAAAATAAGTCCTAAAATAACTATTTTTTTAACCCACAATATTAATTATCGGTTGGAACTAAACGAAATCCAGACACACGTTTGGAATAAGTTTCAATATTACGCTTTTTCAGCCTACAGCACACACATGTTTAAAATAAGTCCTAAAATAACTATTTTTTCAACCCACAGTATTAATTATCAGTTAAAACTAAACGAAATCCAGACACACGTTTGGAATAAGTCATTAAACTACGCTTTTTCAACCTACACCACACACATGTTTAAAATAAGTCCTAAAATAACTACCTTTTCAACCCACAGTATTAACAATCGGTTGAAACTAAAGGAAATCCAGACACACGTTTGGAATAAGTCATTAAATTACGCTTTTTCAACCCAAAACATTATGTATTCGTTGGAAATCGACCGCAAGTAAACCTCAGTTATAAATTACATTAATTTCAACCAATTTACAACTCCGGGAATATTTCATTTCATTTCCAACGACTATTCAACTGAAAACAACCCTTCAGATATACCCATCTCGCTCTCACATCCCAATGCAAAACTGATCGTCATGCCCATGCAAATGTACAGTGTACACTGTACACGTTTAATCAGTTTATTGTTGTGCATTGTGCTGCCCGGTTGTCGCGTACTTTTTGGGTGAATTAAACAAATAATTTCTAAAGTCAGTAAAGGGCTTGTGTTTATTGTGCTTGTAATTCAGAAAAAGAATACTGCTTCAGGTGAGTAGCCACAGTAAATTCTTTAAAATATATTAATAATACAATAACGAAAAATTAATTATGTAGTTTAGTGTCATTTGTTGGTTTATTGTAATTTGTAAGACGCATTTCGTTACTCATTGGTTGAAAATTTACCAAGCGTGGTTCTCAGTCATAAAGTACCCATATTTCAACCAAAACACAACTCATTTGTGTGTTTGGTTATTTTCCAACCTTTTTTTTAACCATTTTATAATCGACTACATATTGTGGTTATAATAACCAAAAAATAACTCATGCTTGACGCTAATCAAACAGAGACGCCATCAACGCCGTTTTTTTTATTGTCTGCATTTTTCGTTTCGTCATTTTGTTCTAGATTCTTCAGAAAGTGTTTTCTTTTTCCAGCCACAACAAACTGGCAAGTGAAGTCGAGGGCCTAAAAACAACGATTCAGCAGTTTGCTGCAACGACTGAAGTTGCACTCACTTGTCTTGTGAACAAGACCTGCCAAATTGTTGGGCGGGAAGTTGTGGCGGACCACGCGCTCAAGAGTTCACTGCTCTTGAAACAACGGAACAACTAGAAGACCTGGAGAGCAGGATTAGTGGGGACATCCACTATAAAAGAAAATTGGTGAGATAAAAACATATTTTCCACTTTATTTATTTATTATTTTAATATTATCTTGTTTTTTCTTTTTTTATTATAGATCCAAAAGTTGTCCACTTTGGGGGGGTTGGACGGAGTTAAGTCCATGCAAACTATTTGCAGGACCATGTTCTCCGACAATCTCCTCTCCAACTTTTCTTGGCATGGCACTTCGACCAAAAAAAGCTTCAGGAGGTATCATGCTACATTTTCTGCCATAATGGAGGCGTTAAGGCTCCGCTACCCCAGCTTCACCGACATCGAGGGGTCAACATTTGTTAAAAACTTTTTAAAGCACGCTCCTTTCAGAGCGGGAAAGCCAGTTTTGTAAGTACTTAATTTTCTATTACTAAGTTTAGCGTAGCCAAAATTACTTCATATACTAATTCACATTTGCTTAATTTTTTTTTTGTTTCTTTTTAACAGGAACCAATCTGTTGCGAAGCCACCGTCAGCTACACTACCACCAGCTACACCACCACCAGCTACACCACCACCAGCTACACCACCCCCAGCTACACCACCACCAGCTACACCACCACCAGCTACACCACCACCAGCTACACCACCACCAGCTACACCACCACCAGTGACACCAGCTTAAGCTACACCACAACAAGCGACCACTACCAGCGACACCACTACCAGCGACACCACCACAAGCGAAATCTTTAAGGCTTTAAGGCTCCGCTACCCCAGCTTCACCGACATCGAGGGGTCAACATTTGTTAAAAACTATTTAAAGCACGCTCCTTTCAGCGGGAAAGACAGTTTTGTAAGTACTTAATTTTCTATTACTAAGTTTAGCCTAGCCAAAATTACTTCATATACTTTTAGAGACAAACTAATTCACATTTGCTTAATTTTTTTTTGTTTCTTTTTAACAGGAACCAATCTGTTGCGAAGCCACCGTCAGCTACACTACCACCAGCTACACCACCACCAGCTACACCACCACCAGCTACACCACCCCCAGCTACACCACCACCAGCTACACCACCACCAGCTACACCACCACCAGCTACACCACCACCAGCTACACCACCACCAGCTACACCACCACCAGTGACACCAGCTTAAGCTACACCACAACAAGCGACACCACTACCAGCGACACCACTACCAGCGACACCACTACCAGCGACACCACCACAAGCGAAATCTTTAAGGCTTTAAGGCTCCGCTACCCCAGCTTCACCGACATCGAGGGGTCAACATTTGTTAAAAACTATTTAAAGCACGCTCCTTTCAGCGGGAAAGACAGTTTTGTAAGTACTTAATTTTCTATTACTAAGTTTAGCCTAGCCAAAATTACTTCATATACTTTTAGAGACAAACTAATTCACATTTGCTTAATTTTTTTTGTTTCTTTTTAACAGGAACCAGTCTGTTGCGAAGCCACCGTCAGCTACAGCACCACCAGTGAAGCACCACCGTCAGCTACACCACCGTCAGCTACAGCATCACCAGTGAAGCACCACCGTCAGCTACAGCACCACCAGTGAAGCACCACCGTCAGCTACAGCACCGTCAGCTACAGCACCACCAGCTACACCACCACCAGTGAAGCACCACCGACAGCTACAGCACCACCAGCTACACCACCACCAGTGAAGCACCACCGTCAGCTACAGCACCACCAGCTACACCACTACCAGTGACACCAGCTCAAGCGACACCAGCTCCTGCAACACCACTACCAGCGACACCACCCATGCGAAATAACGATCACAACCACCAAGTCCAATTATAATTTTCCATTTATAATTTTTTTTTTCAATAAACTGAAACTATATGTAATGTAAACTTAAATTTATTCTTATCATTTATAGAAGAGAAGGACTTCACTTCAGATGGGAAGAATTTTGAGCTACTGGACGATGGTAATTTTAAGATGTTATTTTAATAGCTTTTTTGATCATTTCTTTTCAGTGTTCAGAAAACTTGGCCCAAGATCACCCAGGTCTAATTGAAACGTGTAGTACTTTTGACAGTTGTTCTCTCTATCACATCTGGAAGTATGAAAAGAGCAATTGTCAAAACTACTATCGTTCAATTTAGACGTGGGTGGCATTGGGCTAGGTATTTTGAATACTGTTGGAAACGGTTTATAAAAGCCGTTAAAATAACGTCTCAAAATAACCAACGGTTATTATAGGCATTTTTGAGACTATTTCTGAACGGTTTCAAAAAGACGTCAAAATACGGTTTGAAACTAACCGTAACTCAACAAAGTAGGGTTTTATAAAAACCCTATCCAAACGGTTTTATAACGGTGGTGAAGTAACCAAACGACATAATACAGGGTTTTTTTCAAACCATTTTGAAACGGTTGCAAACATACGTCGTAATAACATTTAAAAATGACCGTATTTTATAGGTTTTTAAAAACCCCTATTTAAACGGTTGTACAACGGTTGTAAAAAACCAAAACCCTACATTATACTGGGTTTTTTTAAGCCATTTTCAAACGGTTGCAAACTTACTCCGAAATAACGTTTATAAAACAAGAAACAGTTAATTATGTAAGTGTTGTTAACTTCCTTATTGACCGCAAATTTCGAAAAAATAAAGTTAAAAATTAAAAACACATAAAGATTATATTTTAAACTTGAAACTTTATTAAAAGGTACGAATTGCAATTTCGGGCAAGGGTAGTTCGCCCATTATCAACGCTCCACGCGTAAACACTGAAGCAAAAAGGTTAAAAGGTGGGTGGGGGTTACAAAGTAAGAACAAAAAGCTATAAATTAAGTGCAAAAACAACAACATAATTTAAGAACATACATTGAATCAATGACAAAAAAGTTAAGCGTTAAGTACAATGTAAGAAAAAAGAAAAAAGAAAAAAGACTCAAGAGAAAGAACATTAAGTAAAGACTCAAATTATAAAAGAGAGAACAAGTTTGATTGTATAGGGCATTCGTCAATATTTAGTAAATTATCGTTAATTGAAATATATAAAGATTCAATGCATCTAATTTATAAGGTTGACTAACATGTTTAATGAGCTTGTAGTTATCCAACGGATTAAAAATGTGTGGTGTATCAGGATCTACACCAAATGCGTGTGTACCAAGGGCTGTGTGTGTGGCTTTCTGTTTGATGTACCTATGGTGCTCTTTTATACGGCAATGAACTGTTATTTTGTAACTTAATTGAAACTTTAATTATAAACTTATTTAAGCCTGTGGTTAAATTTTACCTGACCATTTACAGGCCTGGGAACGTTTTGCGTTTGGCGAGTATTCGACGCAACAGCTACACAAGATGTTAAAGTTTTCATCTCAATATTGTTTTGAGTTTCGGATAAAGAGGCTGAGTCTAGAGGACGATCCACCTCTGTTTGGTAGCGATTTATAAATTTATCGCTGCATGCTAACTTAGGAAGAAGATGTCTTTCAGGACTGTTCACATTTTGGTTGGCAAGCTTTGGCAGTCACTTATTCAAGTAGAAGATGATCAGAGAAAGGGTATTCGCCTGTCTTGAGATCTAGTATATCGTTGAGCCATTCTTCTCCCCCCAGGCAGTAGTCTATCGCTGCAAAAGCGTTTCGTCTGGAAAAAGTAGGTGAAAAATCTTCATTGTTTTTTGTTCGACCATTCGTTCAGACTAAGGCGATTCACACATTTCTCACCATTATTTTTTTTTTTTTCATTTTCATTTTCATTTTGTTTACATGAAGAAGCCTTAAGATCAGATCACATTTATGGCTAAAAAATACAATTATTTACATTTTGGAAACTAAAAAAATGCATACATACATATTTATATGTATGAGCAATAAAAAAAAAGAAAATTTTTAACAAAGAAATAAAAAGTAAGTAATGCTTAACATTTTGAAAAAAAATTTTGATTAAATTTACAATTGTATAGTAAAAAAAGAAATTTAAAAGAAAATTACAAGTAATTAAAGCAAGTTATTGAACAAATAAAGTGAGTGAAAATGCAACGCTTCGTCTGGGTTCTGTAGCTGATCATTTAAGAGCAGATAAAGTTATTTAAGTTTAAAATTGTTTTATATGGAGCTGGTAGTCTGATCCGAATTCTGGCACCAATTACGAAGAAAGACCTGCAAGTCTGCAACTTTGAACTTGGTATATTTATGTTGTTTGTACGCGAGGAAGTTGAAAATTCAAACCTCTCAAATAAATAGATGGGGGTTTCAGATCGTACTAACTTAAACATGAATTTACAAATTTCAATAGTGAAATGTGACATTAATAAAACGCCGAAAACACAATGGGACAGGTGTGAAACATGATCATACCTTCTTAAAGAATGAATGAAGCGAACGCATGAGTTTAAAGCTACATTTAATTTTTGTTTGCTAATTGAATCCATCCGACCATTAAGAGGAGAGCCGTAGCTTATAATTGGAGGCAACAAAGTTTTGACCAACATCAATCTAGCAGCTTGTGGAATGTAGAACGAAAATCTCCACAATCGTCTTAGTCCTCCATAAATAACTCCATAAATTATATTGTTAACGTGATCACTCCAAGTGAGAGTTTTATTAAAAATGAAACCTAAATTTTTTACTGTAGAGCTGTAAGGAATCACGTGACCATTTAAAATTAAATGTGAGAAGTAAGAATCATCCAACCATGTTTTGAAGATAATTATGCTTTGAGATTTGCCTGGGTTCAGAACTAAAAAATTTCTGACTGCCCACTCATATATCCTATTTAAGTCATCATTTATAAAGCTGATTGCATCTTCTAAGAGACTGAGATTAAAGGACGAATATATCTACAAATCATCAGCATAGAGGTGGTAAGAGCAGTATTTAATAGCCTCAACGACATCATTGATAAACATGCTGAAAAGTAAAGATCCCAATAATGACCCTTGGGGAACACCCACTTTTAAATCCACAAGATCAGAAACCAAAGTACCAATACAAACAGCTTATCTGCGGGTTGTTAGATAACTTTTAATCAGCTTGAGGGCACAATAAAAAAAGTCGAATTGATGATTCAATTTATGAATAAAAACCGAGTGGTTTACTGACCCAAAAGCATTCGAAAAATCAAGTAAGCTTAATATTGACATGTTAGAATTGTAGAAGTCTCTTCCTTATTGACCGCAAAAATGATTGAAGAAAAATTAAACAAAAACACAAACGAAATTTAATTTAGTTGTCATCTGTTTATTTTTTCTAAATACCGAATGCATTTCGGAAGGCAATTGGCCTACCATCATCAGCGTAATACGCGTGAACAACTGAAAAGCTTATGGTTGTAATACAATTAAAGCAATAACAAATTTTTTTTTTTTTTTTTTAAGTCAGAGAGTAACATTGAGATTATTACATGTACAAATATAAATATAACACATACAAATTATTTAGCAAGAGCAAATAAGTTAGAGGTTATTGGACTTTATTCTATGTTCATCAAATTCTCGTTAATGCTAATGTAGATGGATTCATATGCGTCTAATTTCGATGGAACAGGTACACTTTTTATGAGCTTGTAGTTGTCGAGGAGAGGTGTCAAGTGGTGAGGTTCTGTGTGGGTCAAGTCAAATGCATGAGCTGCAACTGCTTTTTGGATGTCTTTATTGTTTATGTACCTCTGATGTTCAGCTATACGACACTCAACGGCGCGCTTTGTCTGTCCGATGTATTTACTGCCACAGGTGGAACAATTGATTTCATAAATTCCGCTCTTTTTGTTCATTGGCTTGGCATCTTTGGAAGTACCAAGAGAAGAGCTGAGCTTGTTTTTGTTGGAATTCACGATAGTCAAGTTAGCTTTGCTGAAAGTGTGTTTAAGTGGATTGCAGATTTTTGGCACGAACGAAAGTGCGACACGACGATCAGAGTTGATGTTTTGCTTGTTTTGAGAGAAGAGAGTAGAGCAATTCCTCTTCTTGATTCTTTGGCTATGCTTCTTAATCAATTGATCGATGACAGACTTTTTATAGCCGTTGACTTGAGCTAAGTGTAGAATATGCTCGTATTCATGTTTATAATCAGCTAACGACAGAGGTAATCGACACATGCGATAGATCATTGAATTAAATGACGCTATTTTGTTTTGATACGAACAATATGAATCGTGTGTTATGTATCTGTCAGTGGTAGTTGGTTTTCGGTAAACGTCAAATTGAATTTTCTTACCAAGACGTTTTATTTTTAAATCCAGAAAGGGTAATGTATGATCTGATGTATTCTCCAATTCATAAGTAAATTTGATGCTGGTATGGCGACTATTTATTAGATTTAAAACACGTTCGACATCAGATTGTTTAACAACAGCAAAGGTGTCGTCAACGTAACGCCACCAAATTCTAGGGAAGAACTTTTCGTCTTTCATTTCTCTTTCTAATTTGCACATAAATGCTTCAGCTATGTACGGTGAAAGACTATTGCCCATGCTGCAACCAAAGTCATTAGAGTAGTACTTGTTTCTAAATTGAAAACAATTATATTTCATGCAAGTTTCAATCGCAAATATGTATGCCTCGGTGTGTTCTATTGAGACATTTGATTTTTGTAGGTGTTCTTTAATAGCTTCTATAGCTACATTGACTGGAACGCTTGGGAAAAGAGCAGTGACGTCAAACGAAATTAAAATTTCATCGTCTGCCAGTTCGATGTCTTTTACTTTTTCAATGAATTCAAAAGAGTTTTCGACTGAAAAACCTTCAAATTTGCCAAACTTTTTCATTTCAGAGACAAGCCATTTTGCCGGTTTTTCGAAAGGCGAATTAACACACGACACGATTTTTCTCATCTTATCTCCGGTTTTGTGAATTTTCGGTAAACCGTACATAAGAGGTACTTGGGGGTTCGATTCTCTCAAACGATATTTGTTTACATCGAAAAGTTTATGTAGAATATCTATGATGGATTTTGAGTCTTTGACCATTTTATTAAGCGGATTACGGCAAACCTTAAAATTATCTTCAGTAATTGACTGAATCATCCGTTCATTGTAGTCGTCTTTGTTGATTACAACAACTTTATTTCCTTTGTCGGATTTCATGTAAAAAACGTTCCGATTTTTCAAAGATTTAAGCGCACGATTCCATTTAATGGTGTCAAGGTCAGGTTTATTCTTCGCAGTATAACTTTTTGTTTCAATGATGACTTGTGATGCTTTTTCTCTTATTTGTTTTTTGACATCAAACGGTTTGTATTGTATCGTTGTTTCAATATCAGCAATAACGTCAATAAGAGGGAGTACAAGAGGTTTAACCGAGAAATTCAAACCGCGATTAAGTAAACTCATTTCATCAGGGCTGAAGCTTTCATTGGACAAATTCACAACTAAGTTTTCTACCTCTTGTACAACGGGTTTAGGTTCGATGGATTTTACCTTATATTTTAATAATACATCCAATTTTTTGGAATGCTTTATTCGTTTTTTATGAAATATATTCTCGGCGCGGTTAATTATTATAGACTGTTTGGTTGCAAAACAATTGAAAATAATGTTATTTTGTAGACTTTTTGTCATTTTCAGGTGTAACTCGTATAACTGCAGTTGTAACGCGTCCAAATTTCTATAATGATTTTCTATTTTATGTTAGATAACTTATTTGCTCTTGCTAAATAATTTGTATGTGTTATATTTATATTTGTACATGTAATAATCTCAATGTTACTCTCTGACTTTAAAAAAAAAAAAAATTTTGTTATTGCTTTAATTGTATTACAACCATAAGCTTTTCAGTTGTTCACGCGTATTACGCTGATGATGGTAGGCCAATTGCCTTCCGAAATGCATTCGGTATTTAGAAAAAATAAACAGATGACAACTAAATTAAATTTCGTTTGTGTTTTTGTTTAATTTTTCTTCAATCATTTTTGCGGTCAATAAGGAAGAGACTTCTACAATTCTAACATAATCGAGACCACAAATTTTGTTCTCCTTAACAGATTAACTTGTTAAAAATTTTTTGTTTTGTTATTAATATTGACACTTTGTCAGAATTCAATGCAACCCGAATGTCATCTTGCACTTTAAGAACAGCAGAAACACAGCTGTGTCTTTTCCGGAAACCGGACTGAAGAGGCGACAGGTGATTCTGAGTCTCAATGAAATCGGAAAGCTGACTAAACATCAATTTTTCCAAACCCTTGGAAAGACAAGGCAGTATACTAATAGGTTTATAATTCAACAGGTCAGTACATCCCGTCTTTTTTTTGAAGAGGAACTACTTTCGCTATTTTCTAGGAACTTGGAAAGACAGACTTTCTTAAACAGTCGTTGTAGATATTGGCAACGCTTGGAATGATTGCAGGCAGCAGCAGACGAATGAATTTGTTCCATAGAATTTTAGTAGAGTTTCTTGTAGTATCTAACTTGTTAAAGTAGAATAACTTTTTCGAATCTTTAATAGCCTTAACTACTCTATTCCTGCAGGTTGCATACCGTTCCCAGTCGCTACTCAGTCTTGAATTTTTGTACACACTATATAAAAAGTTCTGTGCACATATTATATTATTAATTGCCGCTGTAAGCCAGGGGTAGTTATTGGAGGAGATCCTCGTCTCGATCGGAACATATTTGTCATACAAATATTTTAATAAATTTTCTAAGAAATCAACCTTAAAATCAATATTGGAAAATCTAAAAATATGCCAATCAATGTTGGACACTTCCAGAAGGAGGCCAGCCATATTAATGTTATTGAAATCTCGATAAATAACTAAATTGTCCCGATTAGAACTCTCAACTACAACGTC
This sequence comes from Melanostoma mellinum, assembly GCA_914767635.1. NCBI lineage: Eukaryota > Metazoa > Arthropoda > Insecta > Diptera > Syrphidae > Melanostoma > Melanostoma mellinum. Next base: position 149,593,584 of record OU612059.1, on the reverse strand, counting down.
ATAAATTATGAAAGTCAGATCATGATCGGCGACTCCATGTGTTTGGTTAAAAAAAGAAACTTTATTTTTGTTTGAAACGAAACAAAAACAACCATTACCAGACAGAATAGAAGCATTTTCAATATTTTTATATGTTTATACATATTATCAAAAATTTCAATAGAGATAGTATTAATGTACAATTAATTAAGGTTTTGTTATTATTATCGATTTTCTTTTGCTTTTCTTCTCAATTTTTAACATTTGCATCACCAGCAGCAGCAGCACCATCGAGCACCCGATTTAAGTCATCTACACAGTTTATTTTGACATACTGATCTGTTGGACTAACTTTAACCGCAACAACACCATTAAAATATTTAAGAGAGGGAATTTTTTCCTCCTCCTTCAATTTCATTGCAGCTTAACGTATTAAAAGAGCTCCACCAGAAAGACATTCAAATGCCCCAATTGCACGATTAGAAGTGAATCCAATTTTATCAAATGTGAGTGGGGCAACAGCAAAAAACAATTTAAGAAATTTAATTCGCTCACTTTGACAATGCAGCTTCACCACGACAGGTGCATTTATTTTATCCACTTTTTTTGTTGCTTTTTTTTAAGCGAAAAACATCACAAGATTTCATAGGATATTTTGTAATTTGGCAAATTTTAAGTAGAATGTCTTTAAGATTTCCGTTTGGATTTTCAGGTATTCCTGTTAACATAAGGTCACCCTTGCGCACTTCATTTTCAAGTTTATTCAAATTTGCGTTCATGAAAACTGAGTCACTTTGGTATTCCTTGGTTGAGACTTTTTCATTTACTTTGCTTCTAAGGGTAATCAATTCATTATTAAAGTCATTTGTGAACTTATCCACTTTTTTAGGACTGCAAGGTTGTTATTGAAAAGGGTTTTAAATTCACGCACTTCTTGTTTAAAACCAATTAATTGGCTGTCCATTGATAATTGCAGTTTATTAATCATTTTCGCTTAGTCATCATTTGAGGTTGACATAGTAATAATTATGTTATGGACTGAAAAAAAGTAACTTTAGAAAAGCACAATGCGGATATCAACACTCAAAAGGTTCAATATTAATTACGATTATGATTGAGATCAGGTTGCAAACTAATTGATAAATTATTTAATTTAGAACAAATAGAATTTCGCCGCAGCTAAGAAACACGTGTGCAATGTGCACTACTCAGAGTTTGACATCTCTCTGATCTTCATAGTAGGGGAGCCCAAGAGGGGATTTCGCGCGTTACTCGAGCGCGTCAGAAAATCATATGGGGAGAAACCTTGCACCATGTAATGTACTCCTACCATATATTAAACCTAAATGTAGGGGCGTTCGCTGAGAGCAGCCCGTCAGATTAGTAAAAAAAAGTCGATCATCGGAAATACTCAAGCGCGTCAGATTAAAAGATGGTAGGTTGATTACATCAAGAAGAGTGTATATTTCAATAATCTGACAATTTGAGCGGGGCCTTCGTAAGTAGGCGAGTCACAAAGATGTAAAAAAAAAATCGATGTTTCGAAATACTCGAGCGCGATTAATTTTTTTTTTATTTTGAAGGTAATTTTATCAGGATTACAGAAAACATATAATCTGACATTTTGGTTGGGGCGATTGAGGTAAAATCGTCAGTAAAATGTATAATATATGATGGTTAATATCTCGGTTAATATTGATAATAGCAATTGGTCCAGGAGACTTTTTTTGTAGAAAACTAAATTCTCTACAAGTTTGTAATTTACAATTTTTCTGTAGCTTTTGTTATTTACGAGATAACTGCGACAAAACGTGAATTTTATGCAAACATCTGGTTAAGTGGCCCGTACCACCTTCCCGGTATGAGTAACGACTTTGCCAAAAAGAAAATTTTTGTAGAGCTTTCAATTTTGAGAAAAAAACATCTTCGGTTAAAGCGATCCCATGAAATGCCGCTGAGTTATAGAAATTTAAAAATAAAAAATCAGAGTTTCCGTGTACTTTCAATGGAAAATCTTCACACCTCTTGATCGAGCACTTAAAATTAATATTAAGGGCTCAAACTTTCAGGATTTTTTTTAAAAGTATTTTCAACAAAATTTCAATACAAAATTTTTTAATACATAATATGTGTACATATTTTTTGATTGCATCCAGTAATAAAAAATAGAAACAACAAAGAATTGTTACTTTAAAATTGTCAGACTAAGAGTACGCCCCCATATAATTGTCAGATTATCATCCTGGAGGACGAACACATCAAGTTGATCACTCTGTATAAAAATTTGACGCGCTCGAGTATTTCAAGGTCACGTGTTTTTTTTTACATTTTTAAAAATCAGCCATGACTGATCGCCCCACTCAAATTGTCAGATTATTGAAATATACACTTTTTAGAGTACACTTAACATTCACTTTGAAAATCTGACACGCTCGAATAACTTTTTATTTTTTGTTTTTTTAACCTCTCTTTACGCCCATTTGCCCCCAGTAAATCGTCAGATTAATATATATCCGTTATAAGAAAGACAAAGCGCGTATACTCTATGAAAATCTGACGCGCTCGAGTATTTCAATTTAACTGTTTTTTTTTACATTTTTAAAAGCTCATACACGCATCGCCCCACTAAAATGAAAAACTGCCATACACTTTTTTTCGTTTTAGAACGTTAACTTCACAATCCAATAAGTCCCCATGACGCTTTAGTAACTGCAAATTTAGCGGCTCGGGCTCGGGTCACCGTTTACAGTGATGAGACTTTTTGGAAAAATGTCCGAAGTAGATTTGAAACAAAAATGCAGTAGATTCAACTGTTCTGCAATAGATTTTTCATTTTCAAAACATGAGCAACCTTAAACATAGATTCACATACTTAAATAACTACTTAAGATAACAAAATAAACATTTTTCTTCAAAGCAAATTCATTTAAAAATTCATATACTAATATTAACATCAGCTTTGAATGAATAATTGCTACCTATTTATTGCTTTTTTTTTTAATTGTCCGTCGACAAATAAAAACTTGTTAAAATACTCCATAAGGCCCACGGATCCAAAGGTTCCCAACAATCGTTGATGTTAAAAACGATGTTATTTGTAACATTTATCGACTCCTAATGTTCAAATTTCGTTACGGGACGGAAAAATATAGCATAAGCAAAGACAAAAAAGTAAAGGAGAAGTAATATTATTATTTTTAAAATTCAAGAACTTTATTGATTACTAGCTGAGCCGCCCGGCTTTGCTCGGGTCTGTAGTTAAGAATTTTTGAAATCTGTCCACTAGTTCCTAAGTTTCCGTTCCTATTTCATTCCTGTTGCAATCTTCCGTTCCCGTTTAAATATGTGAATCTATAAATAAGTAACTTTAATGTTCCCGTTCTCGTTCCTGTTTCTGATGCTGTCGGAATATAGGTATGAAAAATACAGCCTAAGTTACTGACAAAGGGTAAATCGGGATAATGTTGCATCCCTAATGTTGAAAAATTTTTTTAAATCTATCCAGTAGTTTCTAAATTTCCGTTCCCAACCCCATTCCTGTTTGAATCTTCTGTTCCCATGGAAATATGTGAATGAAATATAAGTCTATGTCACTGAAAGATGATGTAACATCCTAGAGTTAAAAGAATTTCTTAAATCGGTCCAGTAGCTTCTAAGTTTCCTTTTCCAACCCCGATTGAAAGGTTTTTTGATATTCCTTTTTTTTTGTCCGTAAAGACATCTTCCAATTAAATTCTTCAATCGTCCTGACTTTCGTTTTGACTGATTTGCGAAACTTCACTTAGGCCACGTACAACCGTTTTATTTATTTTGTACAGTTTGAGATGAAAATTAGGTAGACTATACAGCTGGTGTTGGCATTCCACGGCTGTCACCATTTCATTTATAGACCGAGGGCGTTTGGGGGCGGCGAAGTCGCACAATATAATTTCATACATATTGTGAGTATCAAAAACAGCAAAACCCAACAACTACTGTAGCAAAAAGTACAAGTTTTGCCCTCCAAGAAACATACCAAATGAGGGACCTACACTACATCAACCAATTTCAGTTCCTATTCACGAAACCTTATAATTGCCAGAAACTACATCATGCTGTTTTAAAGCAAACGCAAAGTTTATTTGAAAGCCGTACGGCGCGGCGCTTGGAGTACGGCTTAACTTGTAAAAGAGTCGAAACACAATTTCAACTCCAACACACAGAGAGGTTGCCAGAAAATTGTATTTTCGTTTGAAAGATAAAAGAGAACGTACGTACAGCAATTTAGGTAGGTACATGAGGTTGGTTGTTCCACTTAAGAGGTAGACAAACGCACCTACAAAATTCGGTTTGAAGTTACAAAACCTTAACTATTCACCCAAACAATGGCAATAATAAAACTTTTCCTGTCCAAAACCTTTACAGGCTACAACTACGGTTAAACTTTTGAATGTCCTTGAATGTTTTGAAAATTCCCCGTTTCTTCGTATGAGTTTGCTTTTTTTTTTAATCCCTTTGCGAATTGCATATCGTTGACGTCATTGCCCTCGTTGCATAGACGATGTGTTGTATTGAACTTGTGATGGTAGTTCACAATTCGACACGAATGTGAGAATTTGATACCATAAATTAGGTAGGTATTCCAGGTGCATAAAAGCATACTGAAAAATGTGCTGATGCTAAGGAGAAAACATTTCCAGCTTTTTACAAAATAGAAATTGAATTTATTTCACAATAACATAGAAAATGCAAGAAAACGGTTTCCAGAACTTATTGTTTTGCAGCCATTGAGTTCAATCTCAATTTCTAAGGTTGTCAAGAAGATTGTGTTACCTATATTTTGTTGAGCACGCAGAAAACAGTAGAATGGATACCAACCTTCAACCTTGAGGAAAGTAAAGTTTGTAGCTTGTGATATATTTACAACAACTTCAATTTTGTGTTGCGGAAATAAAATAATTTGAAAAATTGCAAAAAACGTCGTTTGGTAAAGTAATATTGCAATATCAATAAAAAAACAAACTGCCAAAGCTCTGGTAATTAAAAATTTGTAGGCTGGTGAAACAGGCCACAGGTCAGAAACATGACTTATGCTATTTTGGCCAGACCCTATAGATCTGTGGCAATAAGACAGAGTAGCTTAAGTTGAAAAAAGTGATTTCCAGAAAATTTGATTTTTATCAAAAACTTCTATTAATTATAGTTTATAACTTTTTTTTGTGTGAAATTGTATTATGAAGTTATTAATATTTGATAATATATAATATAATATTAATTGTATGGGAAGGTTATTTAATATTTTTACATATTTCGTGGAAATCTGATGGTAGGAAAGTAGAAAAAAATGCATTTTTATACTTAAGATGTTATGTAAAAACCAAACTGAAAAAAAAGAATATCTTAAGTAACATAAGTTGTTCTTTCAAATTTTTAAGAAATAAAAAAGCTCCTTAAGTAGACTTAAGATTTTATGCCTAGTCCAAAATCTCAAAATAAGTAGACATAAGGAAAAAATTTGTTTGTTTTCGATTTATTTTAAATATTATTTTAAGTTAAAAAACTCATTTCCTATAATAACAAAAATACAATTAATGCAAAAGAAAGGTACGAAATTCATTAGATTTACGAAATTTGAGAAAAAAAGGAACTAAAACCAATTGAATGAGAGTTTAAAATGATACTTTATAAACTTTGATATGAGCTGAACCTTCTTCTTCGTCAGCTTCGGTTAAGTCTGGATGAAATTCTCCAATTTTATTATTAGCATTTAGGTTGTTGTAAAAAGGATGGTTAATACTGTCAATTAGTGGAAGCATGTCCAGTAAATCCTGCTTTTTCTTTTCGTTGATTTCGAGAGGAGTAAGATAACATTTATTTAAGTCCTTCAATTTTATGGAATTAAACCCACGGCGTCTAATGTTCAGTGTCCTGAATTCCTCTGTATCGTTGAGCAAAGTTTTAAAATACAGAGTTCCAAACTCCTTCGTGAGCCTCATCCACTTAATGTTTTGCCAACAGAACTTTTGACCATCATTGTCCACTCTACGCCCCATAAATTTTTCTTTAGAAACTGTTGAGAATTTGAAAATATGGTCTTGATTCATTTCTTGAACGTAAAATTTGTGTTTAACACCCAAAGTTCTCACGAATTGGTAGCAATCACGAGGATGGTGTATTTTAACTGTTGAGCGCTTTTTCTTTTTTTCAACTACCCATTCCATGTGAGTGTGTCCAGGAAGGAGAAATTTATGATCAATGATCACCAAACTAGTGTCAAGTTGCAGAAAAGTTTCAAACATTGAAGCAATGAAAGAATTTTTATTCTGTCCTGAACAACAGTCACTATAGAGGATAACGTGTTTAGTGTCTGATGGAAGGTCTTGAAGGTGTTTGAAAACAAATGAAGAAATTTCATTTCCACCACGCCCGGTTGTACAGTCATGAACAGTTAAACTATGGGTCCATAATGGGCGTTTATAGAATGAAACTGAGGACCTTAAAAAAGGTGTTGGGAGGCATTGTTGCAGGTCGATGGTTAGAACTTTTAAAGATTTGTTCTTCTCGGCGTTTGTTTTATCAAATTCTTTCGACTAACCTATAAGCTGTCTCTGCTTCTAGGTGGTGATTTTTTTGTTCTTTTATGAGATTCGCACGTTCTTCATCAGAAGCGACGTCAATTTTCATTTTTAGAACTTCACACTTGTGGCAAGTGTCTAACTTAGGCTTTTTAAATTTTAAGTTAAGGGTGTTGAAAATTGCTGAAAACTTTGAAAGTGAAACTGGATCATGTTTTTCCGAACAGAACCGAAATAATTCAGCGATTGATAAATCCGTTGACAAATATCTTTAAGAAGTGTCTCGTCTGTGTAGTGGGACTCATACGATGGGAAACTGTTTATAAATGTAATTATTTTTATTATTTTTTTTTTTATTTTTTTTTTTTCAGGAGAAAGTTTTTTCGGACCAGGATGTTTTCCACGCATATCACCATTTGTAAATGCTCCATGGCCTCCCAGCTTTTTTTTTTGACAACTGTTTTTATTAATTGCTCTGATTCATAAAGGGTGTAGATATGTATCTGAAACATTTTTGACACACTGAGATCATTTCACCAATAACTTCCAAAAAGTATTTATTAAAGTGCTTCCTTTTCCTCGGATTAGTAAGACTCTTGTCTTTTCTTTCAGATTTAGTTTCTTCAACCAGGATTAAGCCAGATGCAAACGTTTGTCTCAGCTCATAAGAACCAAGTTCCCAAAATTTTTTAAAAACAAGCTGTTGGTTTTCATAAGAAATTCTTTCTTTGCATTTGTTGCGACAGTTATCTAATTTGCGAAGAGTTTGTTCCTGTACGGTTTTTCCAGCTGTAGACATGTAGCTTTTGTCAGAGTTTCTTTTTTCTTTCCGCATCTTTTTTGATCGTTTTGCGTTAGCCATTTCGTTAAATTGGCCATTCTCCAAAATAGTTTCGCAATCTCCAAACAATAGGTAAGCTTTGCTCCAGGTGACGACCAGCGTTTTTCGTTTCAAAAAAAATATCGGATTCACTTCAAACGTTGTCAGAAGCAACAGGAACAAAACTAGGATCACAAATAGAATCATCGTCATCGAAATCCGCTGATTTGTCTTCTTCCCTTTCAAAATCTTCATTTTCTTGTTCTGATATGTTCCGAGAGTCTTGGTCCTCTGAAATTTCTGGCGCTTCATTTGCATCTTAAAAGTTGATTTAATGAAGGTTATAGTCTGTTCCTAATTTAAGATAAACTTGCTGAAAAGAACTTACCAGTTAAGAAACTTGTATTCTCTTCGTATTCTGTGGTATTTCTATAACTTAACTGGTTCTGTTTTTTAAGGCCAAATATAACATTTTTCTCGCGCGTTCCATTTTATTATATCAGAGTATGTAAAACTATATGTATTCGTATAAACTATAAAGCACAAAATTTTTAACAGTATTTTTAATACAATAAATATATACACAGAACTTATTTTTTAGACATCGAACACGTCTGATCACTTCAAGACTTTTGAACACTAAGCGCAACGTTTCCGCTGGAGTCAACTAAACTGAAGTGCAGAAAACAAAACTATCTTATTTTGACATAAGCAACGGTTATTTGAAAAGTTAAATTCAATAGAAAATCTTATGTTGAAATTTATTTTTTCTAGTTTGTGTTTTTTTAATTTTTACAAAAGAACTTACGTGTAGTTAAGTGTTAGTACAATATAAATAAAATTAAGCAAAGAAACTTAAGTCCACATAATTTTTTACAAAAAGCAAAAATAGAACCGGATATAAAAAATTTACAGCAATTAATATGACATAAGGGTTTTTGTTAAATCATAAAATTTGAGTTTGGAGGACATAAGGGCAATTATATAACATAAGCTTTTCTGTCAAATGCATTGTATAACCGTTCAAACATAAGTGGTTACGAATTGTACGATGTTTTTGTAACGGAAAAATCTATTTAAATGGGGGTAAGACAGAAATATGGATTTCAAAGTGCTTATGAATATCCATTGAAAAACAGAGAAATCGCTTATGTCGTATGTCGACTTAAGTTACTCTGCCTTATTGCCACAGAGATAATAAAATGCGTTTTCAATCTAGAAAAATTTAAATTGCCTTCGTTACAGGCGAAAAATTTAATGAAATTACTTCAACACCAAACAGTTGATTTAGCGTATCCAAAAAATATTTATGAAATTTCAACAAAACAATGCAAATCCCATAATTTAAACGCTGACATTTGTTTAAAATATCCACTCGAACGCCTCTTATTGTCATTGTCATTGTCATCGTGCGGGGATTATTTTCGACTGAATAAATAAAATATAAAATCTCTAAATAATAATAAATTTTATTAAATCCCTTATTGTTATTTTGATATGGTTTAAACAATTAAAAAAGATACTCCCCAATGGCAATTGAAGTACAAACAATCAAATCAAATACCTAACTAACCTTTTCGTTTAATAAAGCTGTGAAAATTTGTCCGCTGAATACAAAGCAATCCTGGGCAATGAAGCATGAAGTTATTTTTTGTTTGGTTTTGCTGTAGGTGATGTTGCACAGTTTACACTATTGTTTGAGTAGTTTTTTTTTGTTTTTGTTAGAGCTGTTGAGAATTGTGTGGGAAGTCCTTACAACATACATTGGCAAACTTGACTAATGGAGCGAGGCTAAATCGTGCTTTTGATGGAGGGTATGGAAAGGGAGACGATGAATTGACTAGACTATAAATGTTACATTAGAGAGAGTTTTCAATAGCTCTCTTGTGAATAGATGAGATTGAGTTCTAATGAAAATAGCGTATTCAATTCAATTCAATCTCCTTGCAACTCAACCGGAATGCGTTTATTGTTTCTTTTTTTTGAAGTTAGTGGTTTAGAGTTTACGAAAAATTGTTTTTTTTTTTTTTAAGTACGTATAGTATGTATTTTAAAAATATATCGTTAACATTTAATGACGAAATTCAGAGCATTTCAGGATCTAAGGCCAATTAAAAGGTCAGGTAACTAGAAAAATCGGTGATTCGGGCTCAATTTGCAGCTGTTCGGGTTCGTATACCTGTCTAACACTAATGTATATATTTAGCGGGACATATATTTTAGTTTCAAGAGTTATACTGGTTAGTTAAACGTGGTCCTTAGCGATAGTAAAATCGAGTGCTAAATTTTATTGAAAAATATGAGAATATTCTTGAAACCTTGAACGCGTTTATCGCAAAACTACATTTTGTTCTCTTGCGGGTGCTAAAAAGCCATCACTGAATTGGTCTGAAATTTCAATATGTTTTAGGGTTCTGGATATGACGCTATTTGTGTGAGTGAGAAATGGTTTCATGAAGGTATCGCTGATCAACTAATTCAAGTTAAGGGGTTCAAGGTTATTAGAAATGATAGGCAATTTCGAATTGGTGGTGGAGTCGCCATTTATTTAAGAGATTCGATCAAACACCGAGTCAAATATGTCTCTAGCTCTGGTTCTCCTATTGAATACCTGTACAGAGATTGTAAATTCGACTTCAAGTTTATTGCTTGGTGTTGTCTACCGTCCTAACAGATATATTGATTGGTCGGTACTTAATAGCCTACTTGAAAACACTTCATTCCTTCATACAGACCTTATCTTTGCTGGAGACTTCAATAATGACGTTCTTACCGTTCTTACGAACAACATCATTGGTTCTTTCAATATTTTTCCATTAAATACAAGCAATCCCACTCATTTCTCACAAAACTCATGCTCACTTCTCGATTTGTTCTTTGTAAGTGATTCTCTCAAAGTGATGTCATTTGACCAAATTAGTGCTCCCGGTTTGTCCAATCACGATCTTATCCATCTTTCTTTTGATTTCATACTAAGTAGACCCCTAAGAAGTTAGAACGTTTCAATACCGTGGTTTTAGAAATTCAAACACGCAGTCTCTCGAGATGGATGCAAGAAGAGTAAGCTCGGATACTATTTATTGATTTCACCACCCAGATGACCAAGTAGAATTTCTACAAGGTAATCTGGCACAATTATTTGAGATGCACTGTCCCATAAAAACAGTCTTTGCCAAATACGGTCAATGTCCTTGGTTTACTCGTGAGACCCGGTTCAAAATGCAAGAGAGGGGGTGATGGCTTTAAAAAGTGGAAACGTTTTAAGATTTTGGAAGATTTGTTAATATATCGCCGCTTACGAAATCTTAGAGTTCGTCTCATTCGAAAAGCAAAAGTTGACTGGTATCAAGGTCGACTTAATATTTCTTTGAGTGGCCGTAAATTGTGGAAGAACTTGAAAGAAATCGTAAGCAAGCCTAATCCTTTGAATATCGATGAGCTGGATTGCAATGCTTTAAACAACAATTTTGTTTTGGCGATTCCATTACCTTGTGAAACCCAAATGTTACAAACACATGAAATTTCGGCGGAAACGCAAATTGAAGAAGTATTTGGCTTCTCCTGTATTAGCACTGAGTATGTAGTTGAAAGTTTCCTTTCGGTAAAGTCTAATGCTATGGGTTTCGATAATTTACACCCAACCTTCTTGAAAATAATGTTACCTATGATCCTGCCGTATATAACATACATCTTCAACTCCATTCTCATAAAAAGTATTTTCCCAGCTCAATGGAAAAGTTCCAAAATCAAAAAACAGTAACAACACAGAGTTCCGACCAATCGCCATCCTTCCGCTCCTGTCAAAAGTCCTTGAAAAAATTATGAAAAAGCAATTATATTGGTACCTCCAAGAAAACAATCTTTTAGTCCTAAAGCAATCAGGATTTCGTGCAGGCCATAGCAGTACAACGGCACTCCTAGAGGTTGTTGAAAAGGCGTAAAAAGCTCTTGATGCCAACAAACTTTCCTTTCTCGTTCTCCTTGATTACTCAAAGGCTTTCGATACCAACAACCACCATGTTCTATGTCAAAAACTTTCTTCAATTTACAAGCTTCCGATGCTGTGAGACTTATCTCTTCGTATCTCTCTCATGGGCGACAGGCTGTTGTTTTGGGAAATAGAATTTCAAAATGTTTGCCTATATCAACTGGAGTTCCACAGGGTTCAATCTTAGGTCCAATACTTTTTTCAATCTATGTTAACGAAATACCAAATCTTTTATACCATTGCCATGAACATCTATTTGCTGACGATGATGAGTAACTGCCATGAGAACCAGGTTGATGACTGTGTAGCCAGGATAAATGAGGATCTTTCCTCAATTAGAAATTGGTCCATAAAATCTGGTCTTAGCTCAAACCCACAAAAAAGCAAATGTCTAGTCATCTCTAGAAAAACACTTGACTTATCTAACTATCCAGATATTCTGCTAGGTAACTCAAAAATCCAATATGTTGAGAAGGCAAATAACCTTGGTATTTGTTTCAATAGGACCCTTAGTTGGAATGACCACATCAACCAAGTTATCGGAAAGGCATACTGAGTTCTCCGATTACTGTGGCATACAAGATCTTTTACTTCCTTAAGTACAAGAAAAATGCTAGCAAAATCTCTGGTTATTCCCCGTCTTACGTATGGTTGTGAAATTTTTGGCAAGCTTGACAGCATCAGCCATCGAAAGATGAACGTCTTATATAACAATGTAGCTCGATATATTTTTGGCATTAGCCGTTACGACCATATCTCCCAGTTCTCCGACAGCATATATGGTATCTCACTAGATAACTTGCTTAAGCTTCGTATCCTTGTCACACTCTTCAAAATAGTCAGTACCCACCAACCCTCTTACCTTTATGACGCTCTTCAGTTTTCAATCTCAAGATGATCTAATCAAATAATTATTCCTAGTTTATGTTGCCTTGCGTCGGAGCGTCAGTTTTATGTAAATGCTGCTCGTTTGTGGAATTCTCTCCCACGGCATGTTAAGAACGCTGCCACTGTTGGGAAAATTAAGAAAAATGTTTTTCAGTTCTATTCGTAATCCTATTGCTATTATTTTCTTCACTATTGTGCGACTTACTCTCTTCTGTTTTTAGTTTGCTAATAATGTTGTTACACTTTTATATCTTCATTGTAAAAACTTATAAAACAAACAATGTACACTAAAACTTAGTTAAAATTGTTATATTATTTTGCTTTTTATTTGAAATATTTGAATATTTTGTTCTCTTTTTTTCCTTTTTTCTTTAACTTAAATCACAGTTAAGTCCTTTTATATACTTAGCTATAAACAAGATGTAAATCTAAAAATTAAGTACCTTATAATAAATGAAATGAAATGAAATGTTTTTGTGCAGTTCTAGATATCGAAAGAACTGAAACAAATATTTTTCGGTACTTATTTATATTTTTTGTTTATAAATAAAACATTTAAGTGTTGGTTGACTTCGAAAAGGCATTCGATCGACAACCACGAGATCTGATATGGGTGGCCCTCAGACACCGAGGAGTTCCTGAAGCCTATGTGCGAATAATTATGGACATGTACGAAGGAGCAGTTACAAAAGTAAGATGCCCAGCTGGAGTCACCGAAGAATTCCAAATAACAGTAGGTGTACATCAGGGAAGTGTCTTGAGTCCACTGCTCTTTATTGCTGTTCTGGATTATTTGCTCGAAGGAAAAGTAACGGACAATAAAGTACAGCAATTATTCTTTGCTGACGATGGAGCCATCATAAGCGAGGATCCTACATCCCTGCAACGAGCACTTGACGTTTGGATTGATGTTCTGGAAGGAAATGGGTACCGTATTAGCGCTAAAAAGACTGAATACCTGTGCTGCCCTTTTTCTGATCCAGACAAGCCTATTCCAGACATTTATTTGAATGGAAATGTGCTTCCCAAGTGTGAAAAGTTTAAATATCTGGGATCTATGATCAATAGTGAAGCATCTTGTGATGACGACATCAATCATCGAGTAAGCGTTGGGTGGATGAAGTGGCGAGAAAACTCCGCTATCTTCTGCGACCGAAAAATGCCCCCTAAGCTGAAAGGAAGACTCTACACAGCAGTTGTCCGTCCAGCTCTGACATACGGTTCACAATGTTGGACAATGTACAAAAAGTATGAGAGCAAATTGACAGCAGCCGAAATGAAGATGCTTCGGATGACAGCAGGAGTAACAAAGCTTGATCGAATTAGAAGTACTAAGATCCGTGGAAGCCTTCATGTCAAAAGTACCATCTTGGACAAAATTCAGCACGACCGGCTCAGTTGGTATTGTCATGTTCAAAGGAGAGATCGGCAGAACCCCGTCAAAAAGGCAATATCGTACAACGTTTCAACAAATTCGCGACGAAAAAGAAAAGGCAGGCCAAAACACTCCTGGTACAAGCAAATGCAAAAACAGCAGCGTTTGGTTGGCCTCAAACATGGAACAATCCAAAACCGGGAGGCTTGCCGACGATTTCTGAGGTCAACGCGGCGTACCCCACAGGCGGATCACTAGTGTGAAGCAGAAAAGTGGGAGAGTTGTGATCGCTTCAAGATCACTACTCGTAACGCCGAAAATGAAAAAGAAGAAATAAAACATTTAAGAAAACTGGTCGCTTTCAAATTAGTACTTTAATCTGCTTGGCATTTTGTCGAAAATATTTTTTTTTAATTTAAGTTCCTGCGATAACTATAGGTACCAATTAAAAACTATTTTTTATTCATATCAGAGGGAGATATAAATCACCTCTCGCCAGAGAATTTTTTTTAGAGAGAGAGATTTCAGGTCCAATGTTAAAGTTAAAAAAAAACTTTTGTGTTTATGTTTCATTTTTCTCAATACTTAATTTTTTTTTAAATTTTTAGTCTTAGGCCCCTAGACCACGAAACCAACTTAATGAGGCAATACCTGTGTATCCATGTAGGTTTATTTATGTGGTGATGGGGAGCAGACTCCTTCTGTCCTTTAGCAATATGCATACATGATGTTGCGTGCGGGTCTCCAGCCAACCTGCTGGCTCGACACGATTGAGGACAACCCAGGTGGAAACATAGGGTAGGAATAAGGAATCAGGAAAAGACGAGGATGGGTAAAGAGTTTTACAGAACCGTCCGTTCTGCTCGCAAGTGGTTGGCTGCTTTTGTAGAGTTCTCTACTGGTACGCTACTGGTTGATGGGACCATGGCTGCCCTCAACTCACCCAGAACCATGCATCAAGAGAATAAGGGTTTTCGAACAAACTATCGTAAGATGGTGTTTGTTGTGGTAAATTTTACCGCAACATGGAAAACAGAGTCACATATTGCAAATCAGCCATCACTTAGAATTTCAAGCTCAAATTCGACATGAGCCGACTTATATTGTGGCAACAAGGCCACAAATATGATAAGCTTAAGGACATGAAAGGATCTACTCAAAATTTAAATCCTCGCACAGTAAACGAAGTAAGTTTTCCAATGTGTAGTTCATTCAATGAAGTAAGATAATTAACAGTTTTTTGTCAGAGCCTTGAAACCTTTTGGTACCATGGCAATGGTCAGCTGATCAAGCCGCAAAGGCAAAATCTTTTATCAATTTATTAAAATTTCCCTAATACTTCAATGCATGCAAAGTTTTAAAGGCAAGCGCAGTCATGACAATCGACTGGCTTTAACAGCGATAGCTTATAGAAACTCACATCAAGATTCGCTTCCAAAAAGGATAACCACAATATTGATCAGCTCTATATTGGTCCGAGTGATATTGATTTATTTTTCATATCCAGCCCAGTGTATATCTACCCTCAAATTCAATAACTCCATATTTTCTAACATCATCACTCACAGTAAATCCCACTGTTTTGCAGTGAACAAGTAAAAAAAGTCGTGAAATCTCCAAAAAAGCCTCGCAACCACATTTGAATCAACCTTTTGCACTCAGCTATATTCCCTGCCTTTTTTGTAAATTTCAAATCCGATTAATGCCTGTGCCAGGTGCAATGACAGTAAACGTATATATACTGAGATGGTTTAATTTTTTTTTTTTTTTTGCAATCTAGGAAGTTGCACTCAGCAGCAGATTTTAAAGAACAACCAAAAAGGTATTCCTATCGTTGAAAGTGTAGAACAACACACTGCTGAGTGTATGTGTGAATCCTTTTTGCCCTAAGCTCGCTCCCCATTCGTTACCAAACCATGCAGATTCCAAGAAATTCGATGCAAAAGGTGAGAACATCAGCAAAAGAAGAGGAATAACGAATAGAAATTGATGGCAAACATTGCAAGGATACGGCATTAAATTACCATAATCGTAGTTCTTAAATCATCGTTATGCAACCCTCTCTTCCCGCGCTTACTTTCTTCATCAAGCTCAAAGACCGAAACCAAAAGAAAATGGGTTCACTTATTTTTCCAGTTGGAGTTTCTATTTTCCGTTTCATTTTTTTTAGCAAAATATTCTTAGTGTGTGTGGTGTTCTAACGAATGAAATAGAAGGAAAAAAGGGTGTAAGATACTCAGAGCTCTGAGTAAAAAAAAAAAAAAAACAACTTCCGAGATAAATTGTGGGCCCACAGAAGAGGCTTAAAAAGACAGATGAGGACATGGCACGATTTCCATGTAGATTACCTTCGTCAAAATACGTAGTGGGATGAGAATTCGTCAGGTGCTTCCGCATTGCCGTGTAAGAGTACAAATGTTATGTAGAAAAGCGTTGAATGTGAAGAAGGTCAGTGATATGTTAAGTTTAGGACTTCATTGTTGCACCTATTAGTAAGACAGAAAGCAACGTTTCATAAAGAAATAAATAGGTTGCCGCGAATAAGCTCGGCGAACCTCGGGGCCTAACGCGTTTTAAGGACTTACAATTTTATGACGACTAATAACGGCTTAGTTGAGTAAAATATAAAATCGGAAACATGGTGAACGGATTAAAACAATCGACAATGTATCAGATCAGAAGGTCTGCTTTATTTTAATCGACATGAGGGGGAGGATATGGCAATGCTTTTAACACATTGTGCGATAAGCTTTCATCTAGCACTTAAAAACATATGAAGAGATTGTACGATCCATAGAAAACTAAAAATTTTATTTTCGGCAGCAAAAGAAAGGTGGATGAATATTTTATCGCTCTTAAAAGATTGTCAACAAAGTTTGGGAAACGGCACTGCCGATGCCGAACCAATTGGTTTATATATTTTGGTTGCGTTATCAGCGAAGTCAGGATAGCTGTTTGTGGTATGTGAATCACTCCACCGGATCTAAATTTATTGCTTGAAAGTGAGTGGCTGAGACAAACTGTTTTGGATTGGAATAAAATTGAATAGCAATCGAACGAGGTGTACAAATAAAGACAAGAGAAAAATTGAACCTTAAGAAAAAAGTTAAGAAAATGGAAGTCAAATAAGAGAAAATATTCTCTGGCACAACATCTTAGACAGCGGATTACAGGCTCGATTACAAGTCAGAGAAAATGTGAGACCCGGATATTTAGGAAAAAATTCACAGCCGAATAGGCAATGCTGATTGTAGCCGTATGAAAAACTGCTATAAGAATGCGAATTTGCGGCGATTGCAATGTAAAAACGAATTCATGCCAGTTTATTGAAGGTAGCGATTTCTTAGCTGCAAAATGCAGGTCAGCTGACTGGTTAATTTTGCTACTAGAATTCTACGATCAATAGTAGTTTCGAAAGCGCGTTTGAAGTCAAGGAATACAGCTATAATTTCTTGGCCTTTATCCATACTTTTCGTCCACCTAAAACTATAGTTTAATGCTGTTTCGCATGAACTCCTAAAATCCGACTGTTCCTCAAGCAATATCTTTTTATTTTCAATGTATTCTGTAATCTGTTCAGAAACTACGCTCTCTAACACTTTTTCGAACAAAGGCAGCATGTTGATTGGACGAAAGTTTTCACCATTGACATTGTGCCTTTTACCTTTTCTACCGACACGATTGTAGATTCTTTCCAACCACTTGGGAAAATTCCATCGAGTAGCGACGCATTTCTTATCTTTAAAAGGACTGGATCTATAACTTCTATCGAATTGTAAATTATATCGCTACATTTATCCAATGTATATGTCTTTTTATTATTGAATTTTTTTAATATATCACAGATAGATCGTTCATCACAGAATTTAAATCAATGCTATGCTTATCACAGGAGATACATATTGCACAAAAGGAATAGATTCATTTATATCACAGACGCTTTCCACAAAGTAGTTATTAAATTTACTGTCTATTTTTACTGGGTCTTTTACTATTTCACTTCCAAACTGTACGCTCGGGTACGATTTCTCGTTGTCTTCCTTTAAAATGAATGTTTTTAACATTTTTCATATTCCGTGTGATCAACGCTCTGCTTTAGATTTGTCCATAAATGTATTCGTTTTTCGCTTCTTTAATATTTTCTTTGAAAGCTCTGCATAAAAGTCTGTATCTTCTTGTCCAGCTATCATCTGTATCCTCTACCAGTTAGTGATGAGATACTGTATGCTTTTGTCTTTTCCACATTTCAATTGTTCAATTCTGCCGTTAACCATTTATGTACACTCGCTTTCCCTTTTTATGTACTTTTCAACTTTCATTATATCAATTTTTTTTTTTTTTTTTAACTTGTAGGGTGAAGGTGAAAATTACCTTTACAAGCACGTCGACCTGAAAGATCTTTTGTGCTGTTCCCTTAGGTTTAATTACACGAAGTGTAAAGGTTTGTTCATTCGAAGCTGAGGTCATGTAAGAACCTAAGAATCTTCGAGGAAGAGGTGTTTCTGATATCAAGGGGACAGGGGAACCCTTTATTGAATATTTTAAGCCTGGATCTAGCTAAGGCAGGGCATTCACATAAAATGTGTTCAGCTGTTTCTATGTCTTCAAGACAGAGACGACAGGTGTCATCTTGGCTGATGCCCATGTTTTTAAGATGATACTTGAGAGAGCAGCGTCCCGTGAAGAAGTCCGTAAGTAACTTTGCGTCACGTTTGCTCATGTCAAGAATTTCTTTCATACGTTTGTGGGATAAGTCAATGAATAGTTTTGACTGACGATGGCCATTTGAGTTGTTCCAGGTGCTGATCATGTTCTGTCGTTCCCAGGTAGCTAATTCGTTTTTTAGGCTACTTATTGGGAGACCACAGTAGGGTTCGGGGCCTTTGAATTGAGACTGAGAGCCAAGTCTAGCAAGTCGGTCAGCCTCTTCGTTACCCGGTACGCCTTCATGACCAGGCACCCATGAAAGAGTTATTTTATTGTGAGTAGCTAATTGAAGTAAACAAGTCAGGCAGTTCCAAACTAGTTTGGATTCGATTTTTGTCGAGGACAGAGCCTTTAGTGCTGCCTGGCTGTCAGAGCAGATTAGGATGCTTGATCTTCGGAGGTTTCTTCTAATGCATTCCCTAATGCAGAATTCTATAGCCATTACCTCTGCCTGAAAGATAGTTGTTGTGTTACCAAGGGATGTAGATGATTTAAAGTTGGGACCGTAAATCCCTGCACCTACACCGTTGTTTGTTTTTGAACCGTCAGTATACCAGATGTATTGGAAGTTATTTGTAAGAATTACAGGGTTCTTCCATGCTGAGCGGTTTGGAAAGATTACTTCAAAGGGGTGGTGTAACATTATGCGTTTAGGCATAAAGTCCGAGGAGTGTGCTGCGGGCGATTTCAGTATTGGGAGCACCTGCAGAATACTCATATGTCCTTGTAAGTTTTCCTTCCTTGAGTAATTAGTGAGATGAAGCTTTAGTCCGCTTAGTGCAGCAGTCTTCTTTACTCTTTGATGTAGCGGAGGAAAATTTAATAAACTTTCTAACGCTAAAGTTGGGCAGGTGCGCTTTGCACCTGTGATACCTACACTGGTTAGTCTTTGTAACTTTTGCAAAGATTTGCGGGTATAAACTTGTTCTGTTCTTTGCCACCAGACCAGCGAAGCATAGGTTATGATGGGTGTGATAATAGTGAGGTAAGTCCAGTAAATCATTTTTGGCCTAAGTCCCCACTTTTTACCAAAAAGTCTAGAACAGGCCCAGAAAGCATTTGTTGCTTTTGCTATGGTTTTGTCTAGATGTGGTTTCCAATTGAGTTTATTATCCAGGGTTACTCCTAGATATTTGACCTCTTTGGAAAAATTAATTTGAACACTATTTAGGGATAGTGTTTGGAGATCGATTTTTCGTCTCCTGGTGAATGGAATGATGACTGTTTTGGTGGGGTTGACCTTAAGCCCTTCTTTGTTGCACCAGTCATTAACTTTGTTCAGGGCCCTTTGCATACGGTTTGTGACCTGTGCTTCTTGATTGCCTTGAATAGAGATGACTAAGTCATCAGCGTAGCCTTGTGTATCAAGGCCCAGCTTATTGAGGTCATCCAAGAGCTGATCTATTACAATTGACCAGAGCAGGGGAGATAAAACACCCCCTTGGGGACAGCCTTTAACAGCATTAACTGTTATTGATGTTTGACCTAGTGTTGTGGAGATGATTCTGCCACTTAACATAGAGTCAATCCATTTAATGGTTGGTGTGTCAATTCCTTTGACAGTTGCAGCGGTTTGAATTGACAAATACGTAGTATTGTCAAAGGCGCCAGAAATATCAAGAAAAGAGCAGAGTATGATGTCTTTCTTAGCAAACGCAGTCTCAATTTTGCTTACCAGCTGATGGAGAGCTGTAACAGTGGATTTACCCGTTTGGTAAGCGAATTGGTTAGCATTGAGAGGATTTGCTATTAAGGCCGTACTGCGAATGTGTAAATCGATCACTTTTTCCATGACCTTTAGAAAGAAGGATGTGAGACTGATTGGTCTGAAGGATTTTGGGTCTGAGTTTGATCTATTGCCAGCTTTTGGTATGAATACTACTCTCACCTTTCTCCAAGTTTGAGGGATGTAGCTTAATTCAAAACTGGATCTATAGATAAGTATAAGTGAGCAGATTATGGTATCAATTCCATACTGCAAGAGAGCAGGAAAGATACCATCTTCCCCGGGCGCCTTGAAAGGCTGTTGGGAGGATATTGCCCATTTAATGGAGTCTTCGTTAAAAATTTTTCTAGCTAGACTTCTTGTTGTGCTGTTAGGTGTAGTGTAACTCACATTTGTGGTTAGTGATTGATCAGTGGTATGTATACAGTCAGGAAAATGAGTGGCCAAAAGTAGGCTCAGAGTTTCACTGTAACTTTGGGTAAAACTACCATCCGATTTTTTTAAGAGACCAATACCATTGTTATGATCTTTAGCTAAGGCTTTTTGAACTCTAATTGAAGAAGGCAAGTTATCGATACTTTCACAGAAGTTTTTCCAGGTAAGTCGTTTTTGCCTTCTTATCATCGAGTTGTAAGTCGTTAGAGTTGTTCGATATTCGCTCCACGAATTGGTTCGTTTAGCTTTGTTGAACAACTTTCGAAGCTTTCTTTTTAACTTCTCCAACTCACTGTTCCACCAGGGAACATCGCGATTTGAGTTGATCTGTCTAATGTGACAGCTGGACTCGTATGCGCTTGTGATTTGTGAGCTTAAGCGTGTTGCTTCCCTTTCAAGTTGATAAGGAGAGTCAATGTTTGGATAGGATGGTTCAAACTCACAACGAAGTGTTTCTGTGTAGAGATTCCAGTCCGTGTGTCTTGGTACCCTATTGTTTTCTATATTGTTGGGATTCGGCCTTGACAGATCAAATCTGATGTGCCGGTGGTCCGAGAATGATATCTCTTTCGAGACATGCCAATTGAGAATGTTGTTAGCTATGGCAAAACTTGCCACTGTCATATCCAACACTTCTTTCCTAGTGGAGGTGACAAAAGTAGGTTCATTTCCCTTGTTTAGAATATCTAAGTTTGAGTGCATAAGAAAATCTAAAAGTGACTCACCTCTTTTGTTGATGTCTGTGCTACCCCATATGGTGTGATGGGAGTTGGCATCACAACCAAGTAGTAGCTGTCTTCCCCTTGCGTTGCAGTATCTAACAAGTTTTCTTACCTCTTCAGGTGGTGCGGAGGTAGTATCTCCCGGGTAGTAGGCTGAGGCTATTACAATATTTTGTAAGCCTCTTGCCGTGGGGATCTCAGCTAGTACCGCAACTAGATCATTTGTGATGAATTCTGGAATGGGAAGAAAGTTAGTTCTTTTATGGATAAGAAGCGCAGCTCATGGTTGGAGTTGCGTGTTGTCGTATATTAACTTACACGATTGTGTTGGAAGGCCTTTTATTTGGCCTCTTACCACCCATGGTTCCTGGACTAGTAAGCAGTCCAGATCCTGCTTGACAAATTCTCTGCTTGCCGCAGCTGAGGCAGCTTTGGCGTGCATAAGATTTATCTGCAGGAATTTTAGGGTGGTGTAATTCATTTTGTTTTTGGTGTTGAGGTAAAGCTCGCTGGTGCTTTAAATAACCTCTGTCGAGCTTTACCTTTGGGCCTGGGGTCCCGTTTTGGAGCCATTAATTTGGCTGAGCTGCTTCTTGCAGCTGGTGTTGCATTTACGCCTTTTGTTGTTGTATTGGCGACGGTTGTTGAGCAGGGAGGGGGGGGAGTTGTTGTTGCATTACCAGAAGTACCTTTTGGTGAGGAAGGCCTAACGGCTGACTCCTTTGGTGAGGTATGTGTAGCATTAGCAACTGAAGGGGGAGGAACTAGGTTTACTGGAGCTGTCAGCCTGTTTTGTAGATCTGACGTTGGTGAAGGCTGTGAAGCACTATTACCTGTCGTCAGAGTCATACATGCTGTCTTGACAGGGGAGTTAGGTGGGGGTTTGGGGGCACCAGTTTTGTGAGGGCTTTAGGATGGCGGAGTTGAACATCGCCAAACCTAAAGTCTATAATGTCCTTTCTGGTTTTCAGTAGAGCCACAGATTTGTGGTCCACCGAAAAGGTAAGAATACAGGCGGCACCTTTGGCTTCTCTTCTTATGATCCTCCATTCAGGAACGGGGAGACCTTCATTCTGGACCTTGATTGCCGTGAGGATCTGCTCGTTCGTGCAGGTGGGACCAACGGGGAAATGGCCGACCAGAATTTGGTTTTTGGGAATTTCTTCCTCTTCAACCGCCTTCAGTGAGGCATTCTCCCAAGGCTTTAATTTTGGAATTTCGCCTTTTAGCCAGTCAGCCGTGACCTTGTTTTTGCAGTTGAAGACAAGCCATCCTGGTCTGAAATTGGTGCCAAAGAATTTGGGGCTGATATCCCCTGTCTTTTGGCTGCAGATCAAACCAAAGATGGTGTCTTGCACTGCTGTCATTTGGTCAGTGTTAAGTAGCGTTTCCGGGAAGTCAGAGGCAAGGATACCTATTTTGTAACTCTCCAGCGCTTGCTTAAAATTTTTTTGCTCTATTTTTTGTTGATTTGGAGGCGGATTTGATGTGATAGGCACATCAACAGACCTCTGCTTGTGAGCAATGTTGGGTTTTGCTATTTTGGCACGATTTGTGTCCCTAGGGAAGGATTCAGAGCGATTCCTTTTTTCTCCCTTTGGAACAGCCGTTCTGGCTCTATCCCTGGCTTCGGCTTCGTTAAGGCCGCTAGCCAGAAGGAATTTAAAGCGTTTGCGAGCAGCTCCGCAAAGCTTGACGCGCGCTTTTTGTGTGGATTTGATCGTTTGATCAGTGTGTGTTGTAGGGGCAGCCTCGTTGAGAAGCTTCGCCTCCTCCAAAGAACCAATAGGTGGAAGGTCGTCAAGACCTGTCTCCATTGGTGTGGATGCACTTAGAGCAGCATCACTCTCTTTAAAATTTACATCAAAAATATCTATCTTGTACCCACGAGTAATAGGGAAAGGAGGTCACCATTGGCAGAGCCCTATGCCAACGTAAAGGACTTATAATTTAAACTGGATTTGCCTAGGTATCCAGAGTTCGCAACTAGCGACTAAGAACTCCTTAGCCATTCAGCCCTCGGCGTCGCTGTTCAACCACTGGCTTGAGCATTGTTTATCGACCTTTACTGGTCTAGATCCGTTATGTTCGGTTATTGCGTAGGTAAGCAAGTTGCAGTGGCACTTCGAGCAGGATGTTATTTGCTAACGCATAACGGTCTTGAAAAGGGAGAGGCTAGAGTTTCATGGAATACCAGACTTTTATTGCGCTTCACCTGTTCCTGGGTTTTATGACCCTGGCCACCTCATTATATCAATACAACTCTTTATTTTGAAGTCAAACATTTGAAAAAGTTCTTCACTATTAGTAAAAATAAAATAAATTTGAAAATTCAACTTGTTCTAATGCATTGTCAAAAGTTTCTTTAGAATATTTAAATACTTTGCACTTTCTTCTTTGAGGCTCTATAGTTTTAGTCTTGTTTATTTCAATTTTAATTGTTTCATTGTCTGATATTTTACAGTCACAGTCAGTTCTTACGTTTATTCTATTGCACTAACTAATTTCCGTTAACATTATGTATAAGCGTTTTTAAAAAATTACGTTATTCTTGTTGGTTCCTTAACTAGATACTTGACACTGTCCTTGATCAGTAACAATGTCATCCATTTTAGGTTTATTATAATTATAACCATAATAATGCAATTTCTATCACTATCAAAACACTGTGCATATACCAATTTAAATAGGCTTCTAGAAATTCAATAACTGTAGAGCTTGGAGACCTGCATACAGGGTGTTCCGTACTTCGTATATTATCATTTGGGGTGTGATTCTTGGTCATATTCTAAAAAAAAAATTGTTCTACAGTAGGTAAAGCTCGTTTCTCAACTCTGATACACTTTTTGACAATTTAAGAAAAGCTTAACTTTGGTTTACCTTGATCTGTGTTAAATTTGTTTTTCAATTTTAAGTGCTGTTCAAATTTTCTTCCCTAAAACTTAGTTTTGACTTTGAGGTAATTTTTTTGCAGCAAATGCCAGGAAAACATAGAGTTTCTTTATTTTCAACAGATGAAGAAAGCATTAATAAAAAAAACTCAAAAACCCATACATTTTATGATACTTGAAAAAAAACAAAAAAAGTGAAAAATTAAAAGAAAAAAAAAAAGTTTTTAGCTTTGAGGTTTGTTTGAATAAAACTATAATATGGTCATCTTTAGTAGTTTTCTTATGTATTTTATACAAAAACAATCCTAACAGGCGCTCAAAGTGCCTACACAGAAATTTTTCATATATGAGTTTTGCAATGGAAATTCAAGAAGAGCACAACGAAGACACCAGGAACTTTATCCTAACTGAAAATCTGGCAACCTTAAGCCTATAGGAATCCAATTTAAATACAGTTTCAAAAATTACAAGACTACAAGTAAGACAAGGGTTACCGAGAGCAAACACCCACAATGAAATTCAAAAACGGGCTCTGGCATGCATTCAAAACGAAGGAGGGCACTTTGAGCACTTGTTATAATTGTATTTGTATAAAATACATAAAAAAAACTACTAAAAGTGCCCATATTATTGTTTTATGCAAACAAACCTCAAAGGTAGACATTTTTTAATTTTTTTTTTTTAATTTTACCCGTTTTGTATTTTTTCTAGTATCATAAAATGTATGGGTTTTGAGTACACTTGTTTGTTGAGTTGTGTTTTTCATTATTGTTTTGTTCATCTGTAAAAAATACAGAAACTTTATGTTTATCAGGCATTTTCTGCAAAAAAAAATGACCTCAAAGTCAATACTTTGTTTCGGGAAGAAAATTTGAACAGCACTTAATTTAACACGAATTAAACTAGCACGAATTTAACAAAGGTCAGGGTACACCAAAAGTTAGCCTTTTTTTAAATTGTCAAAAAGTGATGTCATATTTGAGAAACGGATTTTACTGTATAACAATTTTTTTCTTAGAATATGACCAAGAATCACCCCCCAAAGAATAATACACGAAGTACGTGACGCCCTGTATTACCCCAATTGACCATTTTTCATATTGAATACAAATTTTATCTTTTAAGATTCATGCAACATGTTTTAGTTTACTTACATTTTTTTGATTATTCTACACCTTTTGTTATGTACATACTCATTCCACCGGTATGTCTTGATATTGGTGTGCATATAATGTGCGTTTACGCATTAATTTGTGTTTCAGAATCTTCTATTTCTTTTGTAATATGAATTTCAGAAAGCACTACTATGTCATAAGGAAATACTCATTAATTAAATGCTCTACTTCACTCTTATTTGCCAACAGACTTCCGACTTTCAAATAATAAATGGGCATTTCTCCACTAAATGGAAAATCGGTGTTCCAAGCAAATTTTATGTAATAAATTTTTCTCAGCTTTTTGTATCAATAATGACATAGTATTATGCATTCTTGGCACGCCACAGCTTATTTAGTAATTTAATAATTTTATATTTGAATATATAAACCCCAAACACCCCAAAAAATAGTCCCCTGGTACGTCCCTTTTAAATAATTACAAGTCTTGTTACCAATATTAATTTTTTTTGTCGTTGATAACTGAATAAAAAATATCCAAATACATAAAAATAACATTAAATATCTTTATACTACACAATTATATTTCTTACAATATAATTTATTCAAAATATCTATGTGCGAATGCTGTTCTCAAATTTTTGAAACAGTCCCCTGTTAAATTGAAAACCGCGCTGAAGTCAAATTTTGTTTTGACGCGAAACATTTAGATTGAGAAACGAAACGCAATCGGTGTGAAGTTCGTTCGGTTGTGGAGATAGGCGCGCAGCCGCCATTATTTTTAGTGTGATGACTGCATTGCTAGTGATCCACGCGTCTCGGCCGTTAGAGGAAACAGTCCCCTGGCAAGCCTTTTTTATACTGTTTTAGCAGTTTCAATAACGACAACTTGTTTAAAATAATTAGTATGGTGCCACATCTGTTTCGTTAATCTTATATGTTTAAATGATTTTGTTTTATTAAATATTTATGAAAAAATGACAGTCCCCTGGCCAACAGTCCCCTGTCATTTCATAGCATGGTTGTGATAAATGATTAGCTGTAGTAATTTTTCTTTGTTTATAGTTTAGTTTTTTATTATTAACTGACTTTAGTGTCATACAATTAGTTTTAAAAAACCGGTTGACCGAAGTTGATTTTGTTAAGTTTAACACAAATGATATGAGCTCTAAGAAAATTCACTTTAATAAGCAAAACTTGTTTTAATACTGTTGATTTATTCCAAATAATAACATATTTTAAAAACGATAAAGAAAAATTAATACTTGATTTCTTTAATAAACCAAAATACTCGTTTTTTTCCTTAAAACATTCCCCTGAATAGTTACAACAGTCCCCTGTCAGGGTATTGCATAAAATCGTCCATAAATAAAAAACAAAGAGGGAAATGTGTGGGATTTTTAAAGGTATATATTTAGTATGCTGCTGCCCTTCATTTCATTAACAAATATTCTCAATATTTCATAAAATTTGCTTAGGACACCCATGTATGGACGAATTTCCAAATAGCAGAGAAACACACTAATAAGAGTTTTATTTTTGTTTTGTTTTGGACAGATTGCTACCACTGTTTTGTTTTATCTCTACACTTATTTTTCAATTAAAAACTTCACAGTCACAGTCACTGTCAAATGCAAGATGATTCACATTGAATTTAAGTTGGAGGTCTTTATTACCTAACCTTAACAAAATTAACACATTGTAACACTACCGCTTTACATTCAGATCCGTTATGTGATCCACCACATTTAAAAAATAAATTATTTTCAATTTTGACTAGAATGATTGAAACCTAAACATTTATAGAACCTTTTTACACCTTACACAAAACACATTGATCCCAACCAACACTAACTCTACCGATTTCCATAATTTTGTTATAGCTTTCAATATTTAATTCAACAACTGCCGCGAACTGGAATCCTGTCTTCTAAATTTATTTTTCCACTGAGCCTTCACATCCATCTGGCAATCTTTTAAAAAATCATTTTGTTCTCTCAGACACTTTATAACAGCACTGCTTACTGTTATTACACTCAAACGTTTTTAGGAAGACGCAAATAAGTGCGAAAGAGAAATAGAAAAGAAGAAAGAAGGAGAAATGAGAGCAAATGTATGAAACACGCAGCAACAGAAAGTCTGAATGTAAAAACCCACTAAGAGACTGATATAGTGATATTTGGCAATTGGCAGTCAGTCATTGCTCATTTTGGAGAGCATAATCCCAGTAGGAAATTTGCTCACCAGTGAAAAAAAAGGATGAATTCCTCGAGGAATTCATCTGGTGCTTTCATAAGGGAAAAGGTCATCAATGAAATCACTAATGAAAAGTCATGCAATTGGTAGGCAGTCTGTAGTTCAAGTTGAATCTTGTGCGTTGTTTTCAAAAGAAAGAAAAGAAAACACGTTTCATAGCCATATCCTCTTTGACATCATAAACGCTGATCAGGTAGCGACAAAATAAAGTATGAGAAAGCGAAAATCGATTGCAAAATTTTTGGCCTCATCCTAGTGGCTGGCAGTGTATGTTTGGTGAGCATATTCTTCGTTTTAAGCTGAATCAACCGATCCTGTTCATAGATTTATATGCAGAGAAGGTGTAGAGAAATTTAAATGTTGAGTGCAACACAGAAATAGAAACTTTGAAAACTTCAAGACATGACGTATTTCAAGGTGTGTATCTCAATTGAGAAGTTAGAAAGCGCTTTTCATCATAGTGTTTGATTATTCCCGGAGGACTTGCCAATTCCTCGCGAAAAGCCATATCCGTGTAACATATTTCTCTCTGATGTTTCTTTGACCCTTTGTTTCTCAAATTAAATAAATAAACTCCCAGTTCTAGTTTTTACCCGAAGATCAATCAAACTTTGTTCCCAGTAATCTCACCTCAGAGAAAGAATGTATTTTTTGTGACTGCTTATCTGGCTCTGGGACACTCCAAATAACTAGCATTACAAACAACTTAGAAAGACAACTTGACCTTTGTTTTTTCTTCTGATCCATTCAACTCTGACGTTTCTGAAAGTATCCATCTTCTATCGACCCTTGACCACTTCCATTCCCCCTTTCCCTTATCTCCTCCGTCGATTAAGTTATTTCTACTATAGACTCGGAAGTCTCCCTCCTTTTTAACTATCGTAAGCCAGATTTCAACCAACTCAATGTCTTGTTAAATCAGATCGATTTTAACCTTTTCTTAAATGCAAAAACTCCCATCGACATCGCTCTTTCTTTCTTTTATACTACCATTTTCGAATGTATCATCCATTCTTCCTAACCTTGAATTTGTCTTGAAAATTGTCCTCAAAGCTCTTTTGTTTCCATTGGTGTTAGTCTCGATGTTGTGTATGATAGAATCAATGCACTCAAAGATGATTTTCTAACGGTCCTAACAGTATTCCTGGCATTTTCTTAAAAAAAAAAATGTAAAAACGTACTTTATCAACCCCTTACAGCCTTATTTAAACACTCACTCTCACAAGCAGTTTTTCCAAAACTCCATAATGATTCGTTAATATTTCCAATTCATAAAAAAGGCAGTAAAAGTGATATCTCCAACTTCCGTTCTATTGCTGAACTCTCCTCTATTAATAAGCTTTTTGAAACCATTGCTTTGTCTTTGACTCGTTATACTTTCATTGTAAATCTATTGTTTCTCCACTGCACCATGGTTTTCTAAAGGGAAGGTCTACCACGACAAAATTAACCCAATTTGTTTCTACGACGCTCTGTGCTCTTGAACATGGCTGCTAAGTTGACATAACCACTACGGACTTCTCGAACGCATTCGATAAAATCTCACACCATATAATTTATCTGAAGTTAGGTGCTTTTGGATTTCCCTCGCATTTTATTTAATGGGTGAAATCCTATTAAGAACACCGCATCTATAAGGTATTTTTTAGAAGTTTCTTATCTTTTCCCATTTCTGCCTCCTTCGGTGTGCCTTAAGGTAGCCATATCGGTCCTCTCCTTTTTGTCCTTGCTATAAACGATGTTCATATGATTATTTCGCACTCAAATCTTTCAATCTATGCAGATGATATAAAAATTATGAAGTCAATATCACCATCTCGTGATAATTCTTTACTTCAACTTGACTTCGGTTCTTTTCTTAATTGATGTCATAAGAATCTGCTTGATCTTAATGTGAGCAAATGTCAATTCATTACTTTTTCACGAAAATGAATACCTACTCTCCCTCGTACTTATGACTATTGTACCCCGTTCCAGTTGATTCTTCTATTCGAGACCTTGCAATTTATTGTGATATGGAGATCAACCATATAGACCAAATTATCGCTTAGGCGAACTCTTCTCTTGGTTTCATAAAACTGTGGCCTAAAGAATTTTCCAATCCTTATGTAAACAAATCACTATACATAACTTTTGTCCGACCTATCCTCGACTACGCCTCTCAGGTTTGGTCTCTCTATCAAATCACTCAGTCACATAGAATTGAAGCCGTCCAACGTAGATTCCTTCGCTTAGCCTTACGCCATCTACCGTGGTCAAAACCTCTCATCCTACCTCCATACGAATACAACTAATTCAGTTACATAGCCTCGCCAAACGTCGTGCAATTGCTGACATACTCTTTGTACACCAAATAATGACTGGTGCTCACGGTCCATTCCTTTTTACAACCTTCCCACTCACCGCACTAACTATGGCCATTTTAACCCCATTACTCGAATGTTGCGCTTTGCAAATGGTGCACAAGATATCTTTGATTTTAACGTAAGCTTACCATATCTTAGAAAAAAAATATCCTCTAACCATTTTCAACTTCCTAATTAAATTTCCCTTAGCTTCTCAGTTATATTAACTTAAATTTAGTACTTAAGAAAGTAGTTTTTGTAAATATTTAAGTTTTGTTTTTATTAGTATGTATGTTGCTTGAATTAAGCCAGATAAATAAATAAATAAACACCCATTGTCAAAAGGCTTTTGACATACAAAAATTTCTTTTTCATAGCACCAACTTAGAACAACACAAATAATATACCAAAACCAAACGAAAGTATCGAAGAACCTTCTAGCGACAGAGATGAAAATAATACTGTTTTGAACTGAAATCATTAACACATTTTTCTTAGCTATACCTCGAAAATTTCATTGTAAATTTGTGCTTCGTTGATAAGGTAACCCCTTAAGCAGTATTCTCGACTTCTTTTGTTTCTGTTAAGAGATAAGACTTCTTGTCTTTGTACATTTGATAGCATTGAAGAGAAAATGCTGGTAAAAAGCATTCCATAAAAATCTGAGAAAATAGTTCTTTTAAACTTTCCATTGTGCTTGCATTATTGTTATGCAAAAAGTTTTACTCAACACTTTAGCACTTTCTTTAGTGCAAAAAAGCAGATTACTTACAGTTGCTGTTCATTTTTGTTTAGTTTTTCCGCCACTTTAAACATTTTTTTGATGGTATAATTTCTTATTCTATGTTTTCATTTTCTTAATCCTTTAAAATCTTATGCTACTGTTTTGCTTTTACTTTTATTCAACAAAAAAATTTAATGGACTGGATATTGTCTCTCTTATTCTACATCCACTTATACATTTTAGTGACATAACGAAGCTCTGATTTAATTTATTTATTTATAAAGGGTTAAGCCTTCAGATTGCATCTCATTATTCTAATTTTTGTGAAGAGTTTAAGTTTCAAGAATAAAAATAAAATAAAATTTCTAATTTAGAAAAACAAAGAAGAAACAGTCCACAATGACGCTGAAATAGTCAACAATAAAAAAACATTTAGAACACTCACATACGTGGAACAAGGTTCTTTCCGACAACAAAAGCAGGTCCTTCCGTCTTACGGTCCTACTTGATGAACGTAATGACTAATGAATTTTTATTTCATCGAAAAAGTGTGTTTTAACTTTAAAAACACTATAAACGTCGCTCACAATATGTTGTACCAAAACAAAAACTGAACCCAATAAAAAACAATATTAAAGGTTGTTTATGCGAAATAATTTTGTGATTAGTTTCGTTGATTGGCTTAATGAGAGTAGCTTAAAATATTAAAGAAAAAAAACTCAGACACGATGCTTTAGTTGTAAAGGTTGCTTTAATAATGGCCAGAAAATGATTTTTTGACAGGCGGATGTTTTTATGACAAAAATATAGGGTGTATCTTAAAGAATTTTAGGGTGGTTTGAATTTGGAACTACTTCGTAACATATTCCCCACCTTGAGGAGACGAAGTCTGTTCAATTGGAAGTCGTCTTACTTTAGCTGCTGCTCTCCGTGTTTCACCGTTTGATGTCTTGAGTCTTACATCTCTCACGACTCCATCCTTTCCCGGGTGTACATTTACGACTCGACCAAGTCGCCATTTCAATGGAGGCAAGTTTTCTTCCTCCAAAACCACAACGTCACCAATGCTTAGCGATTCACCATGCTTTGCCCATTTCGAACGACGTTGTAGACTCTGCAAGTACTCTGTTGCCCATCGGCTCCAAAACTGTTGTACATACCACTGTATCTTTTGGTAACGTTGTAATCGGTTTGCATTTGTTAACTGGATATTTGGCTCAGGGATAGCGTTAAGAGCTGTGCCTATTATGAAGTGCCCAGGTGTTAGAGCCGGCATATCGCTGGAATTTTCAGGAACAGATGTGATCTGCCTGGAATTGAGAACAGATTCAATTTGAATAATTATGGTGTTAAATTCAAAGAAATTCAGTTTGGCATCCTGCAAAATTCTTTTGAGATGAAATTTAGTTGACTTGACGGCGGCTTCCCACAAGCCACCATAATGTGGAGAGCGTGGAGGGATTGTTTTCCATGTTATTCCCATTGAAGAACATGTTGTCAAAATGGTGTTCATATGGACTTGATTTTGAAATAATTGATACAAAGCATTCAACTCGTTCCTAGCGCCAACAAAATTTGTAGCATTGTCACTATATATGATAGAACATAAGCCACGGCGTCCAACAAAACGTTTGAGTGGTGCCAAAAACTCTGATGATGAAAGGTCCTCCACAAGCTCTAAGTGAATTGCCTTTGATGAAAAACAGACAAAAACTGCTATATATCCTTTTGTTGATATGATTCCTCGACGGTTAAAATATATTTGAAACGGGCCACAAAAGTCAACGCCAATAACACTAAAGGGCCGTGCTTGTTGAACACGAAGTTCGGGTAGGTCACCCATAAGAAGTTCTTGTTTGATTGGATTAGCTCGAAAACAGATGACGCATTTATGATATATCGATCGACAAATTACTTTTCCATGAAGAGGCCAGAATGTTTGCCTAGCTATGCTCAATAAAGTTTGAGGACCGACATGATGGTTAGTAATATGAAGATATCGAAGAAGAGCGTAGGTAAAAACGTGTCCTTTAGGAAGCAGTATAGGGTGTTTGCTATTGTAATCCAACGCAGAAAATTTTAATCGTCCACCAACTCTTAATAAGCCTCTTTCGTCGATGAAGGGTACAAGTGCTTGAATGTGGCTATTTGATGGAAGTACCTTACCCCTTTTTAAAGTTTGAATTTCAGCACTGAAAGAAGTCCTTTGAACTATTTTCACGGCAGTAGTGAGAGATTCTTTAATTTCATCAGCTGTTAATGGTCCACACATGCGATGAGCCTTCTCTTGCTTGCAGTTGTTTCTAAAGCGTAAAATGTATCCAATTACATGAAGTAACGAAGTATAATCATTGTGATATTTAATATAAGTTATAAAATCAGGTTCATGCGGTACTACTGAGCTGTGAAGAACAATTTTATTCTTTTTCCTTTCCAGTTTCTTTTCATCCTTTTCGAAGTTGAATTCGAATTTTGGCCAATTTGTTCTAGGAGATGACAAAAATTCCGGTCCATGAAACCAAAGTTTTGAATTGATCAAATCTAATGGATACGATCCTCGTGAAAGAATATCTGCGGGATTCAATTTTGTCGGTATGTGTCGCCACAGGTGGAATGGTGCTATGTCTTCAATGATTGCTACTCTATTAGCTACAAATGTCTGCCAATTGCTTGATTCTTCCTTAATCCAGCTTAAAACAACTGTCGAATCTGTCCACAACGTAATGTTCTCGAAACTCACGAAATTAAAAATATTTTTAACGCGCTTCACAAGCTGTGCCATAATGACTGCTGCACAAAGTTCAAGTTTTGGAAGGGAACATTTTTTTGTTGGCGCTACCCTAGATTTTGCGCACAGTAAATTTACATTTATTTCGTTGTTGTTGAGGTGTGCAGATCTTATATAAATACGCATTTTCTGAGCTATCGGAGAATGCGTGTATTTCATATTGAGAATTCTTTGAAAAGGCAAGGCGATCTATTTCCAACTCGTTTAATTCTTTCAATTGACTTCTAAACCTAAGCCACGGTGTTTGATATTCTTGGGGAAGAGGATCGTCCCATTCTAAATTCAAGCGCCATAACTGCTGCATAAATATTTTTGCTAGTACAATGATTGGATTGATAAGTCCAAGCGGATCAAAAAATTGCGCGATCTCTGATAAAACGATTCTCTTTGTAATTAATGTGTGAATGCTTTCACTTACTTCATACAGAAATTTGTCAGATGTAGGGTTCCATAATATCCCTAAGGCTTTGATTGCATCAGAACTTCTTATTTTAAAAAGAGTTTCTTGATCTTCTATGGGTATGTCTCTTAATAAGTCGGTGTGGTTAGCACACCATTTTCTGAGGCTAAATCCACCTTTGGATAAGCATGCACATAATTGTTTTTGTAACTCAATGGCCTGGTCTAGTGTGTTAGCTCCTGATAGTACGTCATCGACATAAAAATTTGAGTTAATAGAGTCAGAAGCCAGTGGAAAATGCACTCTTTCATCTATGGATAACTGCTTTAGTGCGCGTGTAGAGAGAAATGCTGCTGGGGCGGTGCCGTATGTTACAGTTGTGACGTTGTGAGCTGGTACATTTGAATAGGGTCACTATCGTTTGATCTCCAAAGAACGCAATGATATTTTCGATCATCTGGATGTAATGCCACTTGATAATACATTTTTGTAATGTCCGATGTGAATACATAAGTATAAAACCTAAACCGCAAAGCAATAGCAAAAAGGTCAGGCTGTACAACAGGGCCCACCATCAATAGCTCATTCAGAGAATTACCAGAGCTTGTCTTCGATGAAGCGTCAAAGACGACACGAAGCTTCGTGGTAGAACTTGACATTTTAAATACGCAGTGATGGGGTATTACATAATGCGGCTGTTGAAAATCAAAATGATCTATTCGTTCCATGTGTGATAGCTGAATAAATTCATTCATGAATTGAGCGTATTGCATTTTAAGCGTACTATTCCTTTGAAACTTTCTTTCAAGAGTTAAAAATCTCTTGAGCGCAATCTCATATGAGCATCCTAATTTGAGTGGAGATTTCTTGAAAGGTAGTTTCACTTGATATCGTCCACACTGTAAGCGAGCAAAATTTGAACAGAAATGTGCCTCACATTCTCTTTCTTCTTTTGAAAGCTTTGCATCAGGTGACTCATACTTCTCAAGCTCCCAAAAGGCCTTTAATGCATTATCGAGTGAATTTTCCTGATTATTATGATTTGTTATTTGTAATAAGTTACATTGACTGAGACTGTTTCCTGACGTTGGCAATTTTCCAGCTACAACCCAACCCAGAAGTGTATTAAAGAGCGTAGGCAGATTTGTACCCATTCTGATTTTTCCCGCTCCAAGATATCATAGAAAATATCAACTCCTCAGAGCATGTCAATTCTCTGTGGGTAATTGAAAAGAGAATCAGAGAGCCGAATGTGAGTCGGAATGTTCCAATCATCTATATTAATCTTAACATCAGGTTGCATGCCCGTTATCTGATTCATGACTAAAGTCTCCAGTGTTGTGGAATATGACGTACATATACAACGACTTTATTTTTATGGAACATTTATACAGGGTGTTCCGTACTTCGTGTAACATCCTTTGGGGTGTGATTCTTGGTCATATTCTAAGAAAAAAAATGTATGACAGTAAAGCTCAATTCTCAACTTTGACATCACTTTTTGACAATTTAAGAAAAGGCTAACTTTGGTGTACCCTGACCTATGTTAAATTCAATATCTCTGTCAATACTAATGATAGAGACCTAATCATAGTTTTAATTTTTTGTAGAAATAACAGCCTTTAGAACTGTATTTAAGTTTAGCTTCCAAAGGTTAAGGGTTGCCAGATTTTCAATTTTAAGTGCTGTTCAAATTTTCTTCCCGAAACAAAGTTTTGACTTTGAGGTCATTTTTTTGCAGAAAATGCCTGATAAACATGGAGTTTCTTTATTTTTTACAGATGAACTAAACAATAATAAAAAAAAAACTTAGTAATAAGTGCACTCTAAAACCCATAGATTTTATGATATTTGAAAAAATACAAAATGGGTAAAATTAAAAAAAAAAAAAAAAAGATTTTTAAATTTGAGGTTTGTTTGAATAAAACAATAATATGGGCACTTTTAGTAGTTTTTTTATGTATTTAATACAAATACAATTAAAACAAGTGCTCAAAGTGCCTACGCAGACATTTTTTTCTTATATGAGTTTTACAATGGAAATTCAAGAAGAGCACAACGAATATACCAGGAACTTTATCCTTACTGAACATCTGGCAACCCTAAACCTATAGGAATCTAATTTAAATACAGTTTCAAAGATTACAAGACTACAAGTAAGACAAGAGTTATCGAGAGCAAACACCTACAATGAAATTCAAAAAAGGGCTCTGGCATGCATTCAAAATGAAATAGGGCACTTTGAGCACTTGTTATAATTGTATTTGTATAAAATACATAAAAAAAACTCCTAAAAGTGCCCATATTATTGTTTTATTTAAAAAAAACCTCAAATTTAAAAATCTTTTTCTTTTTTTTAAAGTTTACCCATTTTGTATTTTTTCAAATATCATAAAATCTATGGGTTTTAGAGTGCACTTATTGCTAAGTTTTTTTTTTATTATTGTTTAGTTCATCTGTAAAAAATAAAGAAACTCCATGTTTATCAGGCATTTTCTGCAAAAAAATGACCTCAAAGTCAAAACTTTGTTTCGGGAAGAAAATTTGAACAGCACTTAAAATTGAAAATCTGGCAACCCTTAACCTTTGGAAGCTAAACTTAAATACAGTCTTAAAGGCTGTTATTTCTACAAAAAATTAAAACTATGATTAGGTCTCTATCATTAGTATTGACAGAGATATTGAATTTAACATAGGTCAGGGTACACCAAAGTTAGCCTTTTCTTAAATTGTCAAAAAGTGATGTCAAAGTTGAGAATTGAGCTTTACTGTCATACATTTTTTTTCTTAGAATATGACCAAGAATCACACCCCAAAGGATGTTACACGAAGTACGGAACACCCTGTATTTTGAACTACCCACACTATTGTTTACGCACATAAATTCCGTTGGTGCAAGTCGTCGTTTGATTCCAGCCACACAAACGATGCGCTCGGAAATCATATTTAGCTGAGAGCCACCATCCAGTAAGACACGGCATGGGATGAGTGCATTTGATTTGCCGATGATATAAACGAAAGCTGTTCCTAATATGTTATCTTCTCCTAAATTGTTATGAAGAGAATAGATATGATTGGAAACTGATGGTGCTGTATTTGACGGAGTTTCATTATTTTGAGAAGAGTTTCTATTTGGAAAAAACTGGTTTGGGAAAGAGGTACTACCTAGAGCTGAAGATGATAATGCTTGGTTCTGGTGAAGCAAAGAATGGTGCTTGTTACCACAAGTATGACAATACGTTTTGGATGGACCATCATCTAGTGAGTGATTGTTTATTTTTAAACAATTCGGACAAAGTTTGAGTGAAGTAACCTTCCGATACCTCTCCGAAACAGGCAGATTTAAGAAGGCAATACAGCGATAGATAAAATGGCCTTGTTTTTTACAGAGATTGCATGAATTTTTGGTTGTTAAAAATGATTTTGGCGGTTTATGACTCTTAATTGCGCTACCACTATCGTGTTTAATTGAATTAGGTGCTAGTACATGTGAAATTACATTACCTTCGATAATTTGACACCTCTTTTTCAAAAACGCCATAATTTCAATAAGAGTTGGCAATCTGTCCACTGGTGATTCTTCATTCCATTTCAAGCTTGTTTCAGGATCAAGTTTAGAGGTTATGATGTGAACAATGAGGTCATCCCAGCCATCGACTGGTCGATTTATGTTTTTCAATCCGGTTAAGTGGTTGTTCATTTTATCCATCAGGTTACGTAAATCGTCAGAGTTCGCCTTAAGAATTTTAGGGTGTTGAAAAATTAGTTCGAGATGTTCTTGACCAATTATTTTTTTATTTTCAAAACGTTCTTTTAATTTGTCTAATATAACCTCATAATTTTCTGCAACAATTTTCAGACCTGCAATAGGGGCTCTAGCGGCGGGGCTGAGCTTGGAAACCAAATGCCGCAGCTTAGCGAATTTTGTTAAGTTTTCATTGTTGTGAACCAAGGAAACAAATTCGTCGAACCAGCTTATCCATGTGGTAACATCACCTGAAAACTCTTGAAGTTCGATTTTTGGTAATTTAATTGAATCATACCTTTTATCCCGTTCTGATGTCGTGGTGTTGGTTTTATTCAAATGATTCTGCTCGACATCGTGTTGGGCAATGAGAACCTTTAAAGCTGAGGCTGCTAGGTAATACATTTCCTCGTAGATTGATCTATTGGGCATTGAAATTTCATCGCAATCCTTATCTTCGATTTTTGCTTGGACACCTTTAAACGTATGGAATGCCAAGTCCAGTGCTTCCGCGCGAATGTTCATCTCGGCAACTGATGTAGAAAGTGGATCCAGTCGAACACGTGCAAGATACTCTTCTATCCGCTTCATCTGTTGCTCACATACTGTTCGTCGAGATTTTAGAACTGAAAGCATTTTGTCCGAAGATTTCTCCTTTTCCTCTAAATGAACAGTCTTCTTTTTGGATTTATTGGTCTCTTCACGTTCTTCATCTGCCATTTAATGTGATTGCACAATGCACACCAAATTAAACAGAATTTAAATTTTTCTTTTTGGAAAGATATTTAAAGCCTGTATCTCGCCGGGGCCTCCAAATGTTTATGCGAAATAATTTTGTGATTAGTTTCGTTGATTGGCTTAATGAGAGTGGCTTAAAATATTAAAGAAAAAAAACTCAGACACGATGCTTTAGTTGTAAAGGTTGCTTTAATAATGGCCAGAAAATGATTTTTTGACAGGCGGATGTTTTTATGACAAGTGTCAATTCATAAGTCATTGATTGTGAATGTACAAAAATATAGGGTGTATCTTAAAGAATTTTAGGGTGGTTTGAATTTGGAACTACTTCGTAACAAAGGTTATCCCAAATCCTAGCAATATTCCGTTTGTGGGAGCAGTAGAAATGCTGGTGATGGAACTTCTGTTGTTAAATAAAGTTGATAATTAAGAAAGTTGTAGATAATTTAAAGATCTACAACTTTTGGCACGCCCCCTTATGGGACGAAACGAGGTTAAGCGTCTCATAAATCTGTAACTTTTTTGCTTCTTTATCGAATTAAGTGAAATTTGAAAAATATCATCTTGAATATATAGTTAACTAGCTGTGCCCGCGACTTCGTCCGCGTGGAATAGTGACTTTCGGCAGCATTCTTAATTTTTTTGGCTACTTATTTTTTCAAATAAGACACATTCATGCGTTTTAGTAAACCATTGTTATATTATTTTATTTAAGTATATGTTTGCACACGACGTTCTTATTTTTTCCATCTTTTGCGAAATAAGAAGGTTTTGTGGGATTGATACACGTGATTCTGCTGCATAAAGTTGCCATGGGATTTTTTTCTAAGCGAACACCTGCAACTTAAAGCGTCTCAGCCTTATTTATAATGACCAATCAGTGAGAATTGAAGGAAAACGGGGAATAAAAACGTTTTCTCCTTTCGCTGTTCCAGTCATTATTGAAACTTTTATAATGCCGCATCTCAGATGTGTAATTTGTAGCTGTGTACAGTTCTAGATTACTCATTATTGGCACTGGAACACCAACTTGCAGGGTATGATGTGACTTGCTCAGTGTCCATAATATTGTCTATTGATGCACATTCACCAACATCCCCCAATACGTCAAACATAATTTATTAGTTTATATGGTTAACTATCTCATTAGTCGGCGCCGAAATCGACCACAGCCATTCCCGGTTGGGAATTTTTATTTGAAGATCAAGATAGACATTTCTTCTCAGGTCAAATGTATTTTAGACAGTTTGACAGAAATCACCCTGCAGTGAAAGATTTTTTATCGACCCAGCAGTTTTAAGGTTGTCGATCCCGTAGATATATATTGATTACTTATTAAGCCCATGTCCTTCTTTAGGCTCTAGGCTATCTCTAGGCTCTAGGTTATCAGTGGTCTGGGCGGAAGATGGTAACAAAGAAACACGAACAGACAGAGTTAATTTTGGATTTGTAATATTAGTAAGGATGTCCATCTTCGGTGGGAATATGAGGGCCGTTTCCGGAGGCCGTTTATATTACTCGGGAATAGTGTAATATTCTAACGGTGGACATTTTTTGAAATGTGTGCTGTATTTTCCAAATTCCCGTTCCCATGGGAATACAGGAATAAAACATATTGCATAACATATATGTCCATCCTCATGTTCTAGACTGTCTCTGTATCAAATTTCATAGTTCAATAATTTGGGCGGTTAATGGTACCAAACAGAAAAAGACAGACAGATTTAACTTCGTACTTATAGTATTAGTAAAAGCTCCCGTTCCTGTAGAAACATGGTGACCGTTCCCGTAAGGAATATGGGGATGAGTTAAAGTTTATGTTACTCGGGGATTATGGAGCATTCCAACGGTGGGAGAATTTTTGAAATCGGTGCTGTAGTGTCAAAGTTCCCGTATACGTTCCTGCTCCTGTGGGAATATAGGAAAAAAATATATAGCCTATGTCCTTCCTCAGTTTCTGAACAATCTTTGTAAAAAATTTCATTTAAATCGGTTTATTAGTTTGGGCGGGAGATGGTAACATAGAACGACGGACAGACAGAGCTACTTTCACACTTATTATATAAGTAAGGACTCCCGTTCCCGTAGGAATATGTGGATGAATTAAAGTTTATGTTACTCAGGAATAATGTAGCATTCTAACGGTGGAAAAATTTTTTAAATCGATGTTGTAGTTTCTAAGTTCCCGTATACGTTTTCGTTCCCGTGGGAATATAGGGATAAAATATATAGCCTATGTCCTTCCTCTGGTTCTAGACTATCGCTGTACAAAATTTCATATCAATCAGTTTGGTAGTTTGGGCGGGAGATGGTAACATAGAAAGCCGGACAGACAGAGGGACTTTCGCATTTATAATATTAGTTAGGATTAGGATATAAATTTACATAGTTTTTTGAGATTCGCCAATGTCATGAGTATACAAAAAATATTCAAAATTATAAAATATAATTTTTACATTGAAATTTTAAACAAGAGAAGATATTAATGTAAAAAAAGCCTTTCATTTATTTTCTAGGCAGTATCAATATTAATTAAGCGAAAAACTTTGACCTGGTAGGGTTGCCATAGATTCCTTTTCATTTTTTTTTTGGTTAAAAAATTTTTTTTTGGTAAAATGTAAATTCTTCTTTGCACCCAGGGTTATATATAAAAAATATCCTAACTTGTGTTCCAAGAGTCATTTTCAACTTCTTTTTTATTTCATTTCCATGAACCAACAATTTTCCACTAGAAAATTTGTACATGTAGTAGGATGTCCCAGATTTTTGAGGTTTTCTCAACTGTTGCTTTAATTCTATTTCATATCAAACACGCAGTTATTTAAAAAAAAAAAAAAAAATTCAGTTTGAAATTGTTTAAGTTAAGCTAAGTTACCATCGACCGACAAATGAACAAAAATATTTTTCGGAACGAAGTCGACACGGATTGACGGTATCGTAGCATAGTGGAATTTGGTTTACTAGGAGAGCAGAGAGTTTTTTATGAAATGAGAGGGTTTTCGTTTCTTGAAATGAAAGGAGCTGATCGTGAATATTTTTCAGAGCTTTTTCTCGGTGGATGACTAATTTCTCTCTTATCACCTTGTTAAAACATGTCAGTTTGTATGGTTATCTTTAGTATATTCATATGAGGTTGAAAGGAGCCTATTATTATAGGAAAGTGTTACTCCAATTTATTTATTAAAAATTTCGCTTTTGTTTTGGAGCAACCATATTAAAAAAACGATGATGAAATTTCGTATGGTTTTTTTTAACCATTGTTCATTTTTAACTACTTAGGTAGTAAGCATGAGCAGAATTTCAATATTTTCTATCATTGTAATGAAAATTAAAGAGCAACAAACTCAAAATCATAAAGAAAAAAATTCACTTTTTACACATTTTTGCTTATAAAAAAGACGGACGTATGCGGACGAGGATATTTTTGATTCAAAATCTACAATAACAAACAAATTTAAAAAAATCGGTCCCGAGGTGGAGGCAGGTGGAGGTAACAAAGAAAACCTTAATTGAAAAAATCACAAAGTACATAAAAGGTTCTTTTTCTTTTTTTTTTTCTTTAAATTTACTGTTGAACTAAACCTAAATGAAAACAACTGTTTTACAAAGAAACATTTCCAAAAATATATAACATCAATTACTTATATTCAAGAATCTACAAAATATTTCACTTCAAACTTTGTACTCTTTAAAGGGAAATTATAATCAAATTAATGTGACAGGTTTGATCAGCAATTTAAGTACATACTAAAAATAAAAAATAAAAATAAAAAAAACAGTTACTGTTTCGAAAAGAGCGGGTTTTATAGTTTAAGGCCTCATCTTTAGATTTTTGGAATTGTAAAATTTTTCAAAACCATTTATGAGACGCTAAAGCTCATTTCGTCCCATAGGGGTGCCCGGTGGCGGCGGCGGTGTAGCTCAGGTCCTTAGTCGACCTAGTGTATCGCATAGTCTCTATTTGAATTAGAAAAAGAAGCATTTTATCTAATGCTGAAAGAATTCAAAAAATTTGTTAAGAAGTTTTTAATTTGATAAACGTTCCCGTTCGCTTGGACATATGGGAATGGAATATAATCTATTAGCTACTCATGAATAAATAAATCATTCCCATTCCTAGTGAAATCGTTTTTCATATTAGATCACTGGTTTTTTCAATCCCAGTTGCAACTCGTGGATAACTTTTTATTAGTGAAAAAATTGTTAAAATCGTTTTGCTCTTAATTCCATATTCCCTGGAATATTGTATTTAAAATAGTTTATGTAACTCGGGAGTAATGAACCACTCTAACGGCGAAAGATTTTTTGTATAATGTTGAGTATTTATTAGTTACCGGTTACGTTTTCGTTCCCGTCCTTTTCACGTGTAAATATGGGAAATATGTAAAGTTCATGCTACTCGAGGACAATGAAGCACTCTAAATGCGATATCATTTTTGAAATCGGTTAGTATTTTCTTAGTTTCCGGTTTCGTTCCTATATTTTCCCGAGAGAATATGGAAATTATGGAAAGGACCATGCTATTCGGGGATAATGGAGCACTCTAAAGGTGAAAGAATTTTTAAAATGTGTTCAGTCCCGGTAACGTTACCGTTCTCGTTCTTGGAATATGGGAATGAAATAAAGTCTTTGTTACTCAGGGAAAGCAAAGCACTCTAACGGTGAAATAATTTTTTTAATCGAGTCAATTTCTTCTAAGTTCCGTGTTTTATTCCCGTTCTCTGCTGATGAAATACAGCCTATGCTAGTTCTCAGGTCTTATATCATCTCTGTTCAAAATATTATTAAATAGTTTTGGAGACTATTCAATACAAACTCTAATTTCTTCTTTACGTTCCCGTTTAATTTCCCGAAGGAATAAAGGGATGAAATATGGCCGGTGTTAGTTCCTAGACTATAGACCTTCTCTGCTCTAAAATTCATTCAAATCGGCCCAGTAGTTTGGGAGCCTAACAAATAAAATAACAAACAATTATTAGCTATCGGAGTTTTGGTAAGGACCATTTTTTTTTTTAACTAAATATAGCCTTTAAACTAAACAAACAAAGTTGAGATTAACACACATTAACTTGAGCTTTCAAATTTAAAGCAAAAACAAAAACAAAACAAATACTTTTTTATAACTTTTTTATTTTTACTTTGTAAAATCCGGATGCATTTCGAGCGGTCTACCACTCATCATCAGCAACACGACTAAAAACATACATCATTTGTGGCTTTGTACAATGTAAATATGTACATAAACAATAATTAAGCCGCTTCGTTCTCTCCATCCTCATCGTCATCACATCAGTGTAGCGGGAAATTGCGAGACGAGCCCCCAAAAAGAACATTTGGAGAAAGACATTGCACTAGCGGAACAACTCAGACTGTATGTTGCCCTTGTCTAGGTTCAGTGCGGTGTGGTCTCTGTGTATATACATACTTTCATATGCGTCCAGTTTTCGATCGTCAATAATGCTTTTGATAAGGCCCACCTCGCTTGTTGACAGTGGTAGGTGTTGTTCTTCTAATATGTGTGATGCAAATGCAGATTTCCTTGGTTCATTTTTAATTACGTATTGTTTGTGTTCTTCGTACCTCTTTCTAATCGAACGTTTGGTTTGACCATAATATTTCCTATTGCAAACTCCGCAAGAGATCTGATAAATCCCAGCTTTGTCCAAAGGATTGGTTTTGTCTTTTGGCGTGATGAGGTGGTTTTTTAATTTAAAAGGGTTTGAGTAAACAATTTGCATCTCGTGTCTGTGGAATGTTGTTTTTAAACCATTTGTTATGTTTGGAGCGAAGGTGATGGACACTCGTTTAGGATCAGCTGTCGATCTTTCTGTTTTGTTGGAACAATGTTGATTGATTTGTGTTTGTTTGTTTACGTGCATGTTTTTCAATTATGTTGTTGATAGTCTGTTCGCTGTAACCATTTACTTTTGCTGCTTGTTTTATATATTCGTGTTCTTTTATGTAATTAGTTAACGATAAAGGTAAGCTTATCAACCGGTGTGCGAGGGAGTGAAACGCTGCTAACTTGTGTTGGATTGGTGCGTACGAATCACTGGGAATATATCGGAGAGTGCTCGTTGGCTTGTGATAAACTGCAATTTCGATCTTTGTTTGG
Source organism: Melanostoma mellinum (assembly GCA_914767635.1). Lineage (NCBI taxonomy): Eukaryota > Metazoa > Arthropoda > Insecta > Diptera > Syrphidae > Melanostoma > Melanostoma mellinum. The sequence continues at coordinate 149,549,273 of OU612059.1, read as the reverse complement.
TCTCGTTGAGATCCAAAAAGGTTAGTTTCTGGTCATGTTCAACCTTACAAGTGAAATTAATTTCGGGATATTGGTCGTTTAACATTTCCAACGTGGTGTTAAGATCACTCTTCTTAATTACTGCAAACACGTCGTCGACATACCGATGCCAAATTCTTGGTAGCAAACTTCTTGACTTCAAATCAATTTCAAATTTTGACATAAAGACTTCGGCAATTAAGGGTGAAAGTGGGCTTCCCATACTTGTGCCTGAGTCGATTTTGAAAAAGCGGTCTCTGAACATAAAAAAGTTGGTGTCCATGCACATCTCAATAGCTCGCATGTAGACGTTGCGCTCGTTTTCGGTAATGTTTTGGCCAGACAAATGTGTTTGTAATGCTGAAATTGATTTTTCGATTGGGATGGATGGAAATGGTGCTTCAACATCAAACGAAACCATGATCTCATCTTCGTTCATTTCCACTTGACTGATCAAATGAGCAAACTCAATTGAATTTTTGACAGAGCAACTTTGGAACGGTGGAAACTTCTTAACTTCGTCGACTAACCACACCGCACTGAACCTAGACAAGGGCAACATACAGTCTGAGTTGTTCCGCTAGTGCAATGTCTTTCTCCAAATGTTCTTTTTGGGGGCTCGTCTCGCAATTTCCCGCTACACTGATGTGATGACGATGAGGATGGAGAGAACGAAGCGGCTTAATTATTGTTTATGTACATATTTACATTGTACAAAGCCACAAATGATGTATGTTTTTAGTCGTGTTGCTGATGATGAGTGGTAGACCGCTCGAAATGCATCCGGATTTTACAAAGTAAAAATAAAAACGTTATAAAAAAGTATTTGTTTTGTTTTTGTTTTTGCTTTAAATTTGAAAGCTCAAGTTAATGTGTGTTAATCTCAACTTTGTTTGTTTAGTTTAAATTATTAAGAGTTTTCGTATATCGTTTCGTTTTTCTATTTTATAAATATAGCCTATGTCACTCAGGGATAGTTTAGCTTTCTAACGGAAAGACAACAGACAAACAATCAAACCTTTCCTCTTTATAATATTAGTAAGATATGTGAAGTTCGAAATTCGTTGGTTTGTACTAACTTAACTACGGGCTTATAAAATCACAGAAAATCATGAAAAGACAAACAGAAAACCCATGTTTCAATAAAAGCATGAATATTTCAAAGTAAACTTTTCGTAGCGCTCTTTTTCAATACACACGAACGAAAGTGATAAACTCAATTCATTTAAACTTCCAAACAGAAAAAAAAGAAAAAAGTTGTATAAGAACATTTAAGCAAAACACAGTTTGACACTTCTTTGATGTTGGCGAAAAATGTCTTTTTTTTATCTATAGGATATACTTTTTCAAACTTATTACAACCTTTTTTTATTTTAACTTTTTTTAAGGGTGGCATAGAAGAAAAGAAGAATGTCCCAACAAAAGATATTCATTATCATCGAGCAAAGTCAGGGAATGATTCTCACCTCTTTTGTTTGTTCCCTTGCCTTTTTACCTTTGCATTTGATATAATTTTCATTCTTTTAAAAATTAATTTTTAATTTACATTCTCTTTTTTAGCTTTCAACTTGGATTTCAAATGACTTACATCAAAGAATAGACGTCGCACGAATGTTTAATTAAAAAGGGGAAAAAAAAACACATTTTTTGGGGCAGATATAAGACTTACACTAATTCTAGGTTTTGAATCTTTTATCGTCATTCACAGCAATGACAAAAACTCGAAAAGGATAATCCCAATAAGTGAACAGATTTCTAAATCCAAATGTCTTCGAGCGAGAAGCGTTAGTCAAAAATCTCACAATGAAACAAAAGATAAAAAAAACAACCAAAAATGCAATATAGCAAGGCGTAGAGCCAAATGTCACACAGCTTTCTGGTTAAAAAAAGAGAGGCTTGCAAAAACATCAGCATCTAGCCGGAAGGAAAGACAGACGAGCAGAAATTTGGGTTACATAAAATGTCCTTGCTCCTTCCCAGGGCATAGTAGACAATGGGGCAAATGCAGAAAAAAGGAATAAAAACAATGCTTTCAAAATTGCCTCGGTTCAGTGAGTCAAGGACTAAATAAATTGCCGAATATAGTGGGTGTTGGTTTCAACAGGACAATGCTTTTTTTCCAACGGAAGTTGCAGTCTTACTTTCCAATAGCTAACGGCTTTTCTTCTGAGCTTTTAGTGGTTGCTACCAGACAAGACTAATCGGGCGTACGAAAACAGGAAGTTTGATTACGTTCGTTTCGGATGACACATGCATTGTTCTTTATATAAATGAGTATGGAGACGGGTTTTGTCGTTTGAATGCCGTTGTTTGCAAGTGGATGTCAATGTCAAAAACACAAACTTTTATCCGAAATTGTGTGTTGCTTTTTATGCGAATGAAGAAACGATTTTGCTGAGAGAGTATAGAGGATCCCATATGCTCTCCTTGTTTAGTAGGCGAAAAGGTTCGTTACACACTTTTCACCTTAATAAAACCTCAACAAACTCGAAGAGTGCTGGGGCCAAGCTCCTTTCCCTTGTAACGAATGAAAACAACCAACCAATTGTTTGCCGATTCCGTGGCAGTGTGATGATTCACGGTTTTCGTAGAACTTGTCAGCTCCTCGCGAAGAACAATACCCGTGAAACACAATTAAATGTTTCTGGGATTCGAACCTTGAACTTCTGCATGAACTGCTAAATGCAGGTGGAAAAACCATTACCCCACAGCACCACTATCCTCCGGTCATGTTCCGTATGTTTTGTACTTGCTTTTGTCCTTGTTATTCTTACTTTGCAATCATCCTAAGCCACCCATAAAACGTACAAGAACAACTCTTAACTTATGTATATCACCACTTAGCTGTTAGGTGGCGTGTTCGGTTTCTGAAACTCAACGTCTTTGGAATCATTGGGTAATCTGAGCAGTAGTATTTGTCTTAATCTATAAAATGACATTAAATGACAATCAATTCATAGAAACCCCAAAGTGATTTCTTGCTTCTAAATATTTAAAGCCCCACACTACACCACCGTTGAGTGATTTGAACTCTGTCCTTTGTCATTCTTCATACTCCGAATGAATTTTTTAATCAATGTAAACCTATACAATCAACCTTATTATTAATCGTAATGCCAAGGCTTTTGACTTTGTCGCGAAATATCAACCCACTCATCAGAATAATGAAATAGCAATGACTTAATCTTGTCTCGAAAATCCCTCTCCAATCAGGATTCCCCTGTTAGTGTTTTATGACACTGCCATTGACAGAACGGCGTCGAATGAAAATCCATAAATCTCATATCAAACGAGACTTTTGTATTCTGGACAATAAATTGCATGTGACCGGAATTATGGCAAGAACGGGTCAGGTTGAATCATAACCGAAGAGGAAGAAGAAGAAGTGTGAGTAAAAAGGACAAAAGACTATGGACTATATAGGACTGCAAAATGTCAGCATTGAATATTTTCACTATCCTTGCACAGATTTATTGTGTATGTTGTCCTTACACAGGGCACACCGACAAGCCTTGCAGAGTTTTATGTGTTTTTCTGTTTTTCTGTTTTTTTTTTTCACTGTGAACCTTTCTTTTTGTTTGTGATTTTGCAGGACATAAGGCTGGCTGATCATCTCTCTCTTTTAGCTCCTCATTCGCATGTTGTTTTTTAAATTTTATTGTTATCATTTTATTCTGTGGTGAATAACCCACCATAGCTATCGGTGCGGTCGGTGGGGTTATTATGACCGAAGAGATAAGGAGTGCACATAATAAACCGTTACCGCGCCAAGGACATTCTTATTAGCGTTGTAAACGAACATTTAAAATGGAATTTAAAGAGAGACGTTAGGTCGACATTGTTAGGTGGTGGTGGCTTTTCGTCCTTCCATATTTTGCGCGCCCCTCTTTGTTTTCCAGATTCATACAAGAGATGAGGGATTTTACTGTTTTTTTTTTTTATGTTTAATTTATCGTTGGTCTGTAAAATATGCTTTGTATTTTTGGTAAAGATTTATTGTTGTATGGGGAGCTTTATGGGGCAACGTGATGACGTTCGGGTGAGAAGATAGCAAGGATTATTTTGCCTCGTTTATTTTATTCATGGATCTGTATAATATTCATTGTAATTGTTTTTGTTGGTGGTGATTGTGTGCGGATAGATGATGGGAAGTCTGTGACACTATATTTGGGATGGGGTGATGATGATGAATTATTTGGTAATTGCTTGTCCTTCGAATGAGTTTTCTTTTTCTATACTAAAACTTTACCTATGTCGAAAAGAATGAGAGTTCAATGAAACAAAAACAAAGTTAGTAAATTCAATCTATTAAAGTGTTTTTTACCTGAGAAGGTAGCGGAATATCGTGCGTTGATGCACTAACTCAAGCGCAGTTTGTTGCAACAAAGCAATGCGTTAACGTTATGTCACGGCCCTGTTTTTCCTGATTGAATATGATACAATCATATCAATTGATGAGTTTTGTAGTAGAGATATTCCACGTGATTTTTAATCTAATAAATAAAAAGATTAATATAATTTTGAATTTTCAACAGTTAAAAACACTTATTTTATTTCCTCAAATGCACATTTCAGAAGCAAAATTTTCCTTCGCATACGGGACCAAAGATCATTCGGAGAATTTTTCTTTCGAAACGACCAAGGGTTTCCTCATTCGCTTTCGGTAAGGTCCATGCTTCCGCGCCCTAAAGCAGGACTGGGATGATTAAGGTCTCATACAAGGTTACCTTGGTTTTTCTGGATAGGGTTTTGTTTCTCAATTGCCTTCTTAACCCAAAGAAGCAACGGTTGGCAAGAGCTATTCTCCGTTTGATCTCCGCACTGATGTTGTTGTCCGTGTCTACAGCGGATCCTAGGTAGACAAAGTCCTGTACTACCTCGAAGTTATGTCTGTCTATTGAGACGTATTGTCCAATTCGTCGATGTTCTGTGTCCTTGTTTGATGACAGCATATACTTCGCTTTGCCCTCATTAACCATCAAACCCATTTTTGCTGCTTCTGTTTCAATACTCGCAAAAGCACCTATGACATCACGCTTTTTTCTTCCCATTACGTCAATATCGTCTGCATATGCGAGTAGTTGCACAGACTTTTGAAAGATTGTTCCTCTGGTGTTGACGTTTGAGTTTCTTACAATCTGTTCAAGTATGATGTTGAAGAAACCACATGACAGTTTGTCGCCTTGCCTAAAACCTTTTTCGACATCAAAGGTCTTGGTGAGTTCTTTACCGACCTTGACGGAGCAGCGTGAATTCTCCAAAGTCATCCTGCACTATACATGGCTCTGTTCAGCTCGTCTCTGTAGATACTTACGCGGCCTTGAAATCGATAAAAAGATGGTGAATATCGATATTACGTTCTCGGGTTTTTTCCAAGATCTGCCGTAATGTGAAAATTTGGTCTATTGTGGACTTCTCTGCTCTAAAACCACATTGATAAGGACCTATCAAGTTGTTGACGTGGGGTTTCAGACTTTCACATATTACAGCAGACAAGATCTTATAAGCGACGTTAAGGAGGCTGGAGGTTGTGGTACCCGTGGCGTAATGGTTAGCATGTCCACCTGCTAACCCAGAGGTTCGAGGTTCGAATCCCAGCAGAGGCAAAACGCAAAAATGCTTTTCCACGGGTATCGCCTTTCGCGAGAAATTGGCAAGTCCTCCGTTAGTAAATTCATTGCCATGAAAAGCGCATTCTCAATAAGCCGTTCGGAACCGGCAGAAAATTGTAGGTCTCTTCCATTCCCTCACAAGGCATGGTTGTGAGAAATGCGCTAGGCCCAGGGGCTCCTCGCTCTGTTGCGCCACCCTATTTATTTTTTTATTTATTATTGAAGGAGTCTTATCCCTCTATAATTGGCGCAATTGTGAGGGTCTCCTTTCTTTAGGATCGGGCATACGATACTGAGGTTCCATTCATCGTGCATGCTTTCTTCCAACCATATCATGCAGATCAGCTGGTGCATGCTCCTTTCCAACTAATCTCCAGCTGCCGCCTTGAAAAGTTCGGCATCAAGGCCATCTGCACCTGCAGTCTTGTTTGATTTAAGTTTGCATTTAGCAAGCTTAACTTCTTCTAGGTCGGGAGGACGGCATTCTTGATCATCGTCTAAGCTGAATGGGGCAATCTGCCTGACAGCGGAATTTGTGTCCTCATCGCCGTTAAGCAGTCTGCAGAAATGATTTTTCCAGATCCTCTGTAGCGACTGTGACTCTATAACTATGTTTCCCTGCTGCTCTTTACAGGCTTGAGTTCGGGGTTTGCCACCCTGGCAGGATCTTTTTACTTTTTTAAAAGACTTCCGAATCTCGTTCCTGTCATGGCACCTTTCTATTTCCTCAAACGAGCGCTTCTCATGCTGCTTCCTTTTCTTTTTGAGAAGTCGGTGTTCTTCCCTTCTTCTCTCCTTGTAAATCTCGTTATACTGATCGTAAGCAGCCCTCGTTCGTGTTTGCATAAGCATTTGTCGTGCTCTTTGCTTGGCTGCATTTGCCTGCCTGCATTCTTCATCGAACCATGGGTTTCGTTTTGGTGGCCGAGTGAAACCCAGAACCTCAGAGGCAGCGGTTCTGATGGCTTCTTGGCATTGCTGCCACTGGTCTTCGATGTTTAATGCTGGCGGCATGGGATTCAAGGATAATTGAAGAGACACTCGATTGGAAAAGGCATTGTTAATCTCTTGCGATTGTAGCTTTCCGACGTCATATCTCTTCACAGCTATGAAGACTGCAAGTGATAATAGAATAAGGTGGCGCTTAGCCACAAGGTACAATTTGCATAAAGAAAAATGCGAGCAAACCATTTTTATATATTACATACAATCGCATTTGATTTATCAATGACCGGTTTTCTTAACAGATCCAACTGGTGCTTGATTGTCCCAAAACACACCAAAAGCCCATTTTTCTTAATTTTTTAGATAAATGTACATTGTACAGATTAAAAAGAATTTTTGTTTTTCAAAAAAACCAGCCGATATCTTAAACTATCCGATACGATCTTAAGCTTTTTTTGGAGGTTTTTAAAATACCTGCTGGAGCACTCAGACCTAAGTACTGGTCCATTGTACTACCAGTTAGCAACCTTCTACTTGTTAAAGCTTTTCAGATGTTCGGAGAAAAGCCAAAAGACGCTGCCATGACAAGGGGCCTAGGCTACCAGCTCTCACCATGTCTGCGCCGAGTATCTGTAACCTTATGCGAGAAAAGCAGGACATTCACAGAGGAAGTGCTCTGCGGTGTCCTCATCTTCTTTACAAGATTCACAGAGTGTGGTATCACTTAAGCCTAACACATTTAAGTGCTTGGCAAAAGTGAAGTGCCCGCTGGCAACGCCAATAAACTTTCTACAGTCTTTTCTGCTACGAGCTAGCAAAAATTTTGCAGTCTTCTTACTAACGTTGGGGAGCATACGCTTGGTTTGTCTGCATCCAATGGAGGCATGGCATCTACGGTTGTGCTCTTCACAGATCCAATCGTTGATTGAAGCCCTCACTCGTATGTCCTCGTTCTCAACATAGGCACGAGCACCAGAACCCTCGTCGGTTTTGGAGCCATCTGTGAAGATACGATAACAATTCTTTCCAGGCTCAGATTCTGAAGCGAACCAGTCCTGAACTGAAGGAAAGTTGACTGAGTAATTTTGACGCAGTTTGAGCCTTGGGATCATGGTGTCAGACGGCATATCCATTAGACGTGAGTCAAAAGATATGTTGCTAGCGAGTTCTTCAAAGCTCCAGTGCGAATTTTGCCAGAGACCACATCGCTTTAAACGAGAAATGGTCTTGAGAGTACACCCCATGATGAAGTATCAAGGAGAGGAAGATTCAGCAGTGCGTCGAGAGCAGCTCCCAGTGTGCTGGGGAAGGCCCCCGTAACACTCAGACAAATTGTTCTTTGAAGTTTGGCAAACGAGGCAATAACGTATTTAAGCGAGAGCTTATTCCACCAAACAGCTGACGCATAGGAGATGATTGGTCTTATCATAGCCGTATAGATCCAAAGGACAATTTTAGGTGAAAGACCCCATGTCTTGCCAAAAGCTCCTTTACATTGCCAGAAAACTGACAGTGCTTTAGTAGTTTTAGACTCGACATGTTTTGACCAAAGAAGTATGTTATCCAGGATTACTCCAAGATGTTTGACTTCATTTGAAAAGGGGATGTTGACGCCTTTAAGCGTAAGTTGGGTCAGACCAGTCAATTTTCTACGTCGCGTGAAGAGGACAACCTCCGTTTTAAGAGGATTGACGAAGAGACCGTTTCTAACACACCAGGTGTCAATCATATAAAGCGCAGCCTGTGCTCGGGAGCAGACAGCTTGGAGACTAGAGCCAACCGAGAGCACGGCGACGTCGTCTGCATATGCTTGGGCATGAACGTTAGAACCATTGAGCTTTACAAGTAGAGAGTCGATCAACATGCACCACAGAAGAGGAGATAAAACGCCACCTTGTGGACAGCCCTTATTCACTCCCGTTGCAACATATTGCCCACACTACGCCTCAGCGATTACGGTTCTATTCATTAGCATTGCTTTAATCCACAACACTAATGACTCGTCCACACTGTGTTCTCTGGCAGCATTGCACATACCATCGAAGCCAGCATTGTCAAAAGCAAATTCTTTTTTGTCAAGCGCGCATTCAATCCTGGTAAGCATGTTGCATCTGAGACAGAGGGTGTAATTGGAGTGAGGTTTTACGAATGTAAATCTCAACCATTCTTTCCAGCGTCTTAAGCAGAAAGGAGGTAAGACTAATGGGTCTAAAGCTCTTGGCGAGTGAGTAGTCTTGTTTACCAATTTTTGGTATGAAGGCGACTCTAACACTCTGCCATGGAGTTGGTATATACGCTAGGGCTAAACTACCAGTGAAAATATTTTTCGGAGAAGGAAGCAAAGGGCTTATACTTTCCTGCAGCATAGCTGGGTAAACACCGTCAGTGCCAGGTGATATGAAACTGTCAAAAGATGCCGCGGCATATTTGATGGCTTCGTCGTTAACAACTATCGATGACGTGTACCAGCTAAGTTGAGTGGATTTATCGGATTCACCTGATCTAAGGGAAATAGAATGCTGTGGTCCGATTGATATCTGGTTTCCTGGAAAATGAGTTTCCAGCATAAGACTGAGTGTCTCTGCTTTGGACTCGGTAAAGGAACCGTCTGATTTCCTGAGTGTTTCTAGTTTGTCTACCTTGCTCCTTTTAAGGGCTTTAGTAAGTCGACTAATTTCACTGAGTGTTTCTATACTTTCACAGAATTCTTTGTAAGAGGCATTCTTTGATCTTTGAATTAACCTTTTAAAGTCTTTCTGTTTAGATCGATACAGGTTCCAGTCGAACTCTGATTTGGCCTTGAAGGACCTATTCAGAATCTTTCTGGTTTCCCTTCGAAGTTTCTGTAGTTCACTGTTCCACCACCGACCCATAGATCTACTAGGTAATTGTCTAGCTGGACATGCCAGCTCCAGGCTACTTGTAGAGGCACAATTCACTTCTAGAACGGCATCTTCCACTTTTTGTGGTATTGAGAGCTTGGGTAGAGTTTTGACGAAATTTCCGAGCTCATCATTGAAAAGTGTCCAGTTAGTTTTTCTGGGATTACTTGTAACTAAAGGAGTGGGAACCACATTTGCTACATGGAATTCAATGTATCTGTGGTCTGCGAGTGACGCGTCCGGCAACATTTTCCGGCATTTGACGGTGCCCCAAACTGTGCTTTGAGCGTTAGCATCACAGCACATGATAAGCCACAACTTCCGGTTTTCACAAAACTCCACCAAATCCACAGTCTGTCTTGAGGGAGGGGGTAGAAAAGAGTTCCAGGGAAAGTAAACTGACGCAACGACGAAAGTTTTCCACTCACCGTTCGTTTCGTTGTTTATCATAGCCGCAACCAAGTCTTGACCACAGAAGTGGTCAAGTTTAGTTGCTGCAAAAGAGCTCGGTATGATGAGACAGCTCCGGGGTAAGTCAGACCGTTCGTCATAGAGAACGGCCCATGGCTCTTGGATTGCTACGAGGTGAGTTTTTGTATTCGACACGTAAAGCTTGCTACATATAGGAGTGCAGTAGCAGCTTTAGAATGTCGAAGGTTGATCTGAGTTATTATCATTGATACATACTAGTAATCCATCAACTTCACCGATTGGATTTAAGTTGGAAATAAATCCTTCCAAGATGAAAATGCAGACGGGAGTCGTACCTAGCCTTGATGATAGCCACAGAAGCTTGATCCACTCCCACAACAAGGTAAAAACCGTCTTCACCCTCCCGATTCCTAACCTTCTTGTGGTAATGAACTTTCCACTTCGTAGTGTCGATACCATCATTTTGGTAACGAGACGTTGTAGCACATCTTCAGTTGCCCCGGGATAAAGCAGATGGCTTTCGTTAAAACCGGCACCCTGAAAATTTTAAAAGAGGAATTTAGGAGGGGTGGAATTTTAGGCACAGTGGCACGTAGCCAGTCAGCGGTCTGCTGATAAGAATACTCGACCAAAAAGGTTCCGTCTTCCAAACAACATCCCTCAGTCCAGATCTGCGTACTCTCTGCCATAGCCAGCTCCCACAGATGATCTTCACAGTGCCTGCGCTCTGTGATGGTCATGCTGTTGTCATTGCCAGCCTTACAGATACGCACTTTGAAAAGCAAGGCAGCCGCTCTTTTATAGGGCAGCCGTCTTTTATTTTGCTGTGCGTTGGATTTTGCTCCTTTCGAGGCTTTATTCCGTCCGGTCAGTGTCCGTGGACCAGACTGACTAGCAGTCACGGTTTCATTCATCAACGTTTTGGTTGGACCTCCAGGAGTTTTAACCATGCCGACTTCGTCCCTTCCAGCCAGTGTACGTGGACCGAATTCGCAAGCCTTGCGACCTGTTCCTCCAGTTTCATTCACCGACTTTCCAATTAGACCAACAGGAAGATTTTCAGAGCTTCCGGAAACCTTCTTCCTTTTGACCCTGTGCGCGTTTGCAGAAGTCAATAAATGCTTGCAAAATTACCAGAGCTCCATATTATTATTATTATTTTTTGTGACAAAACATTTCGGAAATCTTTTTCAAACGCTGTCTTCTCACTTTTACAAAAGCTTAAAGTTAACATAACTCGCTTCTTATTTCCTTAATGCACCGGGTGTGCCTTCGAACTGATAGCCTTAATACGTAAAAGTATGTTAACCTACCTGCATATCTTCAACTCCATTTTTCTGGGCCACGTATTTTTCAGAAACCTTCAGTTGAATATATCAAAAATAAATGAACCAATGAAAATGAATGCTTCTGCTGTGCCAGGAAACTGCATTTGCTTCAGAATGTTTTTAAGATATTTTCCCATAGAGGTTCTAGTCCTGCGACGTCATCCATTCATTGCAGCTCATAACAGAGAAGTGTTTTCCAATTCCAAGACTCGATAGTCAACCGGATTACTTACGAACTTTATTGAATTTCTTAACTTTTCTTAAATTATGTTCATGCCAATATTTGCAAAAAGTCTCTTCGTGAGTCCTTCTTATAGCAACTCAACGCTGACTGCTATCAAAACTTCAAGCTTTAATCCTGAGTGCCTATTTACGACGAGCTTAGGGTCATTGCAGATAGTAGAATACGAAAAAAAAACCTTCGTTTGAATTCATCCTCTTCACATCGAATAGTATAGAAAATAAAAAACTCTCGTTTCCTGGCTCTTGCAGATATCGTCCACCGTTTGCACTTTAACCCTTACAATGCCGTTCGGGCGATAAGAAACGACGATACTGATGATGGCTGTTTATGACTGACAGAACTTTTTGAAAAAAAAACTCATGGTTTTCATTGCAATCGTCATCGTCACCATTCTCATCCTCGTAACTTGAAAGGAAAAGACTTTTTTGGCATCGGCATGATGACAAATTACATCCATCATCGCCGCGCTCTTGAGGACAAAAGAAAAAAAAATGTATGAATAAAAAAAAAGAACCGATCCACCAGCAGCGAATGCGGAGATATTTATAAGACGATGGAAATGAAAAATGGTCTTGAATTATGATACCATGTCAGCAACCATCACTGGCACTGTCTTTTTTATATGCATTAAATTTACGTGAATCTAGTCGCTTGACGAATGAAAGGGCTTATTTGAGAAAGAACTCATATATTTAGCAAAGTTCTCCTGTAGGTACCTACCTACCTGTCTGCCTAAAAAGTGAAAAGGAATAGGTTTTAGGTTACCTGAGTTATTGAACCGAATATCCACCTACCTTCCCTTTTGTTGGTATGTATATCAACGCCAATGCTGCCATTTAAAGTTTAAATGTTGCTGAGATGTAAATTTTAAGGGACAATGATTAAAAGCACGTTATGGAGCGTGGAAAATGGAAAATGACAGAACCTTACCGACATACGATATCTTACTCTTAACGTTTGTTTTTAAAAATAAGAATCGTTTTCTTAACAGTAACGGTGTCATGCAGTGCCAATATTAGTAACTATTTACACATCTTCTGAACACTCAATTTATTGATTGTTAACGTAAAGTTAACAGTCATCAATTGTGCATTTGAGGGCAATGAAAACAGCAATAAAATATCTCTCAATTGAACGTTGTCATCAACAACTACATTCACATTTCTCCCTTCGAGAATACTTATAGGTAGGGTTGCAAACGATACATCGATGTTTTCAAAAAATCGATGTTTTGGTCATAGACATCGATGTTAACATCGATGTTTTGAAAAACGATACATCGCCGATACATCGAAGGCAAAACTGAAAACATCGGCAAAAACATCGGCATCGCACATTCATTTCCTTGAACATTCCCTACACGTGTAAAGTGTAATTCTTAAACAAAAAAGTTTTTTGATCACTGAATTGCAACAACAATCTACCTACAAACGAAAAATAGCATAATCAAGAGCCTGTAGATCTTTTGTTAGTTAGTAGGTATGAAAACTATTTCTAAGAAAAGGGCAACCCGTTCAGTGAAAAATAGTTTTGTAAGAATCGTGGCTCAAGGATTTATTCACACAGACATAAGACGTAACTGGTGACAATTGTAGTTTAATTATTAAATGAGTGCACTATTCCTTTTCAATTGCCAGTAGAAATAGGGAAATGCAAAGTACTTCATTCATGTTTTGTTTGAGTTGCGACTTGCGAATTGTCAAAGTTACGTTACGCTTCTCATGATTCTGAGGTGTGACAGCCGATTCTCGATTTGAAGTGAGAATCGACTCAAGAATCACCAACACATGTTACTCAAATGTCAAAAAGAAATATTTCTTCAAGGAATATTTTTTAAGAGCCATAGGTGTTTCACTCACACAAAGGAAATTACGTTAAACTGAATAGACACAATTTTGGGTGTTCCATTGGCTTTTAAAATGAGTGCTTCTCCGAGTGAAATCAATGGAAAGCGACATAAGTGTTTTCAAAGAAGATCATAATTATTTTTTTATTTATTTCACCTACGAGCAATGAGCTCAACATAATGAAATCTGTTTTTAAAAAGCATGCAAAAATTGTAATGATTTATCTTCCCATCGTTGCGACGTCCGTCTCAAGTGAGCGTTTGTTCTCGGGAGTTGGAGCAAGAACTACTCAGGACAGAAATAGACTTCTGGGGACAAGACTATCAGAGCTTCTTTTGATTCGATCTCAAAATTCTTGGGTTTGATCAAATAATTTGAATATTTGTAATATTAATAACATTCAAATAAATGTTTTGTATCGCAATTTGCAAATGAATCCTGTCGATTTGAATTTGGAACTGGTAAGACTAGTAAATTTCCATATTTAGCTACAGTGCACGTAAATAAAGCCATTTTTTTTCATTATTGACAAGATAATTAAAAAATCGGCAAAACATCGGAAAAACATCGATGTATCGTTGATGACATCGATGTTTTTATGACATCGATGTTAGTCGGAGACCATCGATGTTTTCCAACATCGATGTTTCTTACAACGATGTTGCAACCCTACTTATAGGTGCTCTTCCAGTTTCACATAAGCAAACAAATAAAAAGCAAAACGGATGCCACTTTTGTTGACATATCGTTTAGTACGGTTTCCATTCATCTGGATGACTTGACTTCTTTGTTCCCGATGAGTTTGTTAAGCTCTTATTGGCGTTTCACATCCCATCACATCATCATTTGTACTTTTATACATACAAACAAACAAAAGCGTAAACCTTTCTGGCAATCGCATTTGTTTTAATTTCCGGAAATGATGCAAGGACTGATTGTTGACAAAAGCCCATTCAAAAGATGCAACCCGCATGTGCTAACCAATTGACAGATATTTCCAATTTCCTATAGAGCACAAGAGAGCGTTCTTCAATTCTGAGCACGAAGGTCAATATCCGGTTTTTGTGATACAAAATTGATATCCGGTTTGAGCAAAAAATTCTCCCTGGGTGACTGAACAAATGACAAAAGTTATGAAAGCCATTATGAAAAAAAAGAGAAAAAATGGCTACAAGTTTATTTTGAAATCAAAAAAGGGGTCGTTTAGTGTTCGGTATCTCAAAGTCAGAAAGTTTCGGTGTTGTTAAAATGTGTATGTACAAAATGTTTGAGAATCATTGAAAGAGGCCAGTGAAACTGGGTCGGTAGGTTCTCAATCAATTGAAAAAGAAAAAAAGAACATAACTTACGGGCGTTAACAACAATTTTAAATGATGCATGGCGTAAAGGTAGTCCTAAACGACGAACATGCTCGTTTGCATTATCCCATAGACGGCGAACACATTTGCCGAACATTCATTTCATGTTGATTCCATACAGCGTAAACGTGTTCTATTAAATTATTAGTTCTATTAAATTGTTGCTGTCTATTGCCTTTTTACTTTATGCGCGATATGCATACGACGACGTAAACAGCAGAAATGAGGTTTTCTTCATTGTAAAAATCCGGTTTGCTCGCGAGCATGGCCCTACATGACGAACAACGAAGCCAACGAACATGAAAAAAATCGAAATTTTTCAACAGCAGCGAGCGGCTCGCCAACTGCTCGCTAATCAACCCCTAAACGATGAAAATACGGCGAGCACGAGCATGCTCGGCGAGCATACGGGCGATCTGAGGTCGGGAAGGGGGAGGGGGAGAGTTTTTAAGGGTAAAAAGGGTTCATCTCGATTTCCGGCAAAACTGCAAGTCTTATGAAAAAAGTTAAATTTAAAAGTTGTAGCTAATAAAATGATCTACAACTTTTGTTGTAACACTTTTTTCACATAACCTCATAATTTATGTGAAAAATTCTAATAACCGAGTTTTTGATTTTTTATTTTTATCATTTGCAAAAAAATTATTTTTTTACGAAATTTGGTGAAAACTTACCTTTGTATGTCCCAAACATACAGTAATTTTTTTGATTTAAAATATTAATTTTTTCACCTTATATTGACTAAATATCGAAAAAGCACCCAAATTTTCAAAAGAAAATTCTCACGTCAAAATCTCTGCTTTTTTAAAAAAGTTGGTGTGTTTTTAGTTCTTTCAAATCTCTACTTATTGATGGTATAAAAAAATATACATTACTATTTTAAATGTTTTCAGAAAACGCAAATAGTGAAAAATCCCGAATTCGAAATTTTTTTTAATCATCTCTTTTTATTCGATATTCTCTGGAATCAATGTGTTGCTCTGTAGTTGCAAAACAAACATTACAAAAATCTTCCATTTGATTGCAAACTTCGACCAGTATAATCTTTGTTAATACGAATTTTGTTAAAACACTTTCAGACAAGCCTCGACCATGTATAAGTCCACCCTGAGTTTTCATAGATTTCATCAAAACTTGCACGCCTATGCACGAGCGATCAGAAGACATTTTCTAGTACAGCTCGGCTTGTCTGAATTGATTTTTTCATCGATGGAGTTGTTGGACACAAAAAAGGCGCTAATGGATACATTATTGCTGGATTAAGGAACAGAAAATCTTGAAGACAATTGGCATCACAATGATTCTCAGATTATTAAAAAAAAAAAATGTATCGAGCATCTAAAATTAGTACAAAAAAGAGGTCCTAGCACAAAACTTTGGATATAACGGGTGATTTTTTAAGAGGTTTAAAACTTTTTTTTTAAAAAAACACAAAAAATTCGAAAAAATGAATGAAATATTTATTTGAATCGATAGTTTGAACCTTGCAATTTAATGTTTATAGATAATTTCATGCAAAGTTCCTGAAGCCTATGTGCGAATAATTATGGACATGTACGAGGGAGCAGTTACAAAAGTGAGATGCCCAGCTGGAGTCACCGAAGAATTCCAAATAACAGTAGGTGTACATCAGGGAAGTGTCTTGAGTCCACTGCTCTTTATTGCTGTTCTGGATTATTTGCTCGAAGGAAAAGTAACGGACAATAAAGTAAAACAATTATTCTTTGCTGACGATGGAGCCATCATAAGCGAGGATCCTACATCCCTGCAACGAGCACTTGACGTTTGGATTGATGTTCTGGAAGGAAATGGGTACCGTATTAGCGCTAAAAAGACTGAATACCTGTGCTGCCCTTTTTCTGATCCAGACAAGCCTATTCCAGACATTTATTTGAATGGAAATGTGCTTCCCAAGTGTGAAAAGTTTAAATATCTGGGATCTATGATCAATAGTGAAGCATCTTGTGATGACGACATCAATCATCGAGTAAGCGTAGGGTGGATGAAGTGGCGAGAAAACTCCGCTATCTTCTGTGATCGAAAAATGCCCCCTAAGCTGAAGGGAAGACTCTACACAGCAGTTGTCCGTCCAGCTCTGACATACGGTTCACAATGTTGGACAATGTACAAAAAGTATGAGAGCAAATTGACGGCAGCCGAAATGAAGATGCTTCGGATGACAGCAGGAGTAACAAAGCTTGATCGAATTAGAAGTACTAAGATCCGTGGAAGCCTTCATGTCAAAAGTACCATCTTGGACAAAATTCAGCACGACCGGCTCAGTTGGTATTGTCATGTTCAAAGGAGAGATCCGCAGAACCCCGTCCAAAAGGCAATATCGTACAACGTTTCAACAAATTCGCGACGAAAAAGAAAAGGCAGGCCAAAACACTCCTGGTACAAGCAAATGCAAAAACAGCAGCATTTGGTTGGCCTCAGACATGGAACAATCCAAAACCGGGAGGCTTGCCGACGATTTCTGAGGTCAACGCGGCGTACCCCACAGGCGGATCACTAGTGTGAAGCAGCAAAGTGGGAGAGTTGTGATCGCTTCAAGATCACTACTCGTAACGCCGAAAATGAAGAAGAAGAAGAAGATAATTTCATGCAAATGTTGACCGCGGCTGCTACTCAGGTAGCCCATCCGCTGAGTCCAATTTTGGCATACTCTTTCACACATATCGGCCGGTATCTCACGAATGAATGCATGGATGTTGGCTTCCAGTGCGTCAATCGAAGCGGTCTTGTCCCTATAGACATTAGCCTTGACATGCCCCCACAAAAAATTGTCTAATGGTGTCAAATCGCACGATCTAGGCGGCCAATTGACCGGCCCGAAACGTGAAATTAACTGTTCACCAAACTCGCCTCGCAATTGCGCCATTGTTTCGCGTGCTTAGTGGCATGTGGGACCGTCTTGTTGAAACCACATATCATGCAAGTCAAGAACTTCCATTTCGGGCAAAAAAAAATTTGTTATCATCGCTCGGTAGCGTTCACCATTGACAGTAGATAACGCTGCGATTCGCATCATCTTTGAAGAAATATGGCCCAATAATGCCGCCGGCCCATAAACCGCACCAAACAGTGACTTCTTCGGGATGCATTGGTAGCTGTTGCAATACTTCTGGCTGATCTTCACTCCAAATGCGGCAATTTTGCTTATTTACGTACCCATTCAACCAAAAATGAGCCTCATCGCTGCCGACTATAAAATGGAACATTTCGAACCGAGCACGAATTCAATAATTTGCAAGCGTTGTTCATTTGTAAGACGATCCATGGTTAAATTGCAAACCAAATTGAAGCTGTTTGACAGTGACACAAGGTACTTAACACACGTCAGCTGTCAAAACCAGTGTTGCCAAAACCAAACCAGCTAAAAATTCACCCGTTAGTACTGGCAAATGATCTCACTGGTTAAAGATTTCATAGGGGCTGAGCGTTCAGGTAATTGGGAATTACATTTAAAATGCTTGGAAAGAATGCTTCCCTATTTTCTAGCGAGTGGGCACTTTTTAAACGCAAAATCTGCTCATATTTATCTCCAAGACATGCGTAAGCTTAAAGACACAATAAATGATCATTATGAATATACGCGATTCACCGAAAGGATCTTTACAATTAGATGTACGTAATAACAAATTTTGGCCGGGAGTTTATAGCAAGTTTTGATGAAATCTATGAAAACTCAGGGTGGACTTACACATGGTCGAGGCTTGTCTGAAAGTGTTTTACAAAATTCGTATTAACAAAGATTATACTGGTCGAAGTTTGTAATTAAATGGAAGATTTTTGTAATGTTTGTTTTGCAACTACAGAGCAACACATTGATTCCAGAGAATATCGAATAAAAAGAGATGATTAAAAAAATCGGATTCGGTTTTTTTCATTTTCATTTGCGCTTTCTGAGAACATTTACCATAGCAATGTATATTTTTTCCATACCATCAATAAGTAGAGATTTTAACGAACAAAAAACACACCAACTTTTTTAAAAAAGCAGATATTTTGACGTAAGAATTTTCGATTGAAAAGGTGAAAAAATTAATATTTTAAATCAAAAAAAATTACGGTATGTTTGGGACATACAAAGGTTAGATTTCAAAAATTTTCGTGAAAAAATAAATTTTTTTGAAAAAGAAAAAAGTAAAAAACCAAAAACACAGTTATTCGAATTTTTCTCATAAATTTTGAGGTTATGTGAAAAAATGTCAATATAAAAGTTGTAGATCTTTTTATTACCTACAACTTTGCCATTTGACTTTTTTTCATAAGACTTGCGGTTTTACCGAAAATCTAGATTAACTCTTTTTTACCCTTAAAAACTCTCCCCCTCCCCCTTCCCGTCCTCAGATCGCCCGTAATTTATTTTTCCTTTCGTTTTTGTTATATTCTCTTCCTCTTCCAATGGGTTTCATGCTACTATCATTTTTTTTTTTTGTCTCAAATTATATCGACCCTGGTCTTTAAAGGCTTGTCGCAAAGACAAAACAAAAATATGGAAGAAAAATTTATACTGGACATAAGGTATCGAGATGATTAGCTTAATTTCCTACTGGGGCATCATACTATACAACATCTTTTGCCAATTTCTTCGATTTTGAGCGAGTTCTTTAAGGGTTTGCACTTTAAGGCTTTCGTCACTTAAGGCAAGGTTTTCTTATTCCCATTCTATGACTTGCACATACTATGGTTTTTAAGTCCGTCGATCAGAAGCGTTAATGTCCATTCATGCTACGTGTTTTTGTTTTATGTCGAAGGTTTTAATAATGTTAGCTGGAACACACAGACCTAAAAATCGATATGTTCTGCCACCAGATAGCAATCTTATTTTGTTATATTTTCCAAATGTTCGGAAAAGGGCCAGAAAACTCTGGCATGATAAGGAGCTAAGGTGACTAGCAGAGGATGTGCTATGCGGTGTCTTCAAATTCTCCAAAGGATTCACAGAGCGTGATATTACTTAAGCACTTGGGAATGAAAGATTTTGTGTATGTATGTGGTACAATGGTAAGTATGTCTGCTTGTTACGATGGAGGTTTGTGGATCGAGTTCCAACAGAAATTCCTTTTGTGAGGAATTGGCAAGTGATTTCAATTATGAAACTTCTCTACCAAGATACAGTCGCAGCAGTTTGGGATGGACATATTAATGCATCAAATTTCTTCAGCACGAGCAAAGGTGTGAAGCAAGGATGTGTATTAAGCGCGTTATTGTTTATCCTGTTTTTAAATTACCTACACTCGGATCTTCACATCGGAATATTTTTTGAAAGGCTTGGAATAAACGTTCTTTCGTATGCTGATGACATTGTGCTCTTAGCTGATAGTCCCAACAAGCTGCAAACTATCATCAACAATATCAAGTTCAGCTATTGCTATTGTAAATCTAGACAATTCTGAGATTGTTATATTTAGGAATGGAGGTCGCAGAGCTGCCAGTGAAATATGGTACTTTAACGAAGCTGAAATTAAAATAACAAACCAGTACAAGTATCTTTAGCTTCATATTTACCTACAATATGTCATGGTCTGAACATTTGACAAAAAGACTGGCATCATCGAAAAATGCAATAACGCAACTTGGTCGAAATTCATAAAAAATAAACACGTCTCACACTCAGCCAAATTTAAAGTACACGAAGCGACGCAGCCGCCAGATCTATAATGTATTGTTGTGCACAAGTGTGGGGTACAAGGAGTACACTCAAGTTGAAAAACTACAAAGGTTCTTCGTTAAAAGGTGTTTTAACCTGTCTGATAATACCCCAAACTATGTAGTAAATATCGAAACTGCTCTGTCCAAAGCAATTGTCACAACACAACAACACAACACAAAAACTTATCAATGGTTTTAGACCAGAGAAGTCCACAATAGACCAAATTTTCACATTACGGCAGATCTTGGAAAAACCCGAGAACGTAATATCGATATTCACCATCTTTTTATCGATTTCAAGGCCACGTATCACAGCATTTACTATTTCTAGTTTCGACATCCCTGCAAATCTCGTACGACTATGCAGGATGACTTTGGAGAATTCACGCTGCTCCGTCAAGGTCGGTAAGGAACTCACTGAGACCTTTGATGTCGAAAAAGGCTTTTGGCAAGGCGATAAACTGTCATGCGATTTCTTCAACATCATACTTGAAAAGATTGTAAGAAACTCAAACGTCAACACCAGAGGAACAATCTTTCAAAAGTCTGTACAATTACTCGCCTATGCAGACGATATTGACGTAATGGGAAGAAAAAAGCGTGATGTCATAGGTGCTTTTGCGAGTATTGAAACAGAAGCGGCAAAAATGGGTTTGATGGTTAATGAGGGCAAAACGAAGTATATGCTGTCATCAAACAAGGACACAGAACATCGACGAATTGGACAAATCGAGGTAGTACAGGACTTTGTCTACCTAGGATGCTGTGTAGACACGGAAAACAACATCAGTGCGGAGATCAAACGGAGAATAGCTCTTGCCAACCGTTTCTTCTTTGGGTTAAGAAGGCAATTGAGAAACAAAATCCTCCCCAGAAAAACCAAGGAAACCTTGTATAAGACCTTGATCATCCCAGTCCTGCTTTAGGGCCCGGAAGCATGGACCTTATCGAAAGCGGGTGAGGAAACCCTTGGTCGTTTCGAAAGAAAGATTCTTCGAATGATCTTTGGTCCCTTATGTGAAGGCAATGTGTGGAGAAGAAGATACAACAACGAGCTGTATGAGCTGTACCGCGACATGGGCATAGCCAGAAGAGTACGCATCGCGAGGCTACGATGGTTGGGTCATGTAGAGCGGATGGACCCAAACGCTGCGGCTCGACGGGTTTTCGAAAGCACATTGCAGGGAAATCGCGGAAGGGGAAGACCTCGTCTTATGTGGCACAATCCAGTGGATGAAGACCTCAACCGACTTGGAGTGCGAAACTGGAGAGAGCTCGCCCGAAATCGAAGTCGTTATAGAAGGATGTTGGTTGAGGCCCATGTTCACCCCGAACTGTAATGCCCACCTAAGTAAGTAAGTAAGAAGCAAACTTTAAATTCAAGCTAAGTCACACTTTAAATCTTGAAATTTTTTGACCTGACAGACAACTTTAATAAGTTATTGTCGTAATTTATCTTGTAAACCAGCATGGTCTTGTTTTTATTACTATTTTTTCGAAAAAATAAAACTATTTTATCTATCTATCTATCTATCTATCTATCTAATGCCGAAAAAGCCAAGAAGAATAGATATAATCAAATAATCATATAACTTTTGACTGCGATCAATGAAAAATGATTTCTACTGATACTAATAAAATCAATTAATTGATTAAAGACATAATTTCTATAAAAATCGTTTGATTACTTGATTGTTACCTTCAGTCTATCTTGCTCTTTTTGAGGGCTTGAACAGGTCGGCTAGTTTCACTGAGATTTTCGATGCATTCATATTTTTATTCAGAAGACTTCTGCATTCCCTGCGAAATTTTTGTTGCTCAGCGTTCCACAGCGAAACTGTAGGTACATCTCTTAGGCATGGGTCTAACTGAAAAATGCCCGCTCAAAGCTTACCTGAGGACACAATGTACGATAAAAACTGTTTCTTGGTTAAGATCTACTGCAAAAACGACATCCTCCTTTGCGACATCAACCACAAGCTCTGGTAGACCTCCGAGATTCTCGCAGACTATTAGTTTTGCTCTTTAGTCAAAACTCCATTCATTTGGGTTCATTTTTTAGCATTCGCCTTCCCGCCTTGCCAACTCGCATAACCACACCTCGTCGAAGTGCTCGCTTCTACTATTTTAAGCATGAAGAACACACAAATGTGTGATATATTTTCCCAGTGTGCATGTGCAATCAACGAAAAACATTAAACGTCCTTTTAAATAACTAAAATTAAAACCATTCACCCAGAAATGTAGCAATTTGCTTGCACCGTATACTGTATTACTGTAAAAAAATGTTTCAAAATATTTAGGTCAACGTCATCAGTTAACCGAAATAAGAAAAAATGTAAAATAATAGGCTTATGGGGGAGAAAATTCAATTATAATACATGGTGGCTACACACGTAGCATCGCTTTGCAGCAGGTGGGTATTCCAAATAGGATCACACTATCGCAGCTCCGTTTCGACTTTGCATGTCCATCAGACTCCTCCACCACAAAACCATGGTTCATTAATGCATTTTCAATCAATAGAAATTTAGGGGATTTAAATGTGTATCACGTCATCCGTTGATAACGATATTTCATTTTTCATCAAATAAATTAAATTTTAGTTATCCACGCATGTTTTACCTTCAGCAGCAGCAAATGCATGTGCACTGACACTCGATGGGGATTTTCGTGTCTTTAGTTTCGAAAAGTTTTATAATTATTATTACTGCTTTATACTTTATGATATTGCTAGTTTAAACTGTGTATGCTGCTGATATATTTAATTAGTTTCTATAGACTTAAGAACCAACCAGAGGCATTTTAGAAACTGTTCGCATTCAAATAAAAAAACTTATCAAGTAGAAACTTATGCAGCACACGTTTTGAGATTAAAAATAAAGACGTTACATGTAGCTACCGTTAAAATGTGATATCAAGTGTCTTGGAGAAAATGGAAAATTTACGAGATCCTTTTTCAGAAAGAAAAAAAGCAATTTATCTTCTTTTTTTCGTGAAGATAAAATTTATAATTTCTTTTGAAGATTAAAACGTGAAAGTATCGTCGCTTATCATCATATTGCACTTCGGGCGGAACGTGACATGCAATACAAATTACATTTTAATTTCACACACACATCCTGCCTGAAAAAAGGCTTTATATACAACTTTTTTCTGTTAGGTACTCGTAGTGTCTTTGAGAGAGATTTCTTGAGGAGATATGTTATTAACCATCAGTGAAGTGAAGTGAGTATGTATAAAAGAATTTCGCTTTCGAGCAGGGAAAAGTTTTTAACGCGAATGAGCGGAACGTCAGATTTACTTAACTTAACGATTAATGATTAGTGGGAGGAGAGACAAGATGAGACTAAAAAAACATTTTAATGTGATTATAAAATGCACTGCATCATGAAAGTGTCCTTAAGAACCATTAATGTCTTAATGACTTTGAAGTGTTATCATAGGAAGTATTGGTATAAATAGATCAGGTCTTATATTTTTGGCTTTGAAGAGGTTTTAAGAAATAACTTTTATAAGAGCCTTAACTCTGGAATGTTGATAATATTTCCTGTAAGACTCAGACTTTCAATACTTTCACATCCAAACAGAACAAACCTATGCAAATATTTGGCAATGCAAATGGTTTCGAAATAAATAGTGATGTGGCTGTGAATTTGCTAGGCGAATAGTCGTTCAAAGGTGTTGGTTCCGGTGGGGAAACATAATCAAGTTACTGGCTGGGCATAACACCGCTAGTAATTAGCTTAAGTTCTCTAATCGAGACCTATACTTGTTGGTTCAACTTAGGTAGCGTCTGCGTTCAATATTTTGTTTTATGTGTTTTTGTGAATTGTAATGTTGGGTAAATTTCGGGTCGATTTTAGCAACATTAGGGGGTTGCGATCGAATTTCTTTTCTGTGTACGCACACACTGCAAAATGCAGGCCAGCTGTTTTGGCACTGAGTGAAACACAGGTGGGTGTTGATTCTGATTCATCAGAGTTCAACCTGCCTGGGTATAGCTTAGTACCATTATTCTTTTTTTTCCCATGGCCTCGCCGTTCGAAATGATATTGCTTACCAACTTCTACCACAATACGGCCCTCATCTAATACGAACTTTAATATCATGTAGTTAAAATTCACCGTCCTTAAGCAAATCATTCATTATTGTTTTATCTATTGAAGCCCAAATTTAGATATCAATTCAACATCTAACGAGTTTGATGCGCTATCTGACTCCATAATAAGAACTGTTTCCCTTTATCCTCACACTGAAATCGCAATTGCGGGCGATTTCAATGTACACAATTCTCGTTGGCTTCGACATTCTGGCCAGACAACACCCGGAGGAAAATGTGTTGAGACTTTCGCCGATTTTAACGAACTAACTCAACTTGTTGATGAGCCCACTCGGATTCCAGATATTGAAGGCCATGCGGCCAACACTCTTGACCTATTTCTCACTTCTCATACCGAAAAATACAGGGTTGTAGTATCTTCTCCTCCAGGCAAATCGGACCATTGTGTCATATCGGTAGATTTTCCGTATTCCGTCAATGTAAAAAGATAAAGTCCCTAAAAGAACTGTGTGGCAATATGAGAAAGCAAATTGTGATGGCTTCAATAATTTGTTTCGAAATTTTAATTGGTCATTGTGCTTTCTCGACGGAAACGTTGACACATCAGCTTATATTATATCTAACGTAATTCTCAACGGCATGAAAAATTTTGTTCCTCACAGAACAAAAAGTATCATCCCCAAAGAGAATTCGTGGTTTGATTCAAGCTGTAAAGAGGCGATTAGAGATCGAGAAAGTAGCTTTCGAAAATTTAAGATAACCCTACAGTAGAAAACCGAAATCTGTTTAAACGGGCCAGAAATATCTGTAATGCTCAAATACAAAAGGCTAAGTTTTTACATGACCAAAAAGTAAGGCAAAAAATACTGTTGTGTCCAAAAGGAAGTAAAAACTTTTGGTCTTTTGTGAAGAACATTAAGAACTCGACCACGTCATCGGTCCCAGCGCTCGTCTTCAATGACTCTCCGTATGTCAACTCCATCGACAAAGCCAATTTGCTGGCAGCTCAATTTGCTGCCAACTCGACATATGTACTTCCTATATTGGCTCCACCTGAGCTCGAGGCTGCAAATTCTTTGATGAAACAGATATTTTTTCGAACTCGCTCGGTTGCGAGAGTCCTCAAAGATCTCAGCATACATAAATCCGCTGGTCCAGATGGTATCCCCGCCGTTATTCTGAAGAGGTGTTCTTCTACGCTGGCAAAACCACTGCGCAAACTTTTCCATCTTTCCTATTCTGCTGGGATTTTTCCGAGCAGATGGAAAACTGCATTTGTCCAGCCGGTCCCTAAAAAAGGCGAATCTTCCTCCCCTTGCACTTACGTCCCTTCTTTCCAAGGTCATGGAAACGTTGATAAACCGTCAACTTATGAAATATCTTGAAGAACGAAAGCTTCTTAATGACCGTCAGTACGGCTTTCGTACCAAACCGATTTGATGGCTTATCTCACCGAAAAGTGGAACCAATCCTTACATTGTTTTGGAGAAAGTAAGATTATTGCGCTTTATATTTCTAAAGCATTTGATAGCATCTGGCATCAGGCTCTTTTATCGAAAATGCGTGCTTTTGGTATCGATGAGTCTCTTATTCGTTGGATTAGAAATTACCTTTCCGACCGTTCAATACAAGTTGTATTGGATGGTTTCAAGTCTGATACCCATGTTGCTGGTGTGCCCAGGGCTCCATTTTGTCTCCGACTCTCTTCCTCATTTTCATAAATGATCTCTTGTTTGAAACTTCTTATCCTCTCAACTGTTTTGCTGACGACTCGACCCTCAGCTTTTCATATTCGTTCCCAAATTCACGTCCCTGCTCTTTGGATGTGGAACTGGAACGGTTGCGTATGATAAGCTCATTGAATTCTGACCTTGACAGCATTGTTACATGGGGTCATAAGAACCGAATAGAATTCGAAGCTTCTAAAACTCAATGCTGTGCCTTGTCGTTGAAGCTTAACATCCTCCCATTACTATTATCCATGAATGGTACCTGCATCCAAGAAACCGAAAAGCTGTCAGTACTAGGTATGTGTGTCAACGATGATCTTTGTTGATAGGGTACAAAATAGAGCGCTTAAATAGATAGTTCAATCGTAGAATCGATTGATTCTCTTGAACATCGTCGAAACGTTACCTGTCTCACTCTGTCTTATCGCTTTTTTCACAAGCAGTGCTCTAGTGAAATAGCCAGCTGCATGCCTCCCTTGAAACAATTTAGCCGCAACACCCGCCTTGCTAGGAATGCTCATCAGTTTTACCATGAGCCCAACTTCGGACGTACAGTCAAGTATAGAGATTCGTATTCCAGTCGCACCACCCGTATGTGGAATGCTTTAATTGGCCCTTTTTTTCCCGTCATTACGATTTACAAAGATTCAAAAGCAACGTGCATCGGTGTCTCCTTTCAAATCCTTTCCTATTTTCCTAAATGCTCGCACTGTGTTTTTCTAACATTAAAAATGTAGTCATAACCCCTTGATGTGCGCGTTAGTTATAAAAAAAAAGATAATTTTGAACACCTTGCTATTTCGGTAGCTGTCACTTTTGAAACAGTTATTTTTTTGACATTTGACAAGTAGAGACTACACCATTAATAAAAATGGAACGATAAATGCTTAACAACGCATTGAAATTATTTAAATTAACTATAAAAAGCTCGCACTGTGTTCTATAACATTATAAGGGTATTCATAACCCCTTGATGTGCGCGCTAATTATAAAAAAAAAATTCCAATCCACAGAGAGAGTCGAGCCCTGCTGAGCGGGAGCAAAAATTCGGCTTTTTGCTTGGAAACATCATGCTATCGGTTTCTGGAGAACCGGCATGTTTCTAAAGATGATTACCAGTCATTGGATTTAGAAAATTTTGTGGGATTCTGTTTTTTCTTGTTTTCTTTGTTTTATCCGCCATTTCGTTTAATGTTACGTCACGACGTTCTGGGACCCACACCAAATTTCGATATTCGTTGAGCTGAGCATTCTTAGATTGCTGCGACAGCCTTCTACTAATTTGAATTTTGTGACAATAGATGAGATAGCTTTAATCAGCTGTCTATAAAGATGACAATATTTTTGTTGATCAAGTTTTGCGTAGACCCTACCCCCCGTCCATTTTGGAACCGTCTGTGAAGACCGAAACATAATTTTATTTTTGAACATTGTTTTCCATTCTCTTGTTGGAATAACTGTTAGGGCCTGCTGCGTTCAAGAAATAAAAAAGTGCCTGACATGTTTTTTTTTATGTATAGAGACATTTATTCTCCACTCCCATGAGTCAGAAATCAGAATATGTTTTGGGAGCTGTTCTCTCACACCAGGTTAGGTTAGGTAAAATAGGCTGACGGTTGATCTTATTTCCGTCACACTTAGATCAATGTAGATCCATTGTGATACCCTGACGTATTGTAACGTCCTAGAAACCTATGATTTTATGTCTGTTCGGTATTTAACCATTTTGTGGCCTTGGTGAATCTTAACAGGCTGCTTTATGGAGCGTCTGATAATTCTTCTAGTTCATTTAAAAAGTAATTTCCTAGAAATTTTTTCCTTGTATGACAGAGTGCTGGGCATTGACAAAGGAAGTGACTTGTGTCTTCGTGTTCGTCTTCGTCATTGTATCCTCTGCATAGGTCATCGGTGCAAAGACCCATTTTCTTTTTGTGATAACCTAGTAGGTTATGTCCAGTTATGATACTGACAAGCATTCGCAGTGAAGGTCTATTCAATGATAGCAGCTTTCCAGATTCTTTCTTATCATATTTCGGCCATAGTTTCCTGGAAGTAACACAGGAGTCTAGGCATTCCCATCTTTCATTGGATTTTCGCATTATTTTGTTACCAATGATCTGTTTCATTTCACAGGGTGGAATCCTGATCGATTTATCAATGAGAGAAGGGTCAAGTGTTGATCCTTTTCTCGCTAGTTCGTCCGCTTTTTCGTTTCCCGGTATACCACTATGACCGGGAACCCAGCAGAGTCTAACGTTATGCTGCGTGCCAAGAACCCTTAGCTCTTCGCGACAGCAAGAAACCAGCTTTGATTTGACAAGAGTGGCAGAAATCGCTTTTATTGCTGCTTGGCTATCAATGAAAAAAGTGATATCAGCATGTGATAGCGCCATCATGGACACCTGTTTTGCAGCGTTTGTAACTGCCAAGATCTCGGCTTGGAAGACGCTGCTGTAATTTGGAACTCTGAATGAACTGGCAAGTTTTAGGCTTTCTGAGAAGAAACCTGCCCCTGTTCCAGCTTCCATTTTTGAACCGTCGGTATAGATTGATATAGACGTCTCGTTCAAGTAAGGTGTTTCATTCTCCCAATCCTGTCTATTGGGGAAGCTAGTTGTGAAGGATTTTTTAAAGTCCATGTATGGAGTTATGTAATCCGTGCAGATGTTGTTTTCTGCGTATTACGATAAGATCTGTGCGTGTCCTGTTTGGCTAGTTTTCCAGACATTACACTGGTTTAGTCTAAGTGCACTGTTTGCTGCCGCTTCTTGAACATAGAGATCAAGAGGTGTGAGATTGAGGATTACTTCCAAGCTCGCGGTTGGTGTAGTTCTCATTGCACCAGTTGCGTAAATACAGGCTGATCTTTGTACTTTGGTTAGGGTTTTTAAATGCGTGGATTTTTCCAGCGCCTTCCACCAGAATAAATTGCCATAAGAAAGGATAGGTCTTACAATGGCAGTATACATCCACAGGATGATTTTGGGATTTGGTTCCCATTTTTTGCCAAAAATCCTGTTATACGAATACAGTGCTATCATAGATTTTTTGTATCTATCTTGTGTATATTGGGACCCCAATTTAGTTTTTTGTCTAAGATCACTCCCAGGTATCTGGCTTGATCAGAGATCTTAAGGGGGGTCTTGTTTAGTCTTGGTAGCTCAAAAGTAGGTATTTTTCTTCTATTTGTAAAGAGTACCAGCTCTGTTTTCAGGGGGTTAACTGCAAGGCCGCATCTTTTTGTCCAAGCGCTTACCTTGGTTAGTGTATAATTCAATTGTGCGCTAATAGTCGAAGGGAATTTTCCTGTTGCCAGAAGAGCTAAATCATCGGCATAGGTAACCACTTTCACGCCGCGCCGTCATGCTTGAGAGCTATGAGGATCTCATTCATGACCAGGATCCAGAGCAGGGGTGAAAGAATACCTCCTTGTGGGGTTCCTCGTGACACACACTTTTTCAAGCTTGCACCTCCCAGTTCGCTGTGGATCTGACGTTTTGTTAGCATGCACATGATCCAATTTGTGATTGTTTCTTCTACTTCTAGATCATTTAGGGATTTCTCAATTGCACTGTTTTGTACATTGTTGAAGGCTCCTTCAATGTCCAGGAAAGCTGCCAGTGTGTATTCTTTATCTAGCAGCGTTTTTTCTATGGTTCTTACTACACAGTGAAGTGCTGTTTCCACACTTCGTCCTTTTGTGTAGGCATGTTGATCTCTCACACCAGGAAGGAACAGAAATAGTAATTGTATACTACAGCCGATCTCTACTGTGTACGTAAGGAATTGTTTGCGGTAGTTCAGGCCATTGAAAACTTCCACACGTGTGTTTGATGGCCAAGAGTTTGATTGCTGTTGTTCAAGAAACTTGAAGGTCTAAGATGGATGGAACGGTTCAGCACCGATAAAGAAATATGTGAACGCCAATGCTTTTCCACTCTGACCGTATAAGTTAACGAAACTTTTAATTGGTAACTTCACTTCAAATGAAAAGTGACGTGTGGTTATCAATTTGACAATACTTTTTTCAGCGTTGGTTCTTTTTGACAGCTGTCACTTGGTTCTTGCTCAGTTGGGTTTCTATAATGAAAAGACTTACTTCGGATAATTTATTACTAAATAATAATGCTTCGTTTCGAGCAACGCGCATCGCGCGCTGCGTTCAATATACGGTCGACATAATATGTAATAGCAAAACAGAGGCGGCAATTTTAGCATTCATCATGGATAGGATAATGCGCATCCTCAGAGATGCCATTCAGTGCGCATTGAATGCGCTGTGGAGCAGAGCATCGCAGAAAACCCGAATGAGTCAATCTGCCATTTACTTTATGGAAGATTTTGTGGAAGGATTTTGGTGAGGTCATTATTACTCTTTTGGGGGTGTGGTTTGACTTCCAAGATCGTAAGATTTAACACCGCTGGACTATTTTTGAGGGGTTATATGAAGTCACTTGTCTACGCAGATACGCTCAAGACAATTGACGACTTGGAAGATAATATTCGGCACATTGCCGACATACAGCAATGTCCTAAAAAGTCACATGCATATTATTTCATCTTGAAAGCCACATGTCTAAGAAGACACACTTTACTTTAGAAGATTGGTTTACTTTTGTTCTGCTAAAACAAAAAACTTTGCGCCCAACGTGCAGGCATTTGCAACTATTTAGTGTAATTAAAAGCTCTGCAACACATTTTCAGTAAAAAAAAACCACACATGACAACATCTACTGCCATAGTAGCCCAAGGGTACTTTGGGCTTTGGACGTTCTGTTTCCACGTTCAAATATTCAATTGCAATGAATAATTATATTTAATCATCTTCAATATTTGTACGGGATGTTGTTCATGCTCCCATGCACCTGATGCCACCGTATAGTAAGTAGGTATACGTGTTTGGGTAGTGTATCGAGTTTGAAAAGAGCCTTTCACACCCCAACTTTCCTAAATGCCCTCTGCGAAACATTTATTCACTAACATACTTGTATATAATCCTTTTGCAGCCTAAAAATGCTCACAACATGATGATGGGTGTGTTAAGGTACAGCACCAAAAATTCAGCATTCGGCTTTCGGATTTATTTTGCGAGGATACATTCTGATAATATCCCATGTATGTATTTATACTGTAAAAATGTTTGTGTATACCTGTGCCCCTGTGCACTGTGTTGTGCTTTGTACATTATTCAGGCTTTGTATGGATTTTGTTTTAAACGTAGTGGGAGAGAATTTTTAATATCCTTCGGGTGCTATGGTCACGGTATTTATAACTTTTTAATTCATCGGTAGCTTTACCGGCGGTTTTTGCTGACAGGTGCCGCAAATTTATACTCGACACTTTACGATATGAAAAAATTTTCAAAGCAATGAGAAAGAAGTAGAAGTGGATTTAAATTCGAGGTTTGATGGTTTTTATTATCGATTGAATATTTTCAATAGAATTTGAGTAGGAGTCCTTCAATTAAACAATGACATTTTATGACAGTGACGGTTTGCTATTTTCTTTTTCAATTTCAGTTTTCATAAACATATCAAAAGTCTGGTTTGCTAAGCCTTGCGTGTGGTATAAAAATGAAAATAGCAATCATGTTACCGAGAGTACCATAAAAGAATTGTATTTAATAAAACATCTTATTTTCATATTATTATTTAACAAGTAAAATAAGTATTGTCAAAGCATTACAAATATCTTTGGAAACTCATCCCTACTTCCTAACAGACTGTTAATAAAGATCTGCTACGGAACACGGAAGTGATGTTATTAGGTGCTTTTGCGAGTATTGAAACAAAAAGGGGGGAAATGGTTTCGATGGTTAATAAGGAAAAACAAAATAAATGCTGTCAATACACAAGGACACCGAACATCGACGAATTAGACAAAACATCACAATAGACAGATGAATAACTTCGAGACAGTATAGAACTACCAAGGGTCTGCTGTAGACACGGAAAACAGCATGAGTGCGGAGATCAAACTGAGAACAACTTTTTCAACTGAGAATCAAAATCCTCTCTCGAAAATCCAGGGTAACCCTTTATAAAACTTAAGCATGCCAGTCCTGCTTTACGGTTCGCAAGCGTTGGCTTTATATAAGTAGAAAGCAGATGAGGAAACTTTTGGCCGTTTCAAAAGAAAAATTATTCGAATGATAATTATGTAGGTGTTCTTAACGTCCTTATTGACTGCAAATTTCGAAAAATAAAGTTAAAAATTAAAAACAAATGAAGATTAAATTTCAAACTTGTAACTTTATTAAAAGCTAAGGATTGCAATTTCGGACAAGGGTAGTTCGGCCATTATATCTTTTTTTTTTTTTTGCTTCAGTGTACACGCGTGGAGCGTTGATAATGGTCGAACTACCCTTGCCCGAAACTGCAATCCGATCGGATAATTAAGTATTTAATTTAGGGGACGCTTGTCTAGACCGTGAAAAAATGGGCATAATTTATGAATTTTTTGTGACTCAACAAAAAAATCAATGGAAAATCTGTGAAAAAGGTTTAAAATTTTAGGTTTTAAAATACAAACTTTCTCCTGTCAGTTAAATTAAAAATGGCGGCTGTTCAGCATTTCTTCGAATGCACCTCATTTCTTAGACGGGTCTATGGCCGAAGATGTAACCTCCTAAATGTTGGCCCTGGAACAAAATCCCGAGTATTTTTAATTACTATATGTATAGCAACAGCAAAAACCGTACGTATTTTTTTCTCGAAATGGTGAACGTTTGAAAAAAACATTAAAACTTTCACTAAAAAAATGACAAAGTAGTTGATAAAAAATTGGAAGGTCTCCAACAACGTAACCTACTCTGAACACAGAATGATAACATTCGAAATAGAATAAAAACTGTATCCCTTATAGATACCCTAGGAAAACTGACTGGGGTCTCTATAAGTAAAAACTGGCCCTTACTCTCAGAACAACAATCAGCCTTTGCTCAGCTGCTCATGATAACACATGGAATGACGACTCATGCTCTGAAATCAAAGAGTCACTCATGAACACCCACTTTCCGGGGTGTTCTCAAATGACATCCCCAGAACGCGGAAACCCTATCGCTAACGTTAGATTAGGAAATCTGTTAGTAGATAATAGGAAGGTAATGTGAGCCATTGACTCATTCTCAGCATACAAATCAGCAGGCCCTGACGGCATTATTCCAATGATGCTCCAAGGCCCCTAAGACTTGATTGTGCCGATTCCAGTGGAAATATTCAGAGGTTGTCTAAACCTCACCTTTATTCCAACTAGTTGGAGGGAAGCTTAAGTCATATTTATTCCCAAAGCCGGTAAACCCTCGCACAATGAACCCAAAGATTTCAGACCAATAAGCCTATCCTCTTTTCTACTTAAGACTCTAGAAAGACTTATAGAAACGCTTATCCGAACAAAACTGAATAACAATGTGATCTCTACAGCCCAACATGCATATATAAAGGTCAAATAAGTTGAGACCGCACTTCATGAAGTAGTCGGAACCATTTAACAGTCAATACAATATAAAGAGTACACGTTGGCTGCATTCCTTGATACAGAAGAGGCCTTCAACAACGTTGAATACAGTGCTATCCGCATGGCATTAAGTTCCATAAATATCGAGCCAACGCTATCAAACTGGATCGACTCCATGCTCCAAACGAGTCAAAACTTGTAGAGGTACACCTCAAGGAGGAGTGTTATCCCTGCTACTCTGGTTCCTAGTAGATAACCAAATCCTGGCTAAACTTGACAGTAGCGGAGTAAAAGCAGTAGCCTTTGCTGATGACATCGTCATCATGACCTCGGGAAAATTCACAACCACCCTTTGTGAACTTCTTCAGACAGCTCTAAACAAGCTCACCAGCTGGGCAAAAAACTGTGGGCTAAATGTCAACCCTACAAAAACAGAACTTGTTCTGTTTACGAGAAAACGTAACATTCCATATATACTTCCACCCTCCATTAATGATATACCAATAAACTTTTCTGGTACGGTAAAATGTCTCGGCATTGTCCTTGATCGTAAACTTAACTGGAAAGAAAATTTTAAAGAAAGAGAAAAGAATTTTTGGGAAAAAATGGGGACCTGGTCCCAAAACCATTCACTGGATGTATACATCCAAAATAAGAGCAATCCTCACATATGCTTGTCTAGTCTGGTGGCAATCACTAGAGAAGTCCTCAAACCTTAAGACCATGACAAAAATCCAAAGGCTTGAATGCTTTGACTCAACTAGTGCCATGAGAACAACACCAACTGCAGAC
The DNA here is from genome assembly GCA_914767635.1 of Melanostoma mellinum. NCBI lineage: Eukaryota > Metazoa > Arthropoda > Insecta > Diptera > Syrphidae > Melanostoma > Melanostoma mellinum. Next base: position 149,514,906 of record OU612059.1, on the reverse strand, counting down.
CTTTTTACTAAGGAGATGGCGTCCAAAAGCGCACTGCGACTCAAACAATGCAACAATTGGAAAACAGGAATATCAGGTCATAGAACCATCACGAACCATACAGATATAAACACTCAAACAGACTATACCCACCGCATATTGACTTCAATCCAGTGGCCCTAACAGTCTTTCCGACAAGAGAAAGCTGGTAGGAAAAAAGGGTTATAAAAGGAAATCACATTTCTGTCTTCACAGATGGTTCCAAAACGCACGAAGAGGTAGGTTCAGGTATCTTCTCAGACTACCTTACCATGAATAAATCAATAAAGCTTCCCGACATCTGCAGTGTCTTTCGAGCAGAAGTACTCGCAGTGTGCGAAGCCGTGAAGCACCTGGCTACGCAAATCCAGATCAACAAAAATATGGACTTCTTTATAGACAGTCAAGCGGCCATTAAAGCTATCTCATCCATTATCACAAAATCCAGACTAGTAGACAGCTATCGCAGTTACCTTAGACTGCTCAGCGAGACAAACACAGTTAGTTTAACTTAACCTGAGTTCCAGGACATCGTGACATAATCGGTAATGAAATGGCGGATAAGCTGGCTAAAATCGGGTCAGCAATCGAATCCAGCGAAACGAACACCTCAGTTTTAAGCCCACTAGAAAAAAAAATCAGAATCAAACACAATTTTCTAAAAACCGCCAATGACAGGTGGTCATCTTTAGAAACATGCCAAGTCTTCAGAAACCTTTGGCCAGATATTTCCAAGAAAAAAAAAACTGAATTTCTACGCCAGCTAAGCAGATCTCGGCCCTCTCTGTTGATTGGCATTCTCTAGGGCCACAACTCGTTGGGTACCCACATGATGAGAATGGGCATTAGCACATCCGACTAATGTAGAGGATGCCAAGATGGGGAGGTAGAGGAGGTAGAGGAAGGATCATTCCACTTCCTCTGTGAGTGTCCTAGCTTGGCCCACACTCGGAATCCCTTTGAGCAACACCCTGAAATTTACTCAGGGCTCTAAATGGTTCAGTGGGGGTTCCCTACCCCAATAACCATCTACCTCTCCTATCCTCCCATCTTCTCATCCTTAGATTTTCCCAGGGAGCACAATGGATCCCTGAGATCCGAGTGAGGTGCTGTCACTTGTGGCTGCACCCCCCAATCAACCTAACCTAACCTAACGTAAGTTCCATATGGTTGCAAGAAAGGACAAAAAATTAGAATGTTGCAACTGAAACAAAAGGCAGCAATTATTGAGCAAATAAAGAAATGAAAATGCTTTACAGTTTGTTCAACAGAGTTTCAAAAGGCAGATCCCTCTTTACCACTGGGCCCACTGAGCCAGGGCCCAGGGCTACGCAATCACCAAAATTTCTCAATAGGGTGTGTCATTTTTGGGCAATTTTTATTTTTAAATAAAAAAACAGGCTACAAATACGACGCTCAACCAAAAGTGAGCTTCATCGCTGAACAAAATTTTCTTGTGAAAACCGGGGCCAGTGGCCATTATATTTTGGGCCCATTCACCGTAGGCTTCTATTTTTGCACTTGTTGGGTTTTGTAAAGCAGCAAACCAAGATTCTTCCAAAAAATATTTTATAAATTGTTGCACTCTATGGCGAACGAACTAATTTTGGTCTTCTTCGATACTCGGCTCTACAACAACGACAGCGCCTTCGGTGGTTTCTGAGGATGCGTTTTATCGACTAGAATAAACAAGGTGTGAAACTAATTCATGGTTGCTTGAATAACCGATAATGCTAGGCGATTATATCTACCGAATTTTGAACTCAGCGCGCCATGCATCGCTCGGACCGAATTATTATGTTTGTAATAAATTTTGCACGATCTGCAAACGCTGTTCTGGAGTAAGTATGAACAAAACTGAGAATGAATCACGAAGTGACAGCGGTCAAAAAGTGAGTATTGTTTTTCTTTCAAAACTCGTTTCAAATACTTGCTCGATTACGCAAGAAGTAATGCTAAAAACATTCAATTCATCACCTGTCCGGTAATTCGAACCCAGATCTACAACCACGTCTAAAAAAATACACCTATTATTTTTGCAATTATAAAAATCATACATTAATAATAATAGGGTGGCACAACAGAGCGAGGAGCCCCTGGGCCTAGCGCATTTCTCATAACCATGCCTTGTGAGGGAATGGAAGGGACCTTCAATTTTCTACCGGTTCCAAACGGCTAATCGAGAAAGCGCTTTTCATGGCAATGAGTACTAACGGAGGACTTGCCAATTCCTCGCGAAAGTCGATACCCATGGAAAAAACATTTTTTTCTCTGTTGGGATTCGAACTCGAACCTCTGGATTAACAGGCGGACATGCTATCCATCACACCACGGGTACCACAAAAATCTTACACTGCATCTCTGAAATAACCTCAGCCTCTAGATGAGCTGCCGCCTCACAGAGGACAAACCGACAGGTGACTTTCTTCTCTCTCAACTTCAAAATGTTACCTATTTTCTTAAACTTGGTCTCGATTGAATTACATATTTAATTTAAAATATAAGGATTATGGCTGACATTGATATATCAAGAAATTTTCATCACAATGGCAAACATATTTCCAACACTCGCAACCATCAACTTTTCAGTCGCTTTTTATGGTCTTTCGCTCACTGAACCAAACAAATTTTACTGTCATTTTTTATTTATTTCTGTTGATGAATGAATGTTGGTACTGCTTTTGTTGCAAGCCTCTAGAAAAAAAAAAGCAACTATCGTTTCTAGTGCATCCCCAAATTCTGCTCTACGACTGTCTTTCCTTCCGTTTTGGAGATTTTTATTTCATTTTCCTTTTTCTGTTTCCCTCAGTTCTTTGTGGGGACCCTGTGTGACATTTGGCTATGCACATGAAATTTATTATTTTTTTACTCATCATGGTTGAATCTATGACTATGATACACAGCCAAGGACATCCGGGTTAGAATGGCCGAGGCTTATTTGAATGGAACTTTGTGGATATATATTTTTTCCTTTCAACAAATTTAACTGGCACAGACGAACTTAAAGGTTAAAGTATCATTTACCGTTACCATTGAATTCGCTACACAGTTTTTTTCTGTGCTTATTCAAGCCAAGAGGTGAAATTAAAAATCACTTGTTTTGCTTTCGTTTGGTTTACTTTTGCACAAATGAGAGAAAGGCAAGGCACTGGAACCAATTCGTAAGAACTTTAAAATTTCAGGTAAACGACAGAAGGCCAGCAAAATGAAAGAATGTTGGCAAAAGTAAATGAAACATTCCGCAATTTTCTTTTTACAACACTGCATGTCATTGTCCGCAAAGAATTTTTTTTAATTTAACTTACACCATCAGAGTAGGTAAGGAAATTAAACAAGAAAGAATTTATTTCAATGCATCTTAAAATCTACAACAGAAAAAATCTGGCTCAGAGAAATTGAAATTCCACTTAGATAACAGTTAAACAATTATTTTGTGAGAATGTGTTTTTGAAGTTTACTAATAAAAAAAAATCTGTTTCACGTTTAGGAATGTTTTAGATAGCAGATAGGTGAAATGCGTCGACGATACAATGTTTGCTGTAAGTTTGTAAGTTGTTCTTTTCTCAATCATTGATCTTTTAGTAAACGAGCATCGTGATATTGAAGGGATCATAGCTCTCTCACTTATGAGTTTCATGCTAATGACACGGCCGTGGAATTCACAGCATTGAGCTCAGATAGAGTCGGTAGCCTCCCGGTTTTGAATTGTTCTACAGGGTGTCCCGTAATTCGTGTTACATTCTTTTGGGATTTGTGAATCCTGGTCATATTCTAAGAAAAAAATTCTTATACAACAAAGTCCGTTTCTCAATTTTGACATCACTTTTTGACAATTTAAAAAAGGCTAACTTTGGTGTACCCTGACCTATGTTAATTTCGATTTCTCTGTCAATACTGATAGTCTATAGTTTCCCGTTTGCCGATAGGGCTAAAGACAGGATCGTACTTTTAAATGATTTTTTGAATTTTGAACTTTAAGTGTACGGGAAGTAATTCGTTCAGGACGGCATTGGTTTGCTTTGAAATGCGGGCTTTCAGAGGAATAACCACATCCGATTGAAAAATCAACCCAAGCAATTCCTTTGAAGTAATCAAAGTAATTGCCTGAGAAGCACGCTTTCGAGATATTGCGGTATGTTGCAGTGTATGTGTACACGGTGAATTTTTAAAGCTTTCTCACCACAAAGACTACTAACGGTATGTTTCAATCACGTAATTTCGATTTGACAATATTTCATTTGTAAAAATTTTAGCAACAAGAAAATATAATACGGGGAGGTTACTATTCTTGCTTCACGACCAGCCAATTCAATCCCATAATCCTCCGGGAATATTCTTTTTTAGCTAAACAACTTCCTTTACTTTAATACAACCTACCAACACTGGTGTGCAAATGGTTCAAGCTGACTACTACAAATATTATGAGGGAAAAACCATATTAACAACAACATAACTTACTTATAATGTAACCGTTGTATGATATTAAATGAATCACAAGAGCCCTTCTACAAATTCTTATACAGAGACTACTCAAACCCTTCATAAGCTAATTTTCTGGTGGATGAAAACGTATGCATTCTGTTCGAAACGCCTTTTCCTTAATCCTAACAACTTATTGACTTTTCTATTAAGAACCCATAAGTTCTTGCTACTTTATTTTTCGGTTCTTTCATCCCTTAGCCCATTAACATGCAAATTCAATGGCAATTGAACTCAATTAAATTCTCATTCCGAATGTCGATAAGGCGAAAGAGGACGTGAGTGTCCTGAATTGACTGTTCGATAATTTTGCAATTTAAATTCCGTTTTGGAATCGTTTTAGCCGTTTGGGTACCCTAAGGAATTATGTATAGTAAAAGCATTTTTGGATTCGAAGACACCAAACGTTACGTGAACGGGAAAGATCTTAACACTATTCTGGATGTAGTTTAAACTTAATTCCAAGTGTCATGGATTGATTGAATTAACACTTGCAATATCTTTCTTGTTAGCTTCAGTGTAAGACTTTCCATTGCTATATCAGTGCAAGAGTTACTCAATGACAATGAAACTCCGCATGGCCAAATTATAGCAGTATATAAACTGAAGACTGAATGGAGAGACGGTCAATAGTGCGTTTTTAAACTAATTGGTGGTATGCCAGAGGTCTAATGCAAGAAAATCAGATTACTACGGGGCAGATTGCTAGAAGACTTAAAAATTGGCCCACGTGTACTGACCTCATGCGGAAATGGCAAGTTTTTAGAGTTTGTTACTGTCATGAAAAGTGCATTCTCAGTGAGGTTAGGTGGGTTTTGTGGCAACTCAGATATCCTATATTGCTTATTTTTATACTGAACTACATACATTGAGCATTACCAACACATATAAATATTGGGCTGAAGTGCTCAATTTTGATTTGTTTTTCTTTTCAGTGGAAAGGTGCATTACTGAAGATTACTGAGTTTCGACAGTAACATTACTATTGTATGCAATTTAATTTGAAATGGACATTTGCCTACTGAGGCGGCTAAAAGCTTCGAAGTATTTGCCTTATTTCCAATTAAAAAGCAGGTTCATTTTGTACATGATGTACATCCTATTCTTCTTCATTCGCTCCTGGTGGTAATCATATCAAATCGAACGAAACCCCAGAGAAGAGAAAAATCAATTTCTATAATGAAAATGAAAATAATCTTATTAACGCGCTATGTTCATATTACTTCGACATAACAGTTTTCGTATTCTTGCGAGAAAATTCCTGAGTTATGCGAATAGAAAATCAAGATTTGAAGAGCCCCAAGAAACAAGACATAAACCAAGATAATCGATGATAGCGGGCAACAGAAATTGAATTAGCCAAAGCATTAGTGTCTTGCAACATACCTACATATACATAAGTTTTCGTTTATTTTTTCACCACAAACCCAATCCAGCCTTTGGCAGAGAAACACAGTTTTTCTATAAACGTTTGTACACGTGCTATGGTGCTACTTACTTTGTTTATACTGATTTCAATTAATCCGTAAAAACTAATGCTCGAATAAGAAGAAGATTTTGGGATTAATGCAGATGATATTAGGAAGAGATTGTCTTAACGAATGGTGGACTTAGATAGCGTAAAGGGCTGAGTGGTGGCACTGAAGTGGAATCTTATAACATTTCTAGAGAAGCTGCCAGCTGATAAGGTAAGTTGTGTATTATTGAGCTTGAGGGAACAGGATGAGAAGAGGAAGTGTGTGGTTAATGCTTCTATGCTCGTTCTAAGAAAAAGTTTTCTTTGGCACATCTAGTTGAAATGTGAGTAAGGTTTTATTACTGAATTACGCTTTAATTGATTAACTTAATGGCGTAACTGAGGGCTGATTAAAGTATACACAAAAAGAACTCTATGATGTCCTTGCGGGATCGGGGTTTAAAAACTTTGCTGAAAAAGAATTCATTCATAAGAAGAAAAAGTTTCACAATATGAAATCAGCAAGCAAGGTGTGAATTGGGACAAGAAAAACCAGCAATACAATATCGATAGGTAAACCATCTTTTTATCGTGTCTAGTTTGACATCCCTGTGCCCAAATTTTACGACTGTGCAGGTTGAATTTGGAGAATTCGAGCTGCTCTCCCATACGGTATGTACGAAATTCACTGTAGCCATTGATTACGAAAGAGGATTTCTACAAGAAGAAAAACTGTCATGCGTTTTGTTAATACTTTAAAAGATTATTCAAAATTCAACGTCAACATTAGAGAAATAATCTTTCAATTAAAAAGTCTGTGTAATTACTCGCTCACGCAGACAATATTGAGGTAATAAGAAAAAAGAAGCGTTATGTCATAGGTGCTTTTGTGAGTATTGAAACAGGAGCGGCAAAAATGGGTTTGATGGTTAATGACCAAACAAAAACATCAGATTTCAAAAATAAATAGCTGATGCTTCTGTTTCCTGTTGTTGAATTGCACTTCCAGATATCGGAGACCCTTTGTTTCGAGATGCATTGAACCACTCGAAAACATTTTTATCAAGACCGCTTGAAGAATAAAATCGTCTTTTAAGATGAGTTGCATTGTAGCTTGACTGCCATTCACTCAAAAGCTCATTCCTTTTTTTTAGTAGATCAGCAAGTTGGGGTTCTCCTATTTAAAATTCTGTTGATTTTTCTCGAATCCTTTTTTTTATGTTTTTGACTAAAGCTTATTACCTTATCTACCTTTCCCTTTAAAGTCAAAGTTCTCCTTTTTGGTGGCATACTGAAAACTTGTTTATATAAAATCTACATATGTTTGTACATTAGGGTGGTCCTCATTTTACTTTTCTGCGAAAATTTAGTGCGACGCCCCCCAAATCGATTCTAAAAAATTAAAAAAAAAATCCCTATTTTTTTATATTTTTATCAGACCCTTCTTGGCCCTATTTTGATACAGGTTGTTACCAGAGCAGGGGCGATATTCTGTGTCCAGTGTTGGGCAAATGGTGGATGTTTGATCATTCATACGTATAATAGGTATGATAGTATTATGCTTTTGATACCGTATGAAAATATAAAAGCAAATAGGGCGACACTGTTTTTTTGAAGCTATAAACTGTTATTTTTTTCCTTTAAAAGCTTAAACTTCTTAATGAAAATGGGCCAGGAAGGGATGGGAACAAAAATTTGAAATAATTTTCCTGATTTAGAACTAATCTGAGGGGCGTCCCAAATTTTTTTTCCTAAGGACCACCTTATTGTACATTAGTAAAAATAATTAAAAGAATTTAAAACTACCTGGGCGCAAATAAACTAAAAACAAAAAATAAACCCTTTTTTACGTTCAAACAAGATCACTTCCACAACATGAATGAGAGAATGAGAGAACAAAAATATAAAAAGATCCAGATAAATGCAATCCTTCAAATCGAATACACATTTAAAAGCTACACAAAATTAGCACACACATAACAGAGTTTCTGGACTGTCAGCCGGCTCGTATGTACATATTTTTCAATGAATTTGATGCTCGCAACTTAAAAAAAATACCGCTGCCAAAGTTATCAGCGTAATGCAATGTTCAATCCTGCTCTGGTGTACGTTTAAGAGAAAATATTTTTTCTTTCATACGTGAAATTTCTGTCCGCGTCCGTCCAAGGAAGTGTCCGTCTAAGCGAAACTGAAAACAATAATACTTATATGGAGCAATTTCCGTGGAAAAAAATTTGTTCGTCTAAGGGAGGTGTCCGCCTAAAGGAGATGTCCGTAACGGCAGATTTCAGTGTACCATCAATGCGGGGCAACTTAAGGGGGACGCTGGTCTAGAGCGTGAAAAAATAGGCATAATATATGAATTTTTTATGACTCAACAAAAAGATCTATCGAAAATTTGTGAAAGAGGTCTTATAGTTTAGGTTTTAATATAGAAATTCAAATTTTTTCGTGTCAATTATTTTCAAAATGGCAGCTGTCCAGCATTTCTTCGGAGGCACCTCATTTTTTAGATGGGTCCATGGCCGAAAATGTAACCTCCTTAATTTTGATCCTGGAACAAAATCCCGAAAATGTTTAGTTTCTGTATAACAACAGCAAGAGCCGTAAGTAGGATTTTTTCGATATTTTGTTTTTTGGCGAAATGGTGCGCGTTTGAACAAAAAATTAAAATTTTCACTAAAAAAAAAACGACAAAATTGTTGATTAAAAAAAAATTATGCAATATAGAAAAAATCCTACGTATAACTCTGGAGAATAGTATTTCGAATGCACTGTCAAAATTTCGTATAGATCGGTTAAGATTTGCTCGAGTTATGTTTTCGGCCAGTTAAAAAAATTGATTTCGAGAAAAACGCGTTTAAAGTTTTAAATACTATAAAATCCTACAGCATGGCATTCCTGAGGAGCGCTGCCGCAGAATGGAAAGTTTGGGCATTTAGACATTTTTGCCGGCATCCATCCTTTCGTATGTTATTTTTAAAACTAAAGTACCTTTTCAGACAAAAAAAAATTTCGGTATTTTCAAAATTCTAGTCCAGCGTCCCCCCTTAAGTGCTTTTATGCGTCGTTCGTGGACGAACGTTTGATTGCTATTTTTAAATTACTGATGAAATGCTTCATATTGAAATTTCTGCTTTTTTGATTTTTATTTTCAATTTCCATTATTACATCCTATCGTCAATGTAGTGCTAATACCAACCAATCAAAGTTACCCCAACATTAACCAGATAGATTCTTGATTTAGCTTGTAACTTTGCCATTGCATCTTCAATGTAGGTAGTTCCATTATAAGTATTGCTTATCTGATTTCCAACATCAAACCAACTGCGCTACCAGGGCAAAAGAATTTAAATTGGAATCCGCACTATATAGAAAGAAAAACGATCTCAAATCAAAGGCAGACAATCTTAGTTTGCAGTGGTAATGTGAATGTCGCTGCTGCTGCCTGCAATCTCCTTTTCTAGTTCTAATTTATTTTTCTTACGGTTGATTTGCTCTTAATGCAGTTTAATATCAGTTCATTTCTTTCATATTCCCTCCGTGTTCGATTGCGCCAAAAGAGAGGACAACCATCCAACCAACGTCGACGACGACAGGATGCCATTAATGTAAGTAGGTTAGCGAAATTCTATCGGCTTCGAGTTTGGCATATTGATGTAGCTGTAGCACGTGGTGTTTTATGGGGTTTGGGTATTGGGTAACTTTTTAATGGCGTGGGAAGAAGGCATAGAGTCGACAAGAGTATCATTTCTTGGAAGAGTAATGATAATGTTTCTTCATTCTTCTCCTCGTACAAGGAGTCACTCGTGCGGTGTAAGTTTTATTGACTTTTTTTCTATAAGTTGTCTGTTTGTGGGTTGAGGTTGAGGCACAGGCTCGATATTGGAGGAAATGCAGCTGTTGATGTTTGGAAAAAGTTTGTAAGGGTAAGAGAAAAATGGAATTAACCTGTCAATGGGAATAATATCTTGTAATTCCGAATGGGATTAAAGAGCTGACAAGTTTCTTCTTTTGTTGTCTTCAGATTTTTCCCGTTTTCTTTGATAGATGAAAAACATAAACGTAACACAATACTATCAGCCTAACTCAGCATTCAACAGATCATACATATGGTCTCTACTATTGAATTAAAAACCACAAATTCGTATTGATATAACCCCTCTATAGAATTTTAATTAATTTTAAGATGAATTGCTCAGCTGCGTCGCATCTCAGCAATCACCGACACATAAAAAAACACGCTTTGCCCTACATAGCAATGTGATTCTCTTAACTTGCAAGTTCTTCGTGCTTTAATGGCTTCCAAAATGTTGATATAATATCGGTCCTTAACATTCCCTACAAAAAATTTCAGCTCCGTGGCAGTCAATGGATAATATTGAGTGCAAACATTGATTGCGGTATGTGCGGTGTGGCATGGAGCGTCGATCCCATTGAATTTGTCAGCAATTCTGGTGACAGATAATCTGGTTGGCGCCTACCTATGTTGCCAAATTATTATGACTCAAGTAGATTTCGTTATTCCTTACGCGTTCAGTCACAAGAAAATATAAGACTCTTTCTTTGCAACAACAAAGCTCATACAATTATACCTCCTTACTTTTCGAGTTCTATCTGTGGCACACACAAATTGGTCAAACATAGAATATGAATAGGTCTTTCTTTCCTATACAGGGAAAAACAAGATATTGATATTAAAAGGACAGATGAACTTGCATATTTTTCTTACGGGCGCTGTCGCACCTAGAGAGTTGAAAAAACCGATTTTTTTTTTTTAATATATATTAAAGTACAACATCTGGAGAATATCCCCTGAAATTTTCAAGTTGATCCGACGAATGGTTTCTGATTTACGGCCGCTTAAAATTTGCGCCTTTCGTTCGAGTCAGTGCCAATTGGTGAGTGAACACGGAACTAATTTCGAACTTACCGACAAATTTAAGCAAGCAGCATATTGTATATTGGGCGACGGTTAACGGTAGTACAATTACGTAGTCGAGTACGAGTACGTGTGTATGTAATTGAACTCCTCCTAAACGGCTTGACCGATTTAAATGAATTTTTCTGTATGCGTTTGAGTGGCGCCCTGGATGGTTTAGATTCACAAATCAGCCCGGCAGATGGAATTGGAATATAGTAAAATTGACAATTTCATTATTCTTAACTGTAATGAATTAAAAATTAAATTCAAACAATGATTTTTTTTTTTTTGTGACAACAAAAAATTAAAATAATAAATAACAAATAATAAGGTTTGTTTTGAAAAATTCTTTTAATTTTTTGACTGATGTCACTATTGCACCTGATTACCATAGACAAATTTTTGTTTGCTTTATAATAAGCCACACATCAATGGGTTATGACTACCCTTATAATGTTATAAAGCACAGTGCGAGCATTTAGGAAAATAGGAGAGGATTTAATAGGATACACCGATACACCATGCTTTTGAACCTTTGTAAATCGTAATGTAGTTGAAATACAGAGCCAGGTAAAGCATTCCACATACGGGTAGTGCGACTAAAATAAGAATCTCTATACTTGACCGTACGCCCGAAGTTGGGCTCAAGGTAAGACTGATGGGCATTCTTAGCAAGGTGGGTGTTGCGGCTAAATTGTTTCAGGGGAGGAATGCAACTGACTATTTTACTAGAGCACTGTTTGTGAAAAAAAGCGATAATAAAGACTGAGACAAGTAACGTTTCGACGATGTTCAAGAGAATCAATCGATTCTACGATTTAACTATCACCCATCAGTTTTAACGCTCTATTTTGTACCCTATCAAGGAGGTGCAAAGATGTTTGAGAGGCACCTGACCAGATATAGGAGTTATACTCCAGTTTTGGGCGGATGAAGGCCTTATATACTGTAGCCAGATCAGAAGGGGGGAAGAACTTCCGGCATTGTCTTAAGAAACCTAAGCATTTAGCAGCGTTTTTGGCGACTTCAAATATGTGGTCATTCCAACGAAGATCGTCGTTTACTCACATACCAAGTACTGACAGCTTTTCGGTTTCTTGGATGCAGGTACCATTCATGGATAATGGTAATGGGGGAATATTTAGATTCATCCTCAAATTCTCCCAGGAACGGTAATGGGAACGGGATCGGAAATTCAAAAACCACTGGAACGAATTGTAATTTTTGTCGCTATTACAGTACGATTTCATCCCTATACTCCCACGAGAACGGGACGGGAACAAGAACATAAGTGGGAACTAGGAAAATACTGGACCAATTTCAAAAAATGTTCAACGTTAGAGTGTAAAGTGCTCCTGAGTAACAAAGACTATAATTATTTTCTTTACATATTCTTTCGGGAACGGAAGCGGGAATGGTGACATAATCAATAAGCTGGAAAGTACTTAACTAATTCCAGAAATTATTTCATGGTTAGAGTGCTTCAATGTCCCTGAGTAATATAGACTATAGTTCATCAACATTTACCCACAGGAACGGGAACCGGAATTCAAAAACCACTGTAGTGATTTCAGTACGGTTTTCGTCATTACAATACGGTACTACATAGACTATATTTCATCCCCATATGGGAATGAAATGGTAACTGGGACATATTCGGGAACCTGGAAAATGCTATACCGATCCCACAAATTCTGTCATCGTTAGAGTGCTTAATTGTCCCTGAGTAACATAAACTATATTTAATCCTCACTCTCCCACTAGAATAGAAACTTTGAAACTACTTTACTTAACTTTTAATTTGATGAACGTAGGGCCTGAGCTACGCCAGGCGGGTCAGCTAGACTCAACCGATGATTCGAAAACTTTGCACACTTGTTGTTAATACAAAAACGAAGAAACAACGCAGAAATTTTATTTTTTCAGAAAAGAACCGATTTTATAGCCGATATAAAGTCCAATTTTGGGGTGAAAAACGATTCTTTTTTTTAAATGGTCACCAAAAATTTAAAAACCGAAATTTTTGGAAACAAAACGATCACTAACCTGAAAAATATGTTATCTAACGATATATATTTAGATTCTTTGTTTGAGTTATAAACAACCATATTTGTTTAGCGGAAGGATAAAACTAATTATCTGTCAAATCAGACATGAGCTTAGTGTTACCATTCACGAAATAAGATTTCTCGATACATGAAAGTATGTGTACGTCTGTAACTCAATAAAAATCAATTGCTGTTCGTTAGTCTGGTTAAAACTCGAGAACGGCTGAACGGATTTATCTTATCTTGGTCTTGAAATGTTCGTGGAGGTCTAGGGAAGGTTTAAAAGGTAAGTCATTATGAAAAAAGAAATTGGAATATAGTAAAAGTAACAATTTCTTTATTCTTAACTGTATAATGAATAAAAAATTTATTTCAAACAATACTTTTGTTTTTTATTGTAATCATTTTTGACAACAAAAAATTAAATTAATAAATAGCAAATAATAAAAATATTTGATTGTTTGTTTTTGAAAATTATTTGAATTTTTTGACAAGTATGAATTTAATTTGGTGCCCATGAGTACAGTAGACTATACTTCATCCTCAAATTCCCACAGGAAAGGGAATGGAAACAGCAAATAGTAAATTTTTCAAATAAGATTTCTGAAACCAACCATAATATTTAGATATGACAACCAATCTTTATGAGTGAAGATTACCGCTATGTAAAGACATACTCCAATTAACAACTAACATACGAGTCGCTAACAACTAACATACGAGTCGCTAACAACTAACATACGAGTCGCTAACATTAAACGTCGCTTATAATAATGTTGCACGTTATGTATACTGCTTAAAAAGATACGATCATATATCTCTCTTCTCAAAAAGTGTATGTAATTTGTCCTTTGACAATTTATTGCGATACAAAACTTTAATTTTGCTTTTTAATGTAATTATTACACGTCAACCTTGCTACCTCTTTGAAAAAATACACAGATTTTCATCTAACAGATCGGAACAAATTATACTTCCTCGATTTTCTTGTTTGACGTCAGAACGGCAATTTTTCGTCAATGCTATACGCCTGTGGAATTCCTTACCGAGGCAAATAAGAAGTTTACGTGACATAGTTCTTTTCCGCAAAGAACTCTTCAAACACTACCAACTCCATCCTGGCTAACTATTTCTCTCTCTCTCTCTCTCTCTCACTCTCTCTCTATTGCTCTTTCTCTTTCTTTCTCTCTTTCTCTCTCTCTCTCTCTCTAATCTAACTCTTCATTAAAATTAAATTAAAAATTAATTAAAATGAATTAAAAATTAATTAAAAATTAAATCTAAATTAAATTAAATTTATAATCAAATTATTTTTTTGTTTCAATTAAGTCTTATTTACAAAATTAACTTTTGTCTATTTTAAGCTTGCCACTTGTTTTTAAGATATTCTTTCTTAATGTGTGTAAGCAATGAACGAATAAAATATCTAAAATACGAGTATTTTTGCAACATGATGAAGCTGCAAATGTGTTTGCGAAGCAGTTGTTAGACATTGTTAATAATAAAATTGTAGTGGACACCTTGACCGGATTCATCACATTACACACAGATTTCTGTCACATCACAAAATCAAAAGAGGAGCTTATTCAGCGTATTTTCCCGGATATACCGCAAAAGTTCAATAACCATAATTGGCTGAGTGAACGAGCAATATTGGCAGCGAAAAATAAAGATGTCGAGGATCTCAATGCGACCATTCAGAATTTTCTTCCAGGACAGTTGGTTTCCTTCAAATCAGTCGACACCGTTATGAACCAGGACGACATAGTCAACTATCAAACGGAATTTATAAATTCACTGGAATTGCCTGGACTAACACCTCACAATTTGCAGTTAAAAGAAGGATCAGTTATCATCATGCTGCGACTGTGCAATGGAACAAGACTGGCTGTGAAAAAGCTGATGAATAACGTCATTGAAGCAACAATCATAAAAGGAAAATGCAAAGGACAGGATGTCTTGATCCCTCGAATATCGATGATTCCATTTATTTTTACCATTCGATTTTAAACGCTTACAATTTCCAGTACGACTGGCCTTTGCGATGACCATAAATAAATCACAAGGACAGTCGTTAGAAGCTTGCGGAATCAACTTGGAGTTTTCCTGTTTTGCGCATGGACAATTGTACGTGGCATGTTCGCGCGTCGGAAAACCATCTTCTTTGTTTATTTACGCACCACAAAAAAAAAAAATGGTTTATGAGAAAGCTTTAAATTGACTAACAGACTTTATAATAACAGTGTGAGTCTGTCAATATTAAATTCAAATTGTTCATTGTTGATTCATTTTGTTTGTTTTGAAATTAATATATACAAAAATATTGCTTTTTTTGACTCTGGCGTACACGTACTGTTTTTTTTTTTTTTTAATTTTATTCTGATAATAAACTGTAACTACTTCCAATACATTTTGTATTTAAGAGTTTAGTGAGAAAAAATTTAGTTGCTGATTGTTGCTGAATTAATTTCGTCTGTTATTTTACCAATTCAAATTCATTGAACTTATCCCTTAGTGACATAGACTTACATTTCTAATGTTAGTGCTATATTTCATCACCATTTTCAAACAAGAACCGGAACAGGAATTCAAAAAAAAAAAAAAATAAACACACACTGTACCGATTTCAACGCCTATTTCACTTTTACAGTACTGGGCCGATTCCAAAAACTATGTCATCATTAGAGTGCTTAACTGTTCCTGTGTAACATAAACTATATTTCATCCCCATTCTCCCACTAGCATGGAAACTTGGAAACTACTTATTTATACTTGCCCAATTCAATTAACGTAGAGCCTGAGCTACGCCGCGCCGGGCAGGTCAGCTAGAACGGAAGAATCCATCAGAAAAGGAGTTGGAAATTGAAATTTAGAAACTACTGGACAGATTTCAAAAATTCTTTCGGCACTGGGATTCCATATAGTCCCTCAGTAACTTACCGTGTATTTCATCTCTTAGGGTGAAAACTACAGACCCGAACAATGCCGGGTGGCCTATTCCAAAAACTTCATCGTGCTTAATGGCACCTGAGCAGCATAGACTATATTTCATCCCCACTCTGCCACTGGAACGAAAGCTTGGAGACTGCTTTACTTAACTTTTAATTTGATAAAAGTAGGGCCTGAGCTACGCCGGGCGGGTCAGCTAATTAACAAATAAAAATAAATAAATGAATACAGGAATATTATAAATTCATTATACAGGGTGTCTCGTACTTCGTGTATTATCCTTTGGAGTGTGATTCTTGGCCATATTCTTAGATATTCTTGTTCTACAGTAAAGTCCGTTTCCAACTTTGACATCACTTTTTGAAAAATAAAAAAAAGGCTAACTTTGGTTTACCCTGACCTGTGTTAAATTCGATATCTGTGTCAATACTGTTGATAGAGACCTAATATAAGACCTAATTTTTGTAGAAACAACCTTTAAGACTGTATTTAAGTTAAGCTTGCCAGATTTTTAATTTTGTTCAAACTTTCTTCCCCAAACAAAGTTTTGACTTTGAGCTAATTTTTTTTTCCAGAAAATGTCTGTTCAACATAGGGTTTAATTATTTTTTGAAGATGAACAAAACAATAATAAAGAAAAAACTTAGTAGTAAGTTTACTTAAAAACCCATACGTATTATGATACTTGAAAAAATACCAAATGTGAAAATCTGGCAACCCTAAACCTATGGAAGCCCAACTTAAATACAGTCTTAAAGGCTGTTATTTCTACAAAAAAATTAAGACTTAGATTAGGTCTCCATCACCAGTGTTGACAGAGATATCGAATTTAACACAGATCAGGGTACACCAAAGTTAGCTTTTTTTAAAATTGTCAAAAAGTGATGTCAAAGTTGAGAAACGGACTTTACTGTGGATTATTTTTTTTCTAAAAATATGACCAAGAATTAAACCTCAAAGGATAATACACGAAGTACGGGACACTCTGTGTATAAAAAATAGTTTAATTCAACGAAATAATAAACAAATAACAGGCAAACAATTAGCAAACTAATAAAAAAATAAAGTAACAAAAAAAAAAAAAAATCAAATAGAAAAAATAAATAAGTAAAAAGATGGGAAGATAAATTTATAATATTGAACAGAAGACTGAAGTTATAAATAGTTGTTTTACCAGTGAATAAGCAATAATATTCAACAAGAACAAAAGATAATAAATTTAAACCATCATTTTTGCACAACATTGTCCTAAAGAACAGAATGGAAGAATGAGGCGGTTCTCAGCAAAACTGCATTTAAAAAGGAACCGGTAATGCAGTTTTTTTTATCGTCAGTCAATTTACCATTCGTGTTTTCGTGTCATTCTTTTGTTGAATAGTGAACAAGGAAGATTCAAGATTTTGTTTAGGATTTCAGTTTGTGAAATTTTAAAATTTTCTTATGTGACATTCTGCACAGTTTCCCCTTACTGGACATCCGTACAGCTATGTGGCTTGAAAGATGGCTTTGTATAATATGATTTTTTTTTTTCAATGGTATAGCGTTTTTGTTGCAATTTGAATTTGTTTTTAATTTGGGTTACATTTTCCTAGAATGTTAAAATTAAATCAAAATAAGTTTAGCTGATTTTTAACAATAAATATTAATTCCAATTAGTAGAAGCTGGTTCCCGTGGCGTGATGGTTAGCATATCCACCTGCTAACTCAGGGATTCGAGGTTTGAATCCCAATAGAGGCAAAAATCTTTATCCACGGGTATCGCCTTTCGCGAGGAATTGTCAAGACCTGAATTCACTGAAAAGCGCTTTCTCAATCAGCTGTTCGGAACCGGCAGAAAATTGTAGGTCTCCTCCATTCCTTCACAAGGCATGGTTTTGAGAAATGCTCAAGGCCCAGGAACTCCTCGCTCTGCTGCGCATCCCTATTTATTTATTTTTAGTAGAAACTAGTTACTTGGAAGAAAACAGCCTCGTCGTTTTCTTAACACTAAGATGGCTTGTATTTTTACCAGATTAATTTTTAATCAATAAAAATACGTTTAAAAAATAATTTTATCGCATTTTTAAGATTGAACTCAATTTTGACACCAAATTTGTGAGATTTAAGTATTGGTGTACCGTAAGCGAATATTGCTGACTCATATTCAAGCAATTGTGGAAAATCGGAGATGTATATGTTTTATAAGGTTGGTCCAAGCACGGAACCATGTGGACCATCAAATTAAAGATTTTTTTGTTTCTTATAATCAACTTTCACATTATGAGGTTATGAATACCCTCTTAACTTATAAAATGCAGTGCGAACATTTAGGAAAGTAGGAGAGGATTTTTAGGAGACACCGATTCACGTAGTTTTTGAATATTTGAGAATCGCAATGTGGGAGAAAAACAGGGTCGGGTAAAGCATTTCACTTGCTGGTGGTGCAACTAAAAAAAGGAGTCTCTATACTTCACTGTAGAACTGATTAGCATTACTAGAGACTTGGGTGTTGCGGCCATACTGTTTCAGGGAAGGAATGGAACTAGATATTTCACTAAAGCAGTCTTTGTAAAAAAGGGGTAAAATAGAGTGAGTTACTTGAAGCTTCTTACAACGATTTCGAAGTCTTACTTTAGGAACGCTATCGTCAGCACAACATAAAACTAGACCTAACAACCATAAGAGACTATTTGGGAAACAAACTTCCATTCAAAATTTTCCAATTCTGTTATTGCGAGCCCCTCAATTAACAAAGCTGAAAAGACTCTCTTCAAAAGCAAAGAAAACATTATCCATATATCGCTAACTGGAAGCATTTCCTTCCCCGGCAGCAGAGCTTGAATAAGAGAGCAATAGTCTTCAATATAGCCTTTCAAATCAGAAGAAATGCTCAGTGGATTCGTTCTCCAAAGCTCGTTTACTATGTCCAAGAACGGCTGCTTAAGAAATCATGTAAAGATCCGCACAGGTGGCGACAGTGTTGTGATTTCAATTTAAACATTTTCGTTCAGAGCACTTTCCAGAAGCTGCAATCAACTGAACAGAAATACCCGACATCACAGTCGAAGAAATTAGCAAAGCAGTTTAGGTGCTGGATTAATCGAGAAATCCTAAGAGTTTAAGAAAATGATGGGGGGACATTGGGCTTATATGGCTCACGATTCTTATTTCAAAGCTTATAATCAGTAGTCATCTCATAACCAATATGTGGATTTGGGCAACTCAAAATCTGATCCTAAGAGAAAAACATCAAGGTTACTTAGAGGGTTAGAGGTTTTTTATGTTGTGCTGGCTTCGAAAGAGTATTCTATAGAGAGCAACGAAATCTAGTACGGGTAGCTTTGAACAACGAAGAGTTCCAGATGTCTATGTTCAGATGATTGACGATATGTAAGAAGGAGCGGTGATGAAGGTAAGATGCAAGCTAGAGCATTTCATGTTACAGTTGGTGTACACAGTACACCAAATAAGCGTTTTGAGTCAATTGATCTCTATTATAGTGATTGACTTCTTGGTGGGTAAACAAATACTTCAACAATTCTTTGTTTCTCCATCTTAAGTTAGAATCCTACACCCTTGCACTCAGAAATATGCGACACAGTTTGAAAATGCAGTGGGTGCCTTTTTTCCAAAAAAGAGTGAAAACTCTTTCTATCTATTCCAGGCATTTATTTAAATGGAAATGTGCTCATCAGTTGGGAGAAACTTAAATATCTGGGATCAATGATCAAAAGTGAAGAAAATTGAAATGACTACATCAATTATTGAGTAAACGAAGAGTAGATATAAATTGTTCCGATTTGTTTCAATGAAACGTTCTGTACGAAGAGGGTGTCAGTAGCTAGATTGAAATTTTGCAGTGTCAATAATTGTATCACTTACGCTATAAAAAGTGATGAGAAAACTTTACTTACTTCTCTGATAGAAAATGTACATTGAACTGGAGAGAAGCGTACCACGCGTGCGAATCACTAGTTTGAATCAAATTACCTGGAGAACTGTGGTCCCTTCAAGGTCACCATGCTCCTAAAGCCAAAAAATGACAAAGAAAGTAAATGAAGGAGATGAATTGGTAAGGCTTATTGTTATTGTTGTGTATTAGTGTTAATTAATTTAGCATGTCTGTCTTTCATATAAGAGTTCGAAGTTTGAGTCCCAGAAACTGCCAACTTTTTTCCTTATAGTTTATCGGCAATTGCTAGGAATCGGTCTTCTGGTAGGAATTAAATGTATGGGTCTCCATCATTCCTCACCAAGGTATGGTTGAGAGATTAGCACTAGGCACTTAGGTTTCCTGAACCGTGTTGTGTTATCCTATTTAGAGAAACCACAAACATCGATCCAAAGGTCAAGAAACTCAATTTCACCTGACATCTATGATCTGAATGAAGTTGAGTAAATCTTAGCATATAATCGATTGAAAAGTCCTAAATGTTTGAGTTGTGCCTCTGTAAATGTTTGAACTCTTTTTTGCCAGGTTCTCTTAAGTTTAGCTCAAAAAATAACATGTTATCCAGTCACAGCGACGTCTTTGAAATCTTGACTTAACAACTGGCCACCTACCATCAGCTTAAAGTCCCATCTGTAGCACACTCCTAAAACTATTTTGAGTGTCTCTTTTCATACTAAGCTTGTGTTTTTCCAAAAATAGCTCATGTTCTTATGTATGTAGTATGTACATTGTACATAAATGAACTAATTAACTGCCAGTAATAGGAGAAAGAAACTATTTACCAGCCCTGTTTTCTAAGAACTTGTCATTGCCTTAAACCAAAGAATAACTTTGACTATACCAAGTAAACAACTTAGCTTTTTTGATCGAAAAGTTCCTAAATGCTAAGCACCCTGTAATTTAAAAAGAAGAAGATAAAAATAACATGACAAAGTTGTCCTCGCAATCAAGCCATTTGTTGAATCACTAAACGATTCCTAAACTTCCAGAACAAACTTTATGACAACCTGTTAAAGAAGAACTGTCTTCAAATAAACTCTCTCCATAGTCAAGCCATTCACCCATAAAACTAAGACCTTCTTCCAATGGCATTCGTTCAAAACTTTTTGGTGAATTCACTCAACAACCGTGTCAATAGTCAAAAGTCAAACAAGTGTCCAAGTGGTGTTTACCATCGAAATTAATGACAGAAATTTGAACCCATCCCATATCTCCCACCCAAAACACACTCGATCTTCCAAAAGAAAAGCTGTCCATCCACCACCTGACTGACGACAGCCCCGAGACATGTTTAAACTTTAGGAAAGATTGTGAGACACTCACTTTAAGTGCATTTACCAAAGTCATGTATTAAGGTAATGGCTTCTTAGTAGAACGTCTAATTTAGGATGGTCCCCGTCTTCGATCTACATGTCTGGAGGTGAAAAATTACGTTGGTTGGAATTCTTGGACTTACTTATAGACAGAGAATCCAACAAGGAACGTCAGTTCGGAATGATTCATTGGTTTTCAGTGGGTATTGAGGCAAAATCAAGTTGCTGACTGCACTAACTATTTGGAAAATGGGTTGCTTTTTTCTCCTCTCTTGCTCTGTTTCCTTCTTGTTTTCTCACTTTCTTATGGCATTGGACTGAATGAAGTCTTTTTGGAGAAGAAGGAGGAACATGAAAGAGGCTTTTATGTTGTCATTGACGCGGGATTGATGAAATATTAGTAAAACATTGCCGCTATATTACAGAAAAGGAGAAATAAATGTTGTGTTTTCTTTGTGACCTTGTCTACTTATACCTTCTACTCCTTTCGCTGACCGCTTTGATCAACAAAATAGAAAATGGAATGTCTTAAATATGAAATTTGGGAAATTTTTGGGAAGAAAAATGAAGTTTTTTTTTATAATTGACGCGCACATCAAGGGGTTATGACTACCCTTATAATCTTATTGAACACAGTGCGAGCATTTAGGAAAATAGGAGAGGATTTGAAAGGATTGGTTTTAGGAATAAACCAATTCAGCAATTGGTCATTGAACAATAACAGCCGAGCCGAGTTTTATTCGGAATTTCTATAGTCACTTATATTCACTTAAATTGCGAGTAAAAATGAAACGCTTTATATGGCTATATTCACTTACCAACTTCACTTTCACAAACTCCATTTACCAACCATCCCTGTTGTTCACTTAGGTAAGTGAGTATTTTTTGTTCACTTACGCTATTCACTTAGGGGTTGTTGTTTTTCCATGAGCGATATCTTGCGATGTTTTGCTTAATTCCCAATGAAACTCGGCTTATATTATTGAGAATTTTTAAAACAAGAAGAAAACTTGAGGTTGTATGTGAAATTACTATATCACCTTTTTTCATCTACTGTACCACAAAAAAGGAAGGCTGCTACACTGATAGTACAATGAACCGGATATTAGATCTGAGTGCTCCAGATAAGCATAAAGCCTCCTCTTTTGCCTCCAGTTTTGCGAAAATTGTTATTATTGATTTTTGGAGAATATCTATGTATGTATGTATGTATGTAGTTTTTGAAAATTGTTTTTTTTTTTTTTTGATAGTTCTATTGAAAGAGCTACTGCGTTTTTGACAACAAAGTTGACAATTGAAACAAGTTTAATAATTTCGGAACATTTGATTGCTTATGTTTTTGATCTTGTTCGAGAAATGTTTAAAAATAAAATAAAGTTAGATATTGAACTTACAATCCTATTTTATAAGGATAAGAATACGTGGGTTGTTTTCAGAAACTCTAACTTTAGGTTGAAATGTTGTGTGAAGGGTTAAAAAATTTGATTGTTTTTCAGAAGAACCACATTTTAATAATGTTGCCCTTAAATTTTCAGACCGAAATTTTGAATATTTCCAAATTTATAAAGCAAAACAAGAAAGCACCCCGTAGAGTGTTTTAAAGTGTGTTGACAATGCACGGATTTTTAGGGCGAAGAAAACTGCAGAAGCCAAAATGTAAAGAGGCTACATTACGCTCTTAAAGCTGCTACAAATGACGATTTAGAAGAAACAGAAGTATTGCTGTATGCACACCAGGCATAGCTGATTAAATAAAGAAAGTATTATTTGTTGTCAAAACCTTAAAATCGTTTTTCGAAACCACGTTTTTGAAATTCCGGGGAAGCACTGACTTAAAACCTAGTGGACCTATTGCAACGAAAGACATATTTGAGAAGATTTCGTTCTTCGAGATTTTTCTTAAGCTAATAAAATTGATCAGCGTTTCCATGACCTAAGGTTAGGTTAGGTGGAAGTGGCTGTCAGCCAATGAGTACATTGCCTGACACACTTAGGCTGCAAGGGCCCATCGTGATACCACAGAGATCAGCAAGTTAATCACCTACTGATCACAAAAAACGAGTTGATCACTTATTAATCTTCCATTAGGTTAGGTGGAAGTGGCTGTCAGCCAATGAGTACATTGCTTGACACACTTAGGCCGCAAGGGCCCATCGTGATACCACAAGAAGTTAATCACCTACTGATCTCAGAAAACGAGTTAATCACATTATAGTCTTCCATTACGGGACTAGCCGGTTAATCACCTGCTAGTCGAACCACGCGGAACTTTTAATGTATTTCGAAAGACTTTTAGGGTCTATATAAGCTAAGTCGCTAGTATCAGGTCTTTTTAGCGTAACTTCCTATTAGACAGTGCCCTGCAAGAAAACCCATGATAGAACCTAGATACAGGCCGTTCAGGGCTAACAAACTCTTTGAGCGTTTTGAGTTTACACACTGCCAAACTTTTTTGGTTGCAAGACAGTATTGTTACTCTCAGTCTATCTAGTGTTTGTTATCCTTATAAAGCGTCTTGTCTAAGTAGTTTACATGTAGCGATAGGTGTACCTATGTTAATCCATTCTGTACATACTGATGTGGTCGTGCCCTTTTTGGCTAGTTCGTCTGCCATACAGTTGCCTGGTATGTCCCTGTGCCCTGGCACCCATGAAAGGTGAATGTTAAACTGATTTGACATCTCTCTCAGAGACATCTGACAATTTTGGACCGTGATGGATTTTGTAGAGACAGAGGCGAGAGATTTAAGGGCAGCTTGGCTGTCTGAGAAGATTCGAATATCCGTGGAGGATATGACGTTTTCTTTGATCCAAGACAGCACCTCCTTAATCGCCAGAATTTCCGCTTGGAACACACTTCAATGATCGGGTAGTCGGAAGAAAAGACTGAGATTCAGTTTTTCTGAGTAGATTCCACTTCTCACACCTTGGAACCATCGGTGTAAAAGTGTATTGCTTCATTTTCCAAAAGAGTGCCGTTTTCCCAAGCTTCTCTTGAAGGTATGGTTACTTGGAAATTATTGTCAAACACCAACTTTGGGGGTGGTGTAGTCGGATCGATTTGGTAAGAATCTAAAGTTATCTAGAATGGTGGTGCGGCCGATTTGCTTATTGGTCCACTGTGATGTAGCTCTGAGTCGAGTAGCTGAGCTAGCTACGACTTGTTTGCTGAAGATATTTAGGGGTGTTAGATCTAGTAGTACATTGAGGGCGTCCGATGGGGTTGTCCTCAGTGCGCCACTACAATACACAGACAAGCCGTTCTTTGAACTTTGACCAGCTTGTTGTTGTTGATCATCTTGTCTAGTGCGGTCCATCAGACTATCACCCCGTATGTGAGTGTCGGTCTAATTACCGAGGTAAACAGCCAATGGGTGATTTGGGGGAAGAAATCCCATTTTCCACCAATGGCTTTTTCACAAGAGAAGAGTGCCACGTTGGCTTTTACTCTTTCCTCAATATTGGTTTTCCATGTCAGTTTTTTGTTAAAAATGAGACCTATAACCCAGTGAATAAAGGGTTGATACCTTACAAAAGGTCCGGTAGTTCTAAATTTTTTATATGTTGTCTAGGATGGTTGTTAAGTGTTTAAAATGAAAAATGCACAATTCCCCCCCCTCCGCGCCCGCCGCCATTTTGAAAAAACCGAAAAAAATCGGCACTTTTTTTAGATTTTCACTTATATCTTTGTTTCGGTGCATTTTAGCTACAAGACAGTTTTATTCAATGTTGTAGACAATAAAATTCCCTATAATATACGTGTTAAATTTTGTTTATAGGGCAGATAGTTCACGAGATATGATATTTTAAAAAAGATCAAAAATACGCATTTAACAGAAATTTTTTCTAAC
This sequence comes from Melanostoma mellinum, assembly GCA_914767635.1. NCBI lineage: Eukaryota > Metazoa > Arthropoda > Insecta > Diptera > Syrphidae > Melanostoma > Melanostoma mellinum. The sequence goes on along the minus strand of OU612059.1, from coordinate 149,489,938 downwards.
TTCTAACTTTAGAACGCTGTACTTCAATTTTGACCTATTTGAGAACAACAAGTATAAGAATAAAAATTGTAGGGAATTTAATTACCTACAAAATGGATGTATACTTGTTTTAACCAACCTTACGGAGGGGGCAGTAAGCATTAAAATGAAAACAACGGCATATTGCGTTTTTTGTTTTGTTTTAGCAATTGTTACTCCATAGTGTATTTTATTTTTTTTTTTGTAATTGAACTAAGTACTGAAAAAAAAATTTTTATAAGCGCTTCGCTCGTTTTGTAGGTGGTGAGTTCATGAAGTCGGGGTCTTCATTTTCGTAACATAGTGAAATTACTTGATCGGCGTCGTCTTCCTCGTCGACGATGACTTCATTCCTGTTGTCACATTCTTGGCCAGCACAGAATTTGCAAAGGGTGGAACAATTAAGTCCTGCCTTTCTACAGCCACACATCGCCATACAGTCAGTTTTACATCTGCATGAAATAGTCTTGAGCAGGTTTGGGGGAGCCGCGTCTCTACTCATCCTGTTAGGCTCCAGTCTTCCAGCTTTTCTACTCCAGCCCCACTCGATAGGGTCTTTGACAATCCCCATCCACTCCATGACCTGGTAGTATGTCCTCAGGAAGTGGAAATGTGCTGCGTCAGTGGTCGGAGGTAGTTTTGCCAGATTGAGCTTGGTGGTACTTGTTTTCAATTTGCAATAGCGGAGGGAGTTTAACGACTGTTCTCTACTTCCACCATACAGGGATACCAAGATTTTCTCCCCTGCTGCTGAAATTTCTTGGCAACTTGCAGCAGGGTCACTGAACTTCTCCGCCTGCTCCAGCAATGATGGGTCTTTCCTAAAAAGTTGGCAGAGTTTATTCTTTTCAAACCCAAAAATGTTTGAAGTGGTGTCACAGCCCGATATTGCGTGCAGGAAGCAAGATGCAGCCTTTGGAGTTGTATTTGTAGGTGGTGGAGGACTATATTGCGTCTGGATGTTTCCCTCGTGCTGGTTTTTTTAGGTAGACATTGTTCACCGCAGGTGTTGTGCCAGTCAGCAGAACGAGAAGGTCAATGTCTTCCCCGACAATGATGACGGCGTCGTATGTGGGGGAGAGGCATTTAGCTGTGGCAACTATCAACCTGTCAGCATCTTCGGAAGCTTGGTCTGTGGCTATGCTTGACGCTTGCATTGCACTCGAGAGCAGCTTCATGAATCGGTCCTTGTTCCCCTCATTGGCCAGGAACTTATCCTGAGGTGTGGTGTTGACAGTTGTTTTGTCAAACACAACGTCTGCCGATGAGTTTGCCTTATACCTTCTCGCTCGTTCAGCAGTCTTTGTCCCTTGCTGAGAAGGATCTGTAGCGTAACCATCGAAAATCACCATCACATTGGTGCCATAGTGACGCTGAACGTACTTGACGTAATCATGGCAAATCCCTTCAAAGGTGGAGCTTCTGTTCCATACAACCTTTGTTTGTTTGTTTGTTTTCATTTTAATGCTTACTGCCCCCTCCGTAAGGTTGGTTAAAACAAGTATACATCCATTTAGTAGGTAATTAAATTCCCTACAATTTTTATTCTAATACTTGTTTTTCTCAAATAGGTCAAAATTGAAGTACAGCGTTCTAAAGTTAGAAGTTAGAAAAAATTTCTGTTAAATGCGTATTTTTGATCTTTTTTAAAATATCATATCTCGTGAACTATCTGCCCTATAAACAAAATTTAACACGTATATTATAGGGAATTTCATTTTCTACAACATTGAATAAAACTGTCTTGTAGCTAAAATGCACCGAAACAAAGATATAAGTGAAAATCTAAAAAAAGTGCCGATTTTTTTCGGTTTTTTCAAAATGGCGGCGGGCGCGGAGGGGGGGGAATTGTGCATTTTTCATTTTAAACACTTAACAACCATCCTAGACATTTAATAAAAAATTTAGAACTACCGGACCTTTTGTAAGGTAACCCCCCTTATTTGGTCTCTATTGCCTGTACTACTAGATATTTAGCCTGATTTAACAGTGCCCCTTTAATAGTTGGGGTCTGAAGTCCGGAATTTTATATTTCCTCGAAAAGAGAACTAATTCCGTTTTGTGTGGATTGATGTTCGAACCACAATCTACAGCCCTGTAAAGCTTGTTAGGTGCTGTTCGTAGCAGCTCAGCTAGAGTTATTCAACAGTTATTCAAGGTTAACATTTTGTCAGATATCAAGAAAAAAAAAATTAAATTTACTCTAAATTAAACTTTTACCTTGAATAATTTTTGAATGAGTGAATTTACACTCTGCTTTTAGACCAAAACAAAAAATTCCAAAATTTTAATGTATTTTCCAATACAAATTGTAAGGGAAATGGAAATCAGCGATGAGCGACCTCTACATATTAATATTTCGAGCTCAAATTTTAACAGGCCTGTTTTTACACCTTCTCAAAGGAAAAAATCGATTTTTTTTTTCGAGAAAACTTTTCTTGAAACAGTCTGATATTCCTACGTGCATATAAATGCTGAACGTTGGACTTTGATGAGATGATTACGATAAATTGCTTCATCTAGTGCAGTACACCATACTTTAACACCGTTAGTGAAGATAGATCTGATAACCTACCCGTTGAAGTTATTTTGTGATATTAAGTGAAAACTATTTCCCGAAACGCACAATTATTCCGGAAACAAATGATAAAACAACATCAGGTTTTAACATAATCATAAAGGAATTCGAAAGTGAAATACAAGTATAAAATGATCATTGGTGCTGCTAAGCAACCGAAAAGTAATACAAACTTAAAATTTGGTACGTGATCGTATTGCTGACACTACACTCAATAAATTTAAGTTAAACTCAATGTTTGAATAGATTTCCAACTAACAGTATATCTATTATCGAAAACTGGAACGCCTTGCCATTTCAGCAACACGCAATATTGCAGCACATAGCAATTCTACCTTGCTTATTAGGATAGGGAGTGCTAAATCTTCTTTGATGGTTGTCTAGGTGTGTTCACAGTTATTTGTTCGATAATGGGAAACGAGAATTGCTTGTCTAACCGAAGGCTACGACCTTGGTGTCCTAACCTTACAATGAATCTTGTACTAGCACTTTTTTTTCTGGAAATCTGCTTGAAAGTAATTTCGGTGGAATTTCATTGGATTCCGTTGAAAGCTCGTACCTCTAGGAGTGGATTTAATGTTGTTTTCCATTCCAACATTGAAAACATCCGCTTCCTGTTTACATACTTTCTCTAACTTTCTCGCCCTTCAGTTGAGTCTTAATCTGCTCCTTCACCAACTCATACCATTGAAACTAAACCAAGTAACAAACATCGCCTTTCACAATAGCTAAAGCCCATAACCCAATCCTAGCTGCTCCTATGTACGTATAATATGGAATGAAGAATGATATTTGCATGAAACAGTTTCAAGTGCTTCAAATTCGTTTCATTTGTGTATCGGTCGGGGACTAGGAAAGGACTCGCCTGCCGTTTGTTATTTGGATTCATTCACGTGCCACGGTGGCAGTTGAGCCACGAACACTCGCGGTTTTTGGTTGCGGGAGAACACGTCTGTTACACGCCTACAAAATATAAAACAATGACTACATTGCAACATAGGCGCTCTAAAGTGTCAGTGTTGGTATTTTTGTTTTTTATTTTTTTTTTTTTTGTTTTCATTTTCGGTTTCCAGCGAGTGATTGGTGATGGATGTGGCGGCGGCGACGGACGTAAAAGGAATGCGTTAGGGAACGGTGGTAATGGTAGTAACTCCTGTTTGCTTGACGTGTTTCATTAATTATTGTCTCACATAAATAACCACCATTATGGGAACACTGAGTAGTATCAGCTGGACGAGAAGGACGTTTGACAGCGAACATTACAACTAACCCCGAACGAACAACGGTGAGATATAAAGTTATGTCGGTGGGTGGGATATGGTGGGGATTGTGTGGTTTGGTGTGTGAGTGTGCTTGATGAAGAGGCTCGGTTTTGTTGTATGTGCAATTACTTTACGCCATTTTCGACAAATGAAATATTGAAAGATTAATTGTTGTTGATTGTGGATATATACGTACACGATTTGTGTGGGTGAGGATAAGGGGGGCGTGCAAAAAAGGACTCGTACAGTGAACTGAACATGGAACATCTTAATGGGCTTGCGATAACCAGCAGTGTTGTGTCGGTAGTTGTTACTCTACTATCATGCGGTGGACGATGTGGATTAATTTGAAAGTACTTGCAATTGAGAGCTCTCTGGCCAGCAATTTGAGGGTACTGTTTGATAGTTTACTGAATGCTCATAGTGAAATTGACTTTATTAGTGTAGGTAATTGATGGATTAAAAAGTGAAAGTTGGAAAGTGATTTGCGCTGGTAATTCGTTGTAAAAATGTGTTCAATTACAATATACATCTCTTGGTATCCAATAGAACTATGAAATGAAATTTGCATAGCTACTTCTTATAGGAAAGTTAAGTTGCTTCTGAAACTGAAGTAGGCCCTGGAGAAATTTTGTTTATTTTAAGGGCATTTCAAGGAATTAACATTGGCAAAACTGAATTAATATAACAGTCACGTGCCTGCAAGAACTACCGATGCATCCCGAAAAAACGACAGTTTAGTGTGGTTTATGGACTAGTGGCATCATCGGTCCATTTTCTACAAAGACAGCCGGGGAAGAAGCATAACTGTCAACGTCGAACGATATCGAGCCATTATACTGCATGCCACATAGCTCGTGAGTCGTGAAACAATGGAATTATTGAAAGATGAATTTGGTGAGCATCTTATCTATCGAAATGAAACAGAGTCGCGCGGACAACATGTACATGGCACTATCTTTAAAAAGGAGGTTCTTAATAGGCTTAAGCCAATTTATCGATTGCAATGAAAATTTTAAATAAGTAACTCAAATTTGAGTGTTTTATTCCACTAAAAAGAAAACTACGCTTAAAACATCACCCTTTGTAATAATCCTTGCTTCCAAAGATGGATTTAAGGTAAAATTGGTGAGGGTTTCCTGCGAAACAGGCTATCTGTCTAAATTGTTTTCTTAGAGAAAAGCAGCTGACTACTTCGATACAGCAACAATTTGCGACGAACTGGCAAAAACGTAATAGATATTGCCTGATTCCCAGACTTACAGCTTGGGATTTCTCAATAACAGTTACTTTACCTAGACTTTTTTATCAACAAAAATTTTATCTATGGCGCCCTTTGAGTTCTCAGTTCCTCAGTTAGTTGTCACCCAATTCAAACTAAGATCATTTTATCAGAAACGGTAATCTTTTCCGTTATGTTTTATGCAAGTGTAGCTTTCTAGACAAAGAAAATTTCGAGTTTCTTTTAAAAACATTGCACGTTTTGAACAAAGTCTTCGAAGGTTTGAGTATGTCACACATAGTTTGAAAATTTTATTTTCAATCAGTCCTTTCGAAATTATTCCGTAAAATTCATAAAATTCATTCATAAAAAAAATACAGAATATATCGAATCGAGTGACCCTGTAACTAATCTTGAGTCCAATGCCGCCAGCATTAAGACCAGTGGCTGCAATGCCAAGAAGACATCAGAACCGCTGCCTCTGAGATTCTGGTTTCACTCGGGCCCCAAAACGAAACCCATATGGTGCGATGAAGAATGCAGGTAGGCAAGTGCAGTCAAACCAAAAAGTACGACAAATACTGATGCAAAAGAGAACAAGGGCTGTTTTCGATCAGTATAACGAGATTTACAAGGAGAAAAGAAGGGACGAACACCGAATTCTTAAAAAGAAAAAGACGCAGCATAAGAAGCGCTCAATTGAGGAAATTGAGAGGTGCCATGACAGGAACGAGATTCGGAAGTTTTACCAAAAGGTAAAAAGATCCTGCCAGAGTGGCAAACCCCGAACTCAACCCTGTAAAGACCAGCAGGGAAACATAGTTATAGAGTCACAGTCGCTACTGAGGATCTGGAAAGATCATTTCTGCAGACTGCTTAACGGCGATGAGGACACAAATTCCGCTGTCAGACAGATTGCCCCATTCAGCTTGGACGATGATCAAGAATGCCGTCCTCCCGACCTAGAAAAGGTTAAGCTTGCCATATGCAAACTTAGATCAACTAAGACTGCAGGTGCAGATGGCCTTGATGCCGAACTTTTCAAGGCAGCTGGAGATCAGTTGGAAAGGAGCAAGCACCAGCTGATCTGCATGATATGGTTGGAAGAAAGCATGCCCGATGAATGGAACCTCAGTACCGTATGCCCGATCTTAAAGAAGATAGACCCTCACAATTTCGCCAATTATAGAGGGATAAGCCTCCTTAACGTCGCTTATAAGATTTTGTCTGCTGTAATATGTGAACGTCTGACACCCCACGTCAACAACTTGATAGGTCCTTATCCATGTGGTTTTAGACCAGAGAAGTCCACGATAGAACAAATTTTCACATTATGGCAGACCTTGGGAAAAACCCGAGAATATAATATAGTCAAGACAGCTCACCGAGACCTTTGATGTCGAAAAGGTTTAAGGCAAGGCGACAAGCTGTTATGCGATTTCTTCAACATCATATTTGAACAGATTGTTAGAAACTCAAACGTCAATACCAGAGGAACAATCTTTCAAAAGTCTGTACAATTACTCGCCTATGTAGACGATATTGACGTAATGGGAAGAAAAAAGCGTGATGTCATAGGTGCTTTTGCGAGTATTGAAACAGAAGCGGCAAAAATGGGTTTGATGGTTAATGAGGGCAAAACGAAGTATATGCTGTCATCAAACAGGGACACAGAACATCGACGAATTGGACAAAACATCACAATAGACAGACATAACTTCGAGGTAGTACAGGACTTCATCTACCTAGGATCCGCTGTAGACACGGACAACAACATCAGTGCGGAGATCAAACGGAGAATAACTCTTGCCAACCGTTGCTTCTTTGGGTTAAGAAGGCAATTGAGAAACAAAACCCTCTCCAGAAAAACCAAGGTAATGTTGAATAAGACCTTGCCAATCCAAGTGCTGCTTTAGGGCGCGGAAGCATGGACCTTATCGAAAGCGGATGAGGAAATCCTTGGTCGTTTCGAAAAAAAAGTTTTTCGAAAGATCTTTGGTCCCGTATGCGGACCAGACTTTGTGTGGAGAGGAAGATTCAACAACGAGCTGTATGGTCTGTACCGCGACATGGGCATAGCTAGAAGAGTAAGCATTGCGAGGCTACGATGGTTGGGCCATGTAGAGCTGATGGACCCAAACGCTCTGGCTCAACGGGTTTTTGAAACCACATTGCAGGGGTTTTGCCGCAACGTGGCGCAATCAAATGGATGAACCGACTTAGAGTGCAAAACTGGAGAGAGCTCGCCCGAAATCGAAGTCGTTACGGAAGGATTTCGCGAAGAGCAATAGAGCTATCGAATTTCCCATCTATAAAACTAAATAACAGTCGAGTGAGCTACTGCTAAGAATTTAGGTATTATTTTTAATTGAATTCTAAACTGGAACAACCATATCACACAGAAAGTCGGGAAAGCGCTTGGTGCCCTACGACTTCTTTGGCCCACCAGGAATTCTACCCCTTTGGAAACAAGAAAAATGTTAGCTAAAACCCTTACAGTACCGATCCTGTTGTATGGCTATGAAATATTTTGTAAACTCGATAGCGTAAGCCAGAGTAAACTCAACGTAGCGTTTAATCGTGTGGCGCGTTACATTTATGATTTGAATCGCTTTGACCACGTATCACATTACTCAAAAAAAAATATATGGTATCTCGTTAGAAAATCAAATAAAGCTCCGTACTCTTGTTCTGCTTTTTAACATTATTAAATCGCATCAACCCACGTACCTCTATAAAAGGCTTCAATTCTCGTTGTCCAAAAGAACAAACCAAATCGTAGTTCCACGTTTTTCATGTTTAACTTCACAGCGGCAGTTCTTTGTCAACGCTTCTCGGTTATGAAATTTTTTGCCGCGCCGGTTGCGATACACAGATGACAAAAATATTTTCAAAAGGAAGGTCTTTGACTACTTTTACACTTTATAGCCCCATTATTTCCCTGTTTCCTGTTAGGTTTGCTGTACGTCTGCCTTATCTCCTTTTATTTTAATACTTTCTCTATCTTTCTTTTAATTTATTTATTATTTCCAGTATTTCTAATAAATCTCACTGACGATGGAAGCATTGCTTCTGAAATGTACATCTGAGGAAATATAAAAAGTGTTTTAATTGTTGAAAATTTTACTAATCTTTTCATTTATTTCTAATATAAAATTTATAAACTTATATATTATCAATTTAGAATGTTACCACTAATAAGCCCATTACGAAGCTTAATTGTAAACAAGATGTTAATCTTAAGATCAAGCTATATAAATAAAGAAATTGAATTGAATTGAAACAATGTCCAATTTATATAGCAAATCCGTTTTATTAATAAAATACTTAGAACAACAAAAGTATTTTATTTTATTTTCTATGTAGTGCAATCGTAGTAAAAACGTATCACATTACTCAAAAAAAAAAAAATATATATGGTATCTCGTTAGAAAATCTAATAAAGCTCCGTACTCTTGTTCTGCTTTTTAACATTATTAAATCTCATCAACCCACGTACCTCTATAATAGAGTTCAATGCTCGTTGTCCAAAAGAACAAACTAAATCCTGATTCCACGTTTTTCATGTTTAACTTCACAGCGGCAGTTCTTTGTCAACGCTTCTCGGTTGCGATACACAGATGACAAAAATATTTTCAAAAGGAAGGTCTTTGACTACTTTTCCACTTTATAGCCCATTATTCTCCTGTTTCCTTCTAGGTTTGCTGTACGCTACATATCGATGTTGCATATTGTTCCACGTTTGCCTTATTTCTTTTTATTTTAATACTTTCTCTTTCTATCTTTTAATTTAATCATATTTACAATATTTCTTATAATACATATTTAAAAATTTATATATTATCAATTTAGAATGATACCACTTATAAGTCCATTACGAAGCTTAATTGTTAACAAGATGTAAATCTTTAGATCAAGCTTTATAAATAAAGAAATTGAATTGAATTCAAACAATGTCCAGTTTATATAGCAGATCCGTTTTATTAATGAAAAAATCAGTTTCTTATAATACTCAGTACAACACATGTATTCTATTTTATTTTCTATGTAGTGCAATCTTTGTTAAATCTCTCTTATTTTTTTATACTTAATGTTGTCTTACTTTGGAAAAAAAATAAACTAAATTATACTAAACTAAGGTGCTAGTTACTCCCTGAGACAGAAAACGTTGCCCCATAATAGGGAATTATGAATAAACCGTATAACAAGAAAAATTTTCAATTTATTTAGCTTACTACAGCGATAAATAAATTTAAACTTAAAAATATTTAAACTTAAAAATATATACAAATAAATATATGTACAAATATACAGTTCATATATTTATTTGTATACTTCTTATACAAAAGGGATATTATTCAAAACAGTTACCCACTTGTGAACCTCGTTGGTGGTTGTTACTTAAAATGTTTACCACTTTTATGGTCAAGTTGTTCCACTTATGTATCTTCGATCAATAACGACACTATAGTAAAAATCAATTAAAAGCACATTTCAATTCCAGTTGTTATTTACTGTTATCTCCTTCCTCAAATAGGCTCCGTTCATGCCACCGACCACACGACATTATAGACTTGCTCCAATAACACACCCGTTTATAAAGGGTTTAGGATTGCATTATTTGTCCATCACATTCCAATTATTTTCAACTGCTTGCATGTCTAGGAAGAGGAAACAATGTCCCATGGAGAAAATGTTATCCCCAGCGACAATATTCACGTTTTAAAGCCTCGATTTTCTATTGTCTTTTGCGTATAGTGCGGCATGTACCTATTCCTATTCAACGTTGTAGCAGGCGGGCAACAAAACCATCACTTCCAGAGAAAGGCAAACTTTTATCATCATACATATAAGGCTCTTGCTGCTGCTGCTGATGCCTTACGTCTACGTTCTACGACAGTAGGTATAACTACCATACAGATATCCGCGTCCGCGTTTCTATTTACCCTTGTGTCCATTCCATAGCGAATCTGAATATTGTCTCTGAAGCATGAAACATAGCTTCAGCTTGGGACACATTCATTTTAACAAGCAAACACAAAAACGGGACTTCATATAAACGGATGAATGAAATGAGACAGAGAAGAAGAGAAAAAGATAGAGAGAGAGGGACAGAGGTATTTGGCTATTTGCATTCCGATGGAAATACACTCTACGAGCCACGACAACTACTGGCATAGTCGTTGGGATATCCTTGGGAAAAGCCTCATGTATGCATGGGATTCAAAAGGATCACATCATGCACTTCTGATGCATATCCACCATTACCAGTCGGATATTTCGCGAAACACATATAGGTACCTACCCACTCATACATATAATACACAATAACTGTGCATTCTATGGAAGGAAATGTGAAGGACACTCTGTTATGATGTTGAACGTATAGTCTCCATATATACTTTAAACTGGTTGCTGTTTGTTTAGATTACAATTGCTTAGCATTCTTGGAGCACTTCTGCTGCAGAAATCACTTCTGGTAGTTTTGTCCTCACTATGGCAAAGTCGACTATACGACTGTACCCATAGCCGCTTAGAACTCCATGTCAAGAAACTATGAATAAAACGTTTGAGTAAACTGCTATCACAAAGAGCATTTTTATCGGTTAAAAGACATCTTTTAGGAACATTTCTTGAAGGACATTACAGTAAGAGGAGAATTTATGAGAAACGATCCTTAAAACTGCGACCGTTTGTTTGATAAGCACGTTACGGAACACAAGTTCGGAGTCTTCGAATACATACTTAGTAGTACGTAGTTAATAATTTAAGGCATGATTGAGGACGCCAATGTTTGTATGGAGATGGACCCCCTCCAGTAAGATTTTTTTTTTCTTAGAACTTGATCTAGAATCACACATTACGGGACACCCTGTAAAATAACTTAATAACTTACTGACCCTTAGCGGTTACCCTTAATTAAGTTCAATGCTAATGCCTTTCGGTCTAAGGAAAATTTATGAATCAAAAGCTTTACTTAAAAGTAAAAATAACTTAACGCACTGTCTTTTCAAAGGTGTTGCAAAGAGCTTTCTCATACTTATCCGTTAGGAATCGTCAAAACTTGTAAGTGTTCTCCATTCCTCACCAATTTATTTATTATGACACTGAACGTCTGTCTGTAGTCTTAACTCCCTGCTTCAAAAGTAAAAAATCAAAATAGTTTGCGTCTCGTGCAGAGATATACCTACCTCGGGTCTCAAATAATTGGGTTAGCAACATTTTTGAACACACCACCTTTCAACCAACTATAGTCTGCACTCCAGCTTTAGAGGCTGCATCCTACCGAGAGCATGGCGATGTCGTCGTGAGTCGCTTGGGCGTAAACGTGGGTCTCATTGAACATTAGTAAGAAGGAAAGAGAACATAGAATGCGACCTTATGGACATTCACTCCCAGCAAAAAACAAAATCACTTCACAACTTTGCATTTCAAAAACAAAATTACAAGCGTTTTACGAACTAAATACCTCCTATCCCAAATCACGATTCAGTTGAAAACTTAATTTCGTTCGTTTCTTTTTTTTCAACGATGACTGATAATTTGATTACTGCCTTGTTTTTACCGAGAGTCCCTAGACCCACATCATCTTGTTTTCATTCCAAACGTCATAAAATTTTTGGAAGGGTTGAAAATTCATTTCGCATGCGGCGCCCTACGATTGTTTTTTTTTTAACAACTAAAATTGTCTCATATCCTTAAAACAAGCTGATGTCAAAAGAAAGAAACTTCAAAGCAAATCACAATCATATTCATCATTCATGTCCTTTTCAAACCAAATGGCAAACCAAATAAAATTTTTTTTTTTTTTTTTTGTTGAAAAGAACAGAAACTGCTTTCAAAACTAAATTAGCAAATAAGTACTTGCAGTTTATTGTCGATACTGACTTTAGTTTTGTTTTCCATATAATGTATGTCTAAATCATTGGATCTATAAGGCTTTCTTGGAAAAAAAGATACATATATAAATTTGCAAATATCTCTGCCCAAGCAAGCGTATCAAAGAAAAAAAAAGAAGTTTTCTCCAAATCAAGAACTCAGCAACCGCACCTGACCCAAAGAAAAATTTTCCTTTTTTTGTCAATCAGTTTTGCTTTTACTGTTGAAGAAGATTCAAAGGATGATATTTTTGTTTTGTTTGTTTCTGTTTTTGTCTTGAAGGGCTGATGGCTGGATACAAATATAAAAGTACGCAATTTGACCAGTGCCAAATAAGTCTTCTTCTCACCTCGCTCCTGACTGGATAAGCTTGAATATCGCTATCCATTGCAATAGCTTCTTTGTGGGTTTTCCTACAAAGAGAAACTCAAAGACATTCAATCCTAATGAAAATGGGAACATGTGTCTAAGACATTCTTATACATTCATACATATGTACGTATGTACATATAAAAGTTACCCAGTTGACATAAGTCAAAAATTCAGCACCATATTAGAGAAATTGAGAAATTGAAATTGAATTAAGTTACATTCCACACCGACCCGATCTGCCGATTCTATGTGATCTACATTATGCAACCTCAAGGAGAGAGAAGATGTGCACCATTTCATCGCCAGATGTCCCATTTTGAAGGAGTTTTGGATAAGGTACTTTGGAGTAGCTGTTATGGAATTGAGCAATACGTTAGACGTCCTAAATGGAAAACTAGGCTTGAATAATAATTATACTACCACCTTCCAAGGAAACTTTTTATATAAACAAATAATTATTATGTATACATTAAAGTTCAATCATAATGTCAATCTGGTAGACGGCTATCGGCCAAACCATATTAAACTTAAGTTAATCAAAATTGTAAAAATTTTAAAAGCTAGTTTCTTAAATAAAGTTTTCTGCAAACTAACTAACTACATAAAAGTTTATACGAAAGGAATTCTTTTATTCTGAAAACATATGTACGTGCAAACATAAACAAAAATCAGGAATTGAAAAATGGCAATCCTACCAACCAAAGCCGCTGATTGTAAAAAAAATGTTATTCTTTATTCCTTCAATTTCTGTTTTCAACGCATGTGTACCTTTACCTTATCAATATTCAATAAGAACTGTTCAACGTTCAAGGACACTTTTTCTCTGCTATACCTTCGTACCTATACTCATATTTTTTCCATTTTCAAAAGATGCCTTGTTCAAGGACGAAACAAATGTTTTATCTCGAAAAACATTCCATCATCAAACTTTTTCACCAGTTTGTGGTTGTAAGAAACACGTGTCCTCTTAAGTAGTTGTAATTACCAACAAGGAGACAAGAAGAGAACCAGTTGCTAATGTGAGTTGTGTACAAAAACGACAAAAAAAAATGTTCGTTTTGTTTGAAGCCAAAGTTGTAGACGGAACTTAATTATGTAATAAGTTAAATGAATTTGCTTTTCGAGTTTTTGTTTTTTCTTTTTTTTTTTCCTGTCCCCCAAATTAGGAACATCATTAAATATAACTGTGCTTTAACATTGGGGTTTATAAATCCAGTCTTTTTTCTGGGAATTGTCAAAAAGTACAAGATAACTCTTAAGAGAAAAAGGAATCTACTGGCATAACTAATCTGGAGTGAAGATAGTTTTCTTATTTGAACTTATTTCATTAAGAGGTCTTTATATTGATAATGAGCACATCGATTTTTGGAAAGTTGAGGGCAGTCGACAAGAGGAAATGGGAATAGCCATGAAAACCCAGAAGTCAACATTTTGGATCAGCGAATTGAATAGTTTTGGCTTAAAGGTTGTTGACTTAAAACGGAACCAGTTAAGGTAGGACGTAGGAGCCACTGATGAATCCCCTTCAACTAGCAATAATCGCACCTCGGTAGGACCTCATTGGTTACGATATCGCCTCTGCGCAAAGTTTCCTTGACTACCGTGAAATAAGTCCGACGCGTCTTGATGGTGCCGACTTTTATGGAAAATTTTCGCTTTTTTACCTCTTCCGACATATGTCTAGTCTGGTGACCATCATTAGAGAAGGCTTCAAACCATAAGACCACGACCAAAATCCAAAGGCTTGCACGCATTGGCTCAACTAGTGTCGTGAGAACAACACCAGCTGCAGCTCTGGAAACCTTCCTGTCGATAGCCCTCCTTGATCTTTTTACTAAGGAGATGGCGGCCAAAAGTGCACTGTGACTTAAACAATGCAACAATTGGAAAACAGGTGTACCAGGCCATAGAACCATCATGAACCATACAGATATAGACATTCAAACAGACTATGCCCCCCGCATATTGACTTCAATCCAGTGGCTCTAACAGTCTTTCCGACAAGAGAAGGCTGGGAGGAAAACAGGGTTATAAAAGAAAATCACATTTCCGTCTTCACAGATGGTTCCAAAACGCACGAAGGAGTAGGGTCGGGTATCTTCTCTGATTACCTTACTATGAATAGATCAATAAGTTTTCCCGACTTCTGCAGTGTCAATCAGAGTTACTCGCACTGTGCGAAGCCGCGAAGCACCTAGCTACTTGATCAACAAAAATATTGACTTCTTCATAAACATTCAGTCGGCCATTGAAGCTATCTCATCCACAGGCTAGTAGACAGCTATCGCAGTAACCTTAGACTGCTCAGCGAGACAAACACAGTTTGTTTAACCTGGGTTCCAGGACATCGTGACATAATCGGCAAAGAAATGGTGGATATGCTGGCTAAAATCGGGTCAGCACTCGAATCCAGCGAAACGAACACGTCAGTCCTAACGCTACTAGAACAAGAAAAGAACAGAATCAGCATACATTTCTAAAAACTGCAAATGACATGTGGTCAGATGAAGAAGCATGCCGAGTCTCCAGAAAACTTTGGCCAGATATTTCCAAGGAAAAAACAGAATTTCTACTCCAGCTTAGCAGATCTCGGCCCTCTCTCTTGATTGGCATTCTCTAGGGCCACAACTCGTTGGGTATACCCACAAAATGAAAATGAGCATTAGCACATCTGACTTATGTAGAGGATGCCAAGATGAGGAGGCAGAGAAAGGATCATTACACTTCCTCTGTGAGTGTCCTAGCTTGGCCCAAACTAGGAAAAAAGCCCTCAGAGACTACTTCTTCGACGAACTGGGCGACATCTCTAATCTCCAATTGAGCAACGTCCTGAGATTTACTTAGGGCTCCAAATGGTTCAGTGGGGGTTCCCTACCCTAATAAACCAATAACCAACCCAACCCTCTACCTCTCCAATCCTCCCACCTCCTCATCCTCTGTTTTTCCATGGGAGCACAATGGATCCTTGAGATCCGAATGAGGTGCTGCCACTTGTGACTGCATCTCCCATGCAACCTTACCTAACCTAACCTAGATATTCCGCAAAGCTCAATATCCCATATTGAATGACTTCTACCGGAGCTGCCTAGATGAAGAAAAGAAAACAATCCAAGCCCTGCTGCCTTTCAAATACGTAATGAACATTTGGCAGAGCTCATCTTCAACAATACAAGGGATTTGATGCTTATAGCCTTCAAAACTTTATAGAAATATCAAATCAGTTTCAGTACTGAGACAACTCATCAAACTCTCATGCGGTATCACAATGGACTTGATTAATCTAAGTGCGTGGGTCGTTTTCCCGACAATCGCCTCAAACAACCAACATCAAGTAATCAGCCTTATTATGAGTTTCAAGTGAATTAATTCCCTTCGAAAAAGATCCCACTTCACTTTTCCCTCATTATGAGTTTCGGGGGAAAAATTTTCCATATTCGCAAAAATTCTCTTATTTTTAGCTATTTTTCCCGTGAAGTGTGAAAACGTTGAGAGCAATGACGGGAAATTGGATGCAACTGAACGTGGTCTTTTTTCGAAGTGAAATTTCTGATTCCATGTGGAATTTTATTCAGGGGAAACTCATTATAGCTTTCAAAATTCCGGGCGAACAAAAATATTCCTGGCAAAAAGCAGTTCACGTGAAACTCATAATAAGGCTGAATATGTTTTAAATAAAAAAGATCTGTTAACGTTTACCCGATTAAATTGCGGTAGAAAAATCGTGCAAAAAACAACAACAACACTGTGTTTTTTTACACTGTGTGCGTTAATTCCGTCTCAGCTTTTGTATTGTCTCTCGCATACGTGAGCGTTTGGTCAATTGGACATGATTACCATTGGAAGTGGTGAATTTACGGCGACGCTGAAAACGGAGAAGTGTGTGTGAGTTTATTCCATCTCAGCTTAAGTGTGAATGCAAAACTGTTATTTTTTCTTTGAGCGTTTTCACTGTGTGGAAAAAGCTAAATGTAAGTTGTGTTCATCGGTTCAGGAGAGTGTGTGTCTTATTAAACGTAATTTGGATATTTAATTTTGCAGAAAAACGTAATTGAAGTTGCGGCAGAAAAAAGATTTCATTTGGATTTTTAAATACGTGCCAAGTTTGACGATTGATGTAAGTGTTGTCTTCTTCTTTATTTCAATAATGAAAAAAATTAAAAAAATTAAAAAAATTAAAAAAATAACACTTGACACATGGAGTCATGACAGATTCGAGATAATTTTTCTTTAGTAAACAAAAAAATTAACAAATATTTTTATCGGGACGAACACCAGAGATGTTTAGCACACAAAAACAAAAATATTAAAATTTTTTGTAAAAAAAGAAAGAATAACTTTAGTGGTCGAAGCTCGACCACAGGGCGAAACTAGTTCTGATAATTCTACGTTGACGGTGGGTTATTCGCTTTGAGTGAACGTACTGACCAAAAGCGAGGCAGTTTTCTGTTCTTGATCCTTTCTAAGAAGGAAAACTAATTTTAACATCCCATGTGCATCAGACTCATTTAAATGGTGCTTCAAAATGGCAACAAAAGACATGGGAATTAATTATTTTCTTTGATTGGTCTTATTGCCTCTTCAAAAAGGAAAGAAAGCCCGTGGATGTTATTTCCATTTTTCTGGGTTATAAAACCCACGGGTTTTATTGCCGCAGGGCTTATTGCACTGCACCGTTTTAAACACGTAAAGTGTGAAGCTATTCATTCGAATTTGAGGTCATGTAAGAACCTAAGATTATTCGAAGAAGGGGTGTTTCTAATATCAAAGGGACAAGTGAGTCTTTTATGGAATATTTTTAGCCTGGATTTGGCTATGACACAGCATTCTCATAGAAAGTGTTCAGCTGTTTCTGTGTCTTCGATACAGAGATGGCAGTTGTCCTCCTGGCTGATGCCCATGTTTTTAAAATGATATCTCAGAGAGCAGTGCCCAGAGAGGAAGTCCATAAGGAACTTTGTGTCACGTTTGCTCATGTCAAGAATTTCTCTCATAAGCCTTTGAGATAAGTCGATGAATAGTTTTGACATGCCGGTGGCCATTAGAGTTGTTCCAGGTGTGGATTATGTTTTTCCGTTCCTAAGTAAACAGTTCGCGATTAATGCTACTGATTAGGAGACCGCAGTAGGGTTCCGGGCCTTTGAATTGGTTTTGAGAGATAAGTTTAGCTAGGTGGGCAGTCTCTTCGTTACCCTGTACACCTACATGTCCAGGCACCCATGAAAGAGTGATTTTATTGTGGGTGGCTAATTGAGATAGATATTTCAGGCAGTTCCAAACTAGTTTGGATTCAATTTTGGTTGAGAGCAATGCCTTCAGGGCTGCCTGACTGTCAGAGCATGATGCGTGATCTTCAGAGGTTTTTTTTAATGTATTCCCTAACACAGAATTCTATAGCTTTTACCTCTGCTTGAAAGATAGCTGTTGTGCGTTACCAAGGGCAAGGGATATAGATGATGTTAAGTTGGGACCGAAGATCCCTGCACCTACACCGTGGTTAGCTTTTGAACCATCAGTTTACCAAAAAGGATTGCAATTTACATGTAAGAATTGCGGGGTTCTTCCATGCTGAGCAGGTATGAAAGATTATTTCAAAGGGGGTGGTGTCACATTATGCGTCTAGGCATAAAGTCCGAAGAGTGAGCTGCAGTATATTCTAACATTGGGAGCACAAGCAGAATGCTCATCTGTCCCTGTAATTTTTCTTCACTTAAGTTGTTGGTGAGATGAAGCCTTAGTCCGCTTAGTGCAGCAGTCTTCTATACTTTTTGGTGTAGCGCAACAAAATTTAATAAATTTTCTAGGTCTAAAGTTGGGCAGGTGCGCATTGCACCTGTGATATGTATCTACACAGGCTAATCTTTGTAGCTTTTGCAAAGCTAAACAATCTTTTTTACAAACCACCGATCGAGACACGATCGATGTTAACTTTCGAATTGCATAGAAGTTTCTTCAGGGCATGGTGATTGCGTTGTTGATAAGAGGCGTTATTTTGCGTCTTTAAAGGCAAAAATTCATTTGATGGAATAAGAAGACACTGAAAGTTATACAATTTGGGGGCGACCTTAATCGTACGCTTAGAAATTGGGGATATATTCGTGCAAATTCATGTCGTAATGTTCTTGCAAAATTTGTCTAAGCACACAAAATTTCAACAGCAATAACTGGCAAATCGTTAGAGAGTTCCGAAATGTTCAAAATATTTTTAGTTCTTCCATAGTTTTACTTACTTACTCTCATGACGAAACCCTGTCCTGTGCGTATCGAATTTCCGTAATTGAAAAAGATTTCATCTCCAAGTAGTATAAAATTCAATTTCAATTAAAAAGTCCCTGAAGGAAAAAATAGAAACAGACAAACGGAACTCACGGAAAAAATATTGGTTAACGCTTTAATGGTGTCAGGTTCGTTCTGATATGGGTTTTATTTTCAATTCCACCTCCAGGAACTAATCAGTGTGTATCACTGATAGAAACAGACAGTCAACTAGGATTTATCTCACAGCAGAAAACACACACTCCAAACTTCACTATCCTCGATGACCATTGATTTGTTAAATTCGTGTCAAGTCTAATTTACAACCATGGCAAAAAAAAAAAACAAAAAAAAGTCGGTGCCATTGAATCATTGGCGAAGCATAAAATTCCTCGAAATTTAATTGAATAGAAAAGTGCTGTTGGCTGCAATGATATTTATTCATCATGGTTTTTAGAAGCAGTTTTGAATGGAACCTTCAACTGATGTAACAACTATATGGTGGTGTGTTTCAATAGTTTTTAGAATTTCACTCATACAGTTTACAAGTTGAGTTTAATTAAAGAGAAAAGTTTTCATTCCTATTTGCTGTGCATAGCAGGAGCAAAATCAAATCAACTAAAAAACATTTCAGCACATTTCACCAAATGTTGTATTTGATGGTGATTTTGTTTTATTCACAAATGCTTTTGATGATAAAACGAAAATAATTATAGTGAATTTGAAAGTAATTTACGAGTCACTTATAAAACGAAATTTATGAAAATTTTGATAAGGATTAATTTTTTTTAAAGGACTGTTAGTCAGTTTATACAGAGTGCTTTGCCTATGATGAGACAAAATCTTGTGACGAATGGATAGATAAGAGGGAAAATTTAAAAAAAAAAATTACTTAATTAAAAAATAACTATTAAAAATCAAAAAAGCCACTAACTATCACATATTAAAGTGGTTTTAAAAGCCAACAATATTTTCTTTATTTATCATTTTAGATCCCATTGATTTTGTGAATACGTTTTCGCTTAGAAATTGGGGATATATTCTCAAAGCTAAGATTTTGAAAAAAAAAATCAATTCCTTTTTTCTTTTAAGAAGATTTGGTTTTATTAAGGATAAATTTTACTTTAATCAATAGTTTTTGAGAAATTGAAAACCCGATTTCCTGTCTGACCCAAACAATACATAGTGAACTTTCATAGCATTTTATGCAAAACACCCTGTACAGCAAATGAGAAAGAGTATTGTAGCAAAAGAAAAAAGTGTGTGTGCGCTGCAAAATAAAAACTCAGAAAAGACAACGCAACTACGAAGGTTCGAACAAAGAGAAGGCGAAGACTCTAGGACAGTGGTGGGCAAACTTTTTTAATGGTGGGCCAGAAAATTCAAGAAATCACAGAGGAGGGCCAGAATTATGTAAGCAATGCATTTTGTGTTGAAACTTTTAATAATATAAAAACATTATATAGCATTAAACATTTGCACAAATGTTCAAAATTGCAATTTTACTTTTATATGAAGGCCCTGCCATGGTACGCGTGTGGGTGTATGAAATTGCTTTTGATTTCATCTTCGGGAATTCAGCTTTTGTCAGTGTTCTATAAAAATCTAATTTTGTGGAGTTTAAGAACTGTTGTTTTAAAATGGGTGCTGCACTGCATGACTGCATTTCAATAATCTCCAAATGAAATTTTGCAGAGACATTTTTCCGGGCCTACATTAAACGGCATCGAGAAAACATCCAGCGACGACTGATTGTTCTTAAAATCTTGAAACCTAGTCTCGAATTCTGTGTGAACTTTTTTCAACGCCTGACTGAATTCTTTTACTTTATTTCTCACTAACTGGTGACATGGATTTTAAACGCGGAAAGTGAGTTAAGTCGTTTTTAGTCATGCAGTTGTAAAACAGAAAAAGCTGGGCTTTAATTGATTTTACACACCACCAAGTCTCATTAAATTCTTTCTTTTCTTGCAATTTTTTATTTAATTTGGTGCAGTGTTCGAGCAAATCGTAAAAAAATTCACAATCGATACGCCAATTTGTCTTCGAAGATTTGGAAATCAGACCATTTTTCTGTTTTATGCTTCAGGAAATCCTGTATATCTTCTATTAATTCCAGATCCGTTCAATTGCATGGCCACAACTTAACCATGTTACTTTCGTATGATAAAGAAGATCCGAATAATCTGCGTCGACTTCAATTAGAAATTCATCGAATTGCCAGTGTAGGTACCAAGCCCCGGGATGGAATTGTATTAATTAGTTTTATTACCACATTAAGTACATGGGTAATATCTATTGCAGCTTTACAAAACACGTCCGCTGATAATGTAAAATTACAACATTGTGATTAGGATTTTTAGGAAATTTTGAATTACGAGGGATGTTTTTGTTGTTGGAAAAATAAAATAACATATTGGTATGTAGGAAGAAGGCAAAACTATAATTATTATCGAGGGCCATATACTTTTCATTTCTAAGGACCATTCGGGGGCCTGATTAAATGGTTTTGTGGGCCGGTGTTGGCCCGCGGGCCGTACTTTGCCCATCACTGCTCTAGGAAGTAAAGGATGTTTTTTACTAAGACGTGTGGCTTTCAATCTGACAACACTTCTTTTGGAATTGGTCTTTTTGACAACTGTCGCTTGATTTATATTACCAATTTGGTTTGCGATTTCAATACGTAAGAATTGGAGCCGCACGGCTACTGGCATTCCGTACGTTTGGTAAATTGTCAAGAAACAAAATTGCATTTCGAAATGTAACATGCTTCAATCTTTTTTATCGCTTCTTTTATAAACAATGCTCTAGTGAAAAAGCCAGTTGCATTCCTCCCCAGGGACAATTTAGTCGCAATTCCCGCTTACAAAGTATGCTCATCAGTTCTCACTTCAGCCCAATTTCGGTCGTACATTTAAGTATATTTTAGCCGTTCCAACCGTTCCATTTTTCTCACGCAATATCATGTACCTAAGACAATTCACGAATAATGTGCATCGACATCTCCTTTCTTATCCATTCCTTACTTCCCAACACCCGCACGGTGTTCAATAACATTATAAGAGTAGTCACAACCCCTTGAAGAACGCGTAAATTATAAAAAAATAATAATATCCAATTACACCTTGCAATGCCGCATTTGAATCTTCATAATCACACAAAAGAAAGCGGAATGCTTCTTAATCATTTTTGTAATTATGTCCGCCGCCGTGAACATTATTCAATTGAAATTTTTATTACTTTGCACACGATGTCTCAGTTTCGTATTATTCGAAAAACATAAGTCCAAAGTAAGTCTGCTTTAATCCAGATGGTGATTTATCAAGGAAAACATTTTAAAAACAATTGGGCTTTAAAAAGTGATAATTTAAATAATTTTATGAAACTCAAAAACCCATGAATCAAGTCGTAAAATGGAAAAAGAAATAACTCGGTTCTGAAGGAGGAAAAAGAAATAATAATACAACTACGAAAGCGAAGAATGATGTTTGGACCACCCGTTGGGCGCCATTATGTTTATTGCTTTGATTTTTGTTAAGAGTATAAAGTTGTAAAATGTTTCCATGATTGAAAGCTGTGCAGCACAAGGAATGTTTTTTTTTTCTTTTAGAACCCATGACCCATGTTTTAAATACATGAATTTTAATAAATGAAGTGATATGTGGTTCTTGAATTGAAGAGTTTTTTGAAGAGTGACTATCGGCGTATGTATTTAGACAAGATTTACAATGAGAGACTTGTTTGTGCTTCGCAAATTTGGACTTGCAACTATAAAAGCAATGAATGTTGAATCCCTGGTTACAATTTTGACTCTAACACTAATGAAAACTATGTATTCGTTTGAATGTGAAGCAGTTTGCATACAATTCAGAAGCACAGCTGTTATTTAAATCTGTTGCAAAGTAAGCGATGTAGGATCATACCTACATGCGTAGGTATGATATTGAAGTATTTCTTAATTTTTTTAACTAAATGTAAATATTTTACTGTCCACACGAGTCCCCCCCGAGGACTTCACCTTGTCGATTGGTGGGGGGACTTACGTCTGGCTCGTTTTGGGTCAAGAGACAAACTAAGAGTGTGCGTGGCTGGCTGCTGGTTTCAGCCTTGATCAGTGGCTGGCTGCGTATATTGAGGCTGACAGGCCTCGAGTATTGGAGTACTCATCTGTAAGTAACCTTCGGGTTGCGAGGCTTCACCAGAGGTTGAGGT
Organism: Melanostoma mellinum; assembly: GCA_914767635.1. Taxonomy (NCBI): domain Eukaryota; kingdom Metazoa; phylum Arthropoda; class Insecta; order Diptera; family Syrphidae; genus Melanostoma; species Melanostoma mellinum. The sequence continues at coordinate 149,467,143 of OU612059.1, read as the reverse complement.
CTGGTACCGCGGGAGATAGGCCTTCCTATACGACAATCTGCGCTCGAGGTACGGGGTGTTGTCTTGGACTATCTATGAGGTTGGCCCCTTTGTGGGAGCATCGCGGTGGATGTGGTTATCCGAATGCGGAAACGATTGGCATTCTTCGTTGAATGCAAGAGGTGTAGATCGGTTTCGCCCCTCAGCAAGGGGGTGGGCTTGCCTCAACAAGTTCACCATTGCTACTGGGCAACTAGGGTGGTGGTTGACACTCAATTCAAATCCGTTAGGTTGAGTGGGCTCGCCGTGAAAGTGAGACTTAAATGTCAGGTATTCACGTAAAACAAAGACTTAACTGTCCACACGAGTATCTGAATCTGAATTATACATATTGCAATCGCAGCTGAATGTAGATTTTTTTTCGTTTATGAATGAACCAACTAGAACCTTCTTAGGTTCGTGTCTTGATCATGTGTTTGGAAGCTTTTTGGAGATTCCTATAAATCACCGTGTTACAAATCTTGATCTTAGTATTACTCATCACTGCATGACTAGAAATCTGTTTCATAGTTTCAGTGATTCTACACGGAAAAAGCTTTCCGTAGTATCATCAATTAAGACGCCTCTGATTCATCTAGCCTTTTAAAATTTATCTTCATTGCGGAGATAAACTATCAACTGATTGACGACGGATAAAATTTATCAATTGAAATCGCAGTTCGTATTGTAAAAACTAATTGATTAAATCTTTTGCTATTGTGAATGCCTACGAACATTATCTGATTTGTGAATTAGACATAGGTAAACAAAATAGGGGTTGGGGTCAAAATTCTGCCGGGTGCGCTTTTTAACATTTTCCAAAATTTATTTTTCTTTATAATTGGAAGAATATTGATAATAATTGTAAAGTACTAATTTCTAAGGAAATTGAAAGTAGAGCAATAGTTCTTTGGTTTCTTCATAGTCGGTCTCCTACTCAAAAGAATAGTTACATAATTCAGTTAGTTTATGTTAAAACTAGAGATGCACTCCCAAGAACGCAAAACAATGTAGAGGCTTGGCATCGTCGCGTCGGCTGAAAGTTAGTTAGTTATTTGGCCGTAGCCACGAAGGTGTCTATAAATTAATTGGAAACATACGAAAGGAGCTTATCAGTGCCAAATCAGAAATTGAGCGAGCGAAGCATGGGGAGATTATAAAGAATATAAGAAAAAGATATAAGTCTCGCTGGATATCTCATGCGTATTGCAAAAAATATTTTTCCTTTTGGTCTTGCTTAGCAGTATTTTTAAGCCAGAATTTTGACCCGCTCCCACAAAATAGTCATACTGTTTTGTTTGTGTCAATGTGATGCAACGAAACTATGTATTTCAAAAAACTTAGTGGCTGGATACTGCGGTATTGTTTTGAGTTTTCTTTTTTATTTAAAATTTTATACATATACAAAGTTCCATTAAAAAACAACTCTTGTTGCCACAAGCTAAACCTTAATTTTCTCCTTTTAACTGCGACTTCAAGGTGCTGGTGAAGTGAAAATTTGGTGGAAAGCTGGTAAAGTGCAAAGCTGGTGGTTTACTCCAATGCATCTTGAAAAAATATTTCTGATTGAGCCAGCGTACGGCTGAGACTTAAACGACAACGATGGTAGGAGTTAAAAAAGTTCTTTAGACTTTCCTGCTAATAACAGCAGCAGCAGGTTGCGAACAAAATAATTCTTATATAATAAGATAGTGAAATATGGTTACTATTTGGTAAAAGCCAATAGCCCATCATAACGGCAAAGAGATAGTTAAGCTCGTGGATTTGAAAAGAAGGCTGTTGATGAGAAAATATTTTCGGCTGGTCTTTTTGTTGACATAGCAATGGCTTTCGACGACCACATCATTTTTAATAATCTAAATTATTTATTTAAATCATTTCAAATTTTAGACTGCTTAGGCAAATGCAGCCAAACAAAAAGATCGAAAAGAAGCGAAAAAAGGCTGCTTACGATGAGTTTAACGAGATTTACAAGAGAAGAACACCGAATTCTCAAAAAGAAAAAGAAGTAGCATGAGAAGCGCTCGTTTGAGGAAATTGAGAGATACCATGACTGAAATGAGGTCCGGAAGCTTTACCAAAAGGTAAAAAGATTTTGCAAGAGTGGCATAGCCCGAACTCAAGCCTGTAAGGAACAACAGGGTAACATTGTAATAGAGACGCAGTCGCTACAGAGGATCTGGCAAGATCACTTCTACAGACTGCTTAACGCCAATGAAGACACTTAGGAAGAATGCTACATTCAACTTGGACGAGTTGAATGGGGCATACGCAAACTTGAATTAAGTAATACTGCTGGTGCAAATAGCCGTTACATCGAACTTTTCAAGGCAGCAGAAGATCAGTTGGAAAGGAGCATGCATCGGTATTGTATGCTCGAACCTTAAAATAGGAGACCCTCACAATTGCGTCAATTATAGAGGAATAAGCCTCCTTAGCATTGCATATAAGATCTCGTCTGCTGTAATATGTGTGGTACACGTAGTATTGTGTACGTATGAAACTGCACGTGTTTACCAAAGCGACATTAATTTTATTTGTATAAAAAACTTAATAATGGATTTGTTTCCTACCATAAAAAAAAACTTTGCTCGAAAAAATAATCAGTTATAATAAAAGTAATATAAATAGTACATGTGACATCTCTTCCTGCATGTGCAAGAGAGACGCCGTTTAGCAAATTTATTGAATTTAAAACATTAAACATGCTTTTCCGTTCCTGATCCCGTCCACAAACCGTACTCAGAGAAGATTCAATCGTTTTGTACTGTGTAGAGTTTTCATGCAGCCATTTCCGACATGGAGAACATTGGGCCCTGTCTTCCTTTTTGTTGTTTAAACAGTTTTCCCAACATTCAGAACAAACATTTGGAAATTCCATCAACCTATCTTTTTTCTGTCAATTGACTACAATTAGAAAAAAAGGCACTGGAATTTTGCCTGAAATTGATTGCAGTAGATTTGATTGCGTTAGTTTGTTGGAACATGATGAGGTATGCGTTTCGTTTTCGGAATGACTTCATGATGTACCTATGGCTAGTGGTTGAAATTACCGGTTCCAGGATTGTTTCAGATCAGGAAACGTCCGTTTCGGAAAATATAGCTGCTGTTGGTTCTTGAACTTCTGCCTGGTACTCAAACAGTTTCTCTGCTTTTCGGAGGGACATTCTTTTGTCAGAGTTTTTTCGGGCTTCTTTCAGCGCCTCTTCTGTCCAACTAGCCCTTATTTATGTGCAGATGTATTTTAGGGGCATAAGGGGCTTAAGCTTAATATTCTCTTGAAGAAAAATAGAAGAGCCAATTCAGCATGCGGCATCTTCTCAAAACAAAAGTGCGGCATCTCTCCCAAAGGGAAGGAGAGATACCGCACCACAGTGCAAATGAATTAAAAATTGTAAACAATAAAAAACAAACACACGAGTATTCTTTAACACCTATTTCTTACGCAAACTACTTACCGAGCACAAAACAATCGATAGCTTCTTTCCAAATCGATTACTTGTAACGAACTAAAAAAATTACTATGCTGTCATCAAACAAGGTCAGAGAGCTGAACAAAACGTCCCAATAGACAGACATAACTTCGAGATAGTACAGGATGTCATCTATACAGTATCTGGTAGGAAACGGCAAATTAGATCATTACTCAGTTCAAAATTACTTTTGTTAATAGCTGTTTAATTCGGTATTGGATTAGCAAGTCAAGTAAGAAATAAAGCCCTCTCTAGATAAACCAAGGTGAACACTTACAAGACCTAGATTATCCTAGTCCTGCTACCTGCTTGCGCCGTTAAGCAAAGAAGAACAGATTTTATCTAAAGCGAATGAGGAAATCGAAGGTCGTTTTGAATGAAAAATATTGCGAACGATCATTGGTCCCATATTTGAAAAATTGGAATACTACAACATGGCTATAGAAGAGTACACACCGCGAGACAACAATGGCTGGGACATTGAGCGAGTTTTCGACAGCATATTGCAGGGAAATCGTGTTTTAAGGGGCGAAATAAGTGTTTTTGCAAACATTGCAACAGAAACGGCAAAATGGGTGATATAGCTAACAAAGGTAAACCAGGCTTTTGCTGTCATCAAACAAGAAAAACATCGACTAATTGGAAAGAGAATGTCACAATGGATAGGCATAATTTAAAAGAAGAAGATTATTCCGTCTACTATGGATCCGCTATATTGACATCAGAGATAAATTCATTGCGGAGATCAAACGGAGAATTACTTTTTACAACCTCTTCATCTTTGGGTCAAGGAAGCCCTTTATTAGACCTCGATCATCCCAGTCCTGCTTATTATGACGCGAAAGTATGGACCTTATCGAAAGCGGATGAGGAAATCCTTATCTGTTTCGAAAGATAAAAACCTACATACTCCGAATGATGTTTGGTCCCAATGGACATTAGCGGTCCGGTTCGACCGGTTTTCGAAAACATATTGCCGGGAAATCGCGGAAGGAGAAGACCTCGTCTGCTTTCGTTGTATTTTTTTAAGGCAAACGAAACCTGGAGTTTATGCGAAATAATAATAAGTTGAAAATTCAAACGTAAGCTTGTGTTAAAGAGGATTAAAAAAAATGGCTCAGGACAAAAGCTACCGTTTGCTTTTGCCACTTTCAGTAGGATCTTAACTTGTTATTGCTTCAAGGGACGCTCACAGATTTGGGCTTGGATAAATGTGAGGTTCTCAGATATGATCCATTCATTTCTTAAAATAAAAATCATTGTGCTTGATTGAGTAACTTAAGTCATCAATGAAATTAAGCAGTCTAGGGATATAGTCTTTCCGCATTCCTTCTTTCCAGCTGAATTCTTCGGTCTGCAACTTCAAAATCTGAGGTTTTGTTTAAATTTTCGACCATCCCTCAATCACGTTATTTCATTTTCTAATTTTTTCAAATTCTAGTTATGTATATATGTGAAAAAGAATGAAAAGAGAAGCTTTGGATGAGAGCTTTGTGTGAAAAAATATAAAACAAAGTTCCCAAATCCAGAAAAGGGTCTCAGAAAATTTTAAATGGTATTGCCTTCACGAGGCAATCTTGGGAAAGATTCATGTTGTATTAATGGGAGTAGTTTTGGCAAAGGTTTTTTTTTATACCAAATCATTCACTTTTGGTTCCGCAAGTTTGAAAGTCAAAGTCGAAGTTTTAGAGGAATTTACACCCGAATAAACAGCTCCCGCAATGTATACCTTTACCTACGGTCAAATAAATTTTAAGAAGATCTTTTTTTTGTCTTTTTAGCTTTTCGCTCACAGTGTATAACATCATTTGTACCTTTTACAGCAATTGCCACAAAAATACTTCCTCCAGCTTTGTCTCCTGTCACAATTTACCTTTGCGAATAAAGGTTTTGCTTTGCTAATCAAACATAATTTCCGGTTTCATGGCCCATGTTACAATACTCAATACAAAGGACCTTAAGATACACAAGACTGCGTGCCCTAATAAATTAAGCGAACCAAATATTTCCCTTTATTGATTTGTAATTTATTATAAGCTACATTGTCCTGCATTTCGAATCTCCCTACGGACATCCCACATTCATAGCTTTTCACTCCACCCCGAAGATGTAAATCAATTTTTATGAGAGTCCTTTTATGGATTTTTATTGTTTTCCTTTAACAGCAAATATTTATTGTTTCGAGTCTCTACTCCTGTGAAGGAAATTTATTGCTCGAGTGAGGTTTTTTTTTTTGTTTTGTATAACTTGACAAAGGAGTCTGACTCTGGCTATGCTGCACGTGTGCGTAATGGCAAATAAAAAAAGAATAGTAAAACAAACAGCAAAACGTTGATATTGGGTGCATTTTATGGGTACACATTTTCAATCAATTCAAAGAACAATCCTTTATCCTTGAAATGTAGGTACGAGATTTTTTTGGCTAGCTTCGTCGGATTGTATCACAAAAGTTTTTAATCTTTAACTTTTTTTTTGTAAATTTTATGGAAATAGTTTTGCAACGCAACGTGTTGCCAAACTTTCTTCGTGAAGTTTTTTGAGTTTCGCTACCGAAATAAGAAATGTTGTTGACCAAGTAATCTAAGGAAGTACTTTCTTTCTAAGGCCTGAAGACACATCTGATGTTGGGGTCTTTTCCAGCACTCTGGTTGTACTCTCAAGACCATTTCCCGTTTGAAGGCGTGAGATCTGTGGCACATTTCGCACAGAAGCTTTGAGAATCTCGCTTGCTTACAAATATGCCCGATACGATGATCCAAAGGTTTAAACAGGATTCAAAATAAACACTCAATTTTCCGTTTGTTCAGGACTGGTTCACTCTAGAATCTGAACCAGGAAAGGCTTTTTATCGGATCTTGAAGAATGTTTCCAAGATCGAAACCTTTGTGGTGAGCGTGACCTACGACTGCACTACCCTTTAGAAACATACGGTTTTGTCTTCCAAGCGGAGACGTGCTCTATACAAATAGAACTTTTCGAATAATGGTTGGATTGGGAGAAGAATGTGGGTCTCTGAAGCTTCAGCCAAACAGTGTTTTAGACTCTACACAACCTTGTAAATATTTCGAATTTGATTGACGAATGCGGTCGGAAGATATAATTCCTTGAGTATTCAAATCCATCACGGCATGAATCACGACAGGTCAGAATTTGACCTGACATGCCTGCATCCGATGAAGACAGGCATAACCTTAACTCCTGAACGTCAATTTGAAAGATCTCCTTTTTGCTATCCCGGAGCTGAAAAGACTGTTTGCCATGAAACACTTCTTTTTACCAAGCAATTTAAAAAATCTAGGCTTGAGTGATACCACAAAGTATAATTCCTGTCGAAGGAATGATAAAACCGTGACAAAGTTGTAAAGACTGCAGTCTTTTTGGTACAACAGTTATATCACGAGTAAGATTGCAGTTGTTTTGATAGTGATAATGTAAAGCTCATGACTTTTTGAAGAATGACCGGGCACATAACAAAATTCGAAGATCTAAGTGTGTTAAGAATTTGAACAGCTTGCTGCGATGTTTCTTTATTGTGGCTAGTTTGTAGTTCTTCGAGTGCATTGACAATAACTGATAATTTCGCACATCTGCTTGTGAACACGACATAGCATTTCAGCAATAGCAATAGCTAAAGTGCATTCCTTACGAATATACGCTTGGGCACCGAACAAATACCCACTCATTATTAGACAAACTCTGGTCTTAATCTTCTTAAAACAAAGCGAATCTCAGGAATAGGCTTATCTGACCCACAATGGAAAAAATTCTCTTAAAGGCTAGAGTGGGAAAACTTTTAGAAAACCATGCAGAGGTTCTGTGGGGTTTTGATAATGTTTTGTCGCAAGCGAACATTTTTAGTAATTGCAATTTCTAAAATAAAATTCTTAAAATAAGCCTTTTCTTTGTCCCATTCTAAATCAATAACCTATCGATCTTTGATCGAATCATTTAGACAGCCGATGATGAAAAATGATAGACGAACGATTCGGTTTTCGGAGAGAGCGAATTGAAAATACTTTATTAGTGTGACTATACGTAATAAAATAAGTTATGCCAATTAAAAAGAGGGATTATTTTAACATCATTGATGGGTGTTGAACCCCTGACACCCCCCTTTGCCTACACCCTTGGGCCTAACCAACGAATCCGAAGAAAAGGAACCTACGGAAGGGAACGTGCAATGATTTATCTTCTTCGGTACTTCTCACTTAAGCTTCTGATAAAGACGCGACAGGCAAAGCATCTGATGAAGATGCAATTACTTCTGCCCCATCAATATCGTCCGATAAGGATAGTAATGATAAAGGCAAAATATCAGAGTTGGACGACAATATGCTAGGGGTCCTTCTGTCTGAGGACGAGTTACTAGACTCTTCCTCAGACATGGAGGATCTCGAAGCTACATTGATGGAGAGTAGTCTGAATAGTTCTAGCAATGCTGCATTTACTCCAGATTAAAATCTAACACTCAATGAAGGACCTTCTTTTTCGGCTGAGTGAAACCAGGGAAGATATAGTCCTGATCAAGGAACCATGAATCGCAAAATCAACGGTGAAAGAGCGCAGGATGAAAGAATACAAGCTGTTATATGCGTCGGATAAAAGTGAGCCTAGATCCTGCATACTTGCGAAGAAAACACATAACATATTCTCAGTACCTAATTACAGCAATCGTGATATCACAACCGCGAGACTGGAGACAAGAAGTGGAATGTACTGGATCTCGTCTGCATATTTGGGCCACGACCATCAAGAAGAATGACTCAACCTTCTACTCGACTTCCTTTTTCCGTGTAGTTCTGAAATAATCAAAGACTTGGACCACGATGCTTGTCAAACACATCAAACATGCAAAGTTCTTATCTCCAATGAAATAATCACGTGGGCCTTAAACAGCTTCGAACTTCAGCATGTGTCTGACATGATAACTAGGAACTTAGTAGTCATCTTGAACAGTTGCATCTAGTTCGCTTATATCCCTAAATCCTGGAGAGAAGCTAAGGTGGTCTTTATCCGGCGAATGCTCTGACGGATCCTCAAAGGACTTAAGACTTATTAGTCTGGTATCTTTCCTTCTCAAAACACTGGAAAGAATATTAGACCTTTATTCAAGACAGAAAATTTAGCCCTGTTTGATCTCCATTTAGCACAAAACGCTTACAGAAAAAGAAGTAAATCAATGGAAACGGCCTTGCATTCTCTGACATGCGCCATTGAATATTCCCTTCACTTTAAAGAGTACACTTTGGTTGTCTTCTTACACATAGAAGGTGCCTTCGACAATGTCAGGAACTCAGCTCTGAGTGTTCTTGATAATTTAAACAAAGAAGAACCCATCAAAATCATGCGCTACACACGGGATCCCCGGGTCTTAGCACATTTTTCACAACCTTGCCTTGTGAGGAATGCAAGGAACGTTCAATTATTATTTACAAAGTATGGGGGCTGATCGAATAAACTTACTATCGGAACACCTCCCAATTCCTCAAGAAAGGGTATCACCAGCGAAAGGATGTATAACTTGAAAATTATTTTTTCAGACCACTTCTACACTCGATGAACAACAGACAATCAACGGAACTTCGTAATTTGAAAACGCAACTATCGAAAACCAAAAACTTTCATTTCTCAAGCTCGTAAGCAACGTGGCATAATTTCCCAACTCACCAACAAAAATATGAAGAAGAGCACTGAGGCCAGCATCGCCGATCAGATATGATGAATTAATTTTCATCAGATATGGATAGCGTTAGTGGTTCTGAAAAACTTGCCCAGGGAACATGACTTCCTTTACCATCATTCGTATTCGTACCACCATCCCAAATATAGCATAGATTGCAATGAAAGTGGCATGTCGTGCGTGTGTAGGGCGAGGGCCTTAACATACATGAAGGGTGTAAAACAATTACACAAATGAATAGAAATGTTGACTTTTGGACTGTTGACGATAAAGGGTGGCAATAGAGCAAAGGAGAGTGGGAGAAATGTTAGACATAAAGGACCACAGCTTTGTCACTTATAAATGGTTCTTTCCGTCGCTCCGGCTGAGTTCAAAAGACATCGTTAACTTGACAATCGAGGGCGGATGAGGAGATTTACTGTCAACTCTCTTCGACTCTTCGAGGTGGTGCTGGTGTCGGATGTCGGTGTTTGTTTTCATGACACTGTTTAACAATTTGTGATGATATGCCATAGAACTTTGGAGGACATAATTGGGTGAAAGCTACCAGCTTGATTGTGTTAGTTGTGTTGTGGGCTTATGGCTGTATATTGAACTCGTTTACTGTAACCTCTTGATCCTGTGATCCTCCTATTTTTAATTTTGGTGGGGGCAAAACCCCCACTTATTAGGCTTAATACAAGCTATTACTTAATCTAACTAACAAACTAAGAAACTTAATAGCTAATTCTTAAGTTAACTAGTGTGTGTGTGGGGGGGGGGGGGGCTTAGGAGACGCAGCTTTAGTCTGAAAGTACTGATATTGAAGTCAAAACAAAAAGAGTGAGAATTGATATTCCTCAGCAGCGTATTCAAGAAGCGGACGAACAAATACAATGAGCCATCGTTTCACGATGCCACGTGCTGAATTTGCCTTAAGCATTTTATCGTCGATATATGCATGCGAAAACTCAGCTCACGTTCGCAAACATTCCCAAGGCCACGGATCATCTGAACGGAGGAGATGATTTGACTGTTTAGAAGATAGAAACGAGGAGGAGATTTGATGTGTTTACGTGACAAGGTAAAAGATAAGCACTTGTAAATATTGAGCTCCAAGGTGTTTTTGGAGCACCATATTGAAAAATTGTCGAGATCCTGTCAGCGTAACCGTTGGAAATTTTGGAAAAGTTGCAAAAAAGTGGCACTCGAGAAAAAAAGGTGGCACTAGAAATTAAAAACAAAAGAACACCATATATGTATGAAAATTGACTTAAAACAAACACGTCACACGTCTCAACGAATTCATAGGAGTTGAAGAAGACACATGCCTAATCATAACACTTATTTTAAGGGTTATTGCAACGTAAGATAAAACTAAAAATTTAATAGTTCATTTTGTATTGATAACTCAACATAAATAAAAAAACAAAAATATCAATAAATAACAAATAAGAGATGAATAATAATTTATTTAAAAAAATTCGTATCACATTTTACTTTCTTGTGATGGTTTACCTATGTTTTTATATAAGAAGCTCATCAGGAGTCAGGAGTCAGGACTCAATTCAGCTATGTCACATTTGCTTACTAAATTTAAGGAAGTCAACATATTCTCGCAAGTTTCAGTTTTTAGTCGGTTGGTGAGTTTATTTTGCATCATAGTTAGCTTGGAAAAATCCTCTCAGCGCAGGCACTGCCTTAAGTCAAGGTTAATATTTTTGGAAAAAAACATATAAGTCGGAAAATAGGTATCCATTCAAGCTATTTTTCGTGTTACCCATTTTAAGGGGTAAGGAGTAGTCAGAATGCATTTTCTTAAAGTATAGTATCTTATACCTATTATTAAAACCTGTTCAACTTAGACCGCCATAACTTGTAAAATAATTAACTTTTTTTTGAAATTTTAGTGAAGTAATGTTAAAGTATGATGAAATGAAACTATGTTTTTACTTATTGAAATAAACTTTATGACTAGTAAAAAAAAATTACTAGAAAATGGCATTTTTTCACGCTCCTGACTACACCTAACCCTTTAAACCAAAATAATTCGATATTGCCAATTTAAAAATTTTTTTTAAAATCTGCGTCGACGGATTTTATTCCTAAAAATTTACATTGTTCGATTACCTTTTCGGGAGTTTTAGAAAGATTACTAAAAATAGAAACAATGTTAAAAAAGTGGCACAGACTGAAAAGTGGTGGCTCGGTGGCACAACCTGAAAAAAAGTGTCAATTTGACACTAAAGTGGCACAGCGGTAACGCTGGAAGTGGGAAGAGTCTTCAGAAGAAGAAATGACTCGGTAAAACTTAGTATCGTCCGCATAGAGAGAGATAGAGCAGTGTTTGGTGACTATTTCAATGCCGTTTATACTGAGAATGAAGAGCAGATGGCCTAAATGGCTTCCTTGGGGAACACCGGATGTAGCTAAAAAGCGGCTGGATAAGGCGGATATGAACCGAACACTGTAAAAACGGTTTTCTAAATAAGAAGAAATCCATCTTAACAGAATGGGTTCAAAGCCAAGGGTGGAAAGTTTAAAAAGATTAAGCTTGTTGGAGATTTCACCGAAAGCTTTACTAAAGTCTGTTTAAATTACGTCGACCTCAATTCCATTCTCCAAGGCTGAGAGAGAAAACGAGACAAAGTCAACAAGATTTGATGTTATTAATAACCCTGTTGTCTAGGGGAAATGAGAGATATGCAACAAAAACTTAAGTTTTCATTCAAAATGCTTTCGAAAATTTTGGGTATATGCGATAGTTTAGCGATGGGACAGTAATTTTTCACGTCCTATTTTGTGTATAGGGGCTATAAACGCAGTTTTCAAAGCTTGGGAGAAAAGTCCTAGGGATATGGACAGGTTTAAGATTTTAGAAAGGGGAAGGGAAATAGTTGAGAACCCAGGAATATACTTATCATTTAGATGATTTAACTTTTCTTCAATTAGATAGGAGTCAAAGAAACGTGGAAGGAATGGATCAAAAGAAAACTTTGGTAAAAATGAGAAATAAGCTGAATCGGGAACGAAAGAATCATCCGTGAAAGATAGTTTGAAGTATCTTGCGAAATAGTTTGCTACGACGAGTGCATCGGATGAGGTTTCGATATTGAAGGAAAGGGAGGAACCCGATAGATTTTCTTTTGTGGTTGACAAATTTATAAAAAGACTTAGGGTCATTAATAATAAAGCTCACAGAAGTGTAGATAAAAACCAAGGTAAGCTGAATAGTCAGTATTAGATCGAGTACGAAGGAAGATTGTCCAGAATTAATTCCTTTTATTTCTTAGATTATGGAGCCTGTGGTTATACCAATGTGGGGAAGTAGAAGAAGTTTTAAGTCTTGAAAGGGGAACGAAGAAGGATATAGCATTATGCAAATAACGAAAAGTGGACATACGAGTGTGAACATGTTGCTATGCTATAGTTCGTGAGTACAAATACCTAGGAGTGAATGTCTCTACAAATCTCAACATGAAAAAACACTTTGAGATAAAGCTAGCTGAAGCGAAAAGAGCTGTTTCCGCTGTGTGGAACCGCTGTATGGATAATAATTATATTGAACATAGTGCAAAATATAAAATTTTTCATGCAACCTCAGCCTCCATTATGTTGTAAGCGGCACAAGTTTGGGGTTACTCCCAGGTTGAAAAAGTTGAAAGGTTCCTAAGATATTTCCTAAAACGCATTTTTAGATTACCGAGTTGCACCCCCAAATGTATGCTACATCTGGAAACAACTGAACCGCCGTTGTTCGTAAAGACCCTCAATATGCACTTCGATTATACGTTATCTGATGGAGATGGACGAAAGAAGGCTGCCAAATATAGTGCTCAGAAATTTGTTAGCATCAAGGGGAAATCTGATTAGAAAGTGAGAAAGCTGGCTATTTGCGTAGGTAAAAACTTAAATTTACTACCCGAAGTAAGCTCAACTGATTTGAGACTTAAGTTTAACATAATATTGGAGAAGCTTCAAACAAGAAGCGCAATCATTGCAGTACAGATTGATCTACAGTAAACTAAATTTAGATCTTAATGAAAGCACGTATTTTCTCAATCGCTATCGCATAAATATGATAAGTGTATTATTTAAAACTAGAGGTGAACTTTTAATTATGAACTATATTCCGCATCGACCTGACCTTCCGATTCTGTGCGAGCTCTGTAACTTCAAGGAGAGAGAAGATGTATATCACTTTGTTGCCAGATGTCCCATTTTGAAGGAGTTTCCAGTGAGGTACTTTCATGTAGCCTCGATGGATTTGAATGAAACTTTGGATGTACTGAATGGAAAACTAGGCTGGATAGCTTTGTATAAATACACAATTAATGCACTAAACTATAGGCAACGCATCCTCGAAGGAAACTTTTAAAGAAAAAAACAAATAAATTAATTATAAAATTATTAAATTCATATTAAGCATAAATAAATTGTCAATCTGGTAGAAGGCCATTGGCCAAACCGTATTAAACTTAAGTTTATCATATTGTTTATTTAAGAGCAATTTTTAAATACATTTTTTTCAACTAACTAACTATAGCATTATGTATTTCGCTTTAGAACGCGGATGTGCCATCTTCTACAGTTAGATTATCAAAATTAAAGTGAGTTCAAATGAGATAATCATTAATTTTGAGGAAATTTGCTTTGTGAAAATCTTATGAAGGAGGAGATACCGGCGGGTTAGATTGTTTTGAAGACTGGAGAAAAAATGAGAGAAGGAGAGGAGGGTGTAGGTTATCAATGGTGAAAGAAGCAGTGGTGAAAATGAGATTGAAGAATTAATGGTATCTGTTGTAAACACAAGATCAAGTTGCCTACCCATGCAGTTTGAAATTCCACTTGCTTGGCAGAGGCAAGAGTTTGCAAGGCGATCAACGAATAGACATTCTTTTGCAGTGATGAGGCTAGGAGAAATGTTAAGCAATTGGTCGTCTGACAAAGTCCAGTTTAGATACGGCAGGCTGAAGTTACAGAAAACAAGGATTTTATCATGGGGTTCGCATAAATCTGAAATGTCGTCAATCGTTTTAATTGCAAATTCATAGATTCGAAAGGTTGCGATGGTAAAATGTAAAAGCAGATAATGTAAAGCGATTTATGGGGTAGTGTTATTTTGATTGAGACAAAGTCAAAGCTTGGGGAGGAGGATGTTTAGAGAAGAGATGAGTCAATTGTATTGGTGACAGCTAGCAGGACACTACCATAAGGAGAGTCATCAGTGTCGCGGTCTTGTTCATCATATCGATAAACATTGAAAGTAGATGGGAACATGCTCTGGTTGTTAATTCTAGGGAAAATATTAGTTTCAGTTAGGGCATATAGTATAGACCTCAAAAAGCAAAGCGTGGGATTGTTGAAGGACTGCTCTTGTTTTTGTGCGAAGTCCTCTTTCGTTTTGGTACAGTAAAAGGTAAGAGGTAGATTCTGAGATGCTAAATTATCAACGAAAAAACTTTTCATGGCGGGCTCTGCTTCGTTGAAGGTGAGAAATGCGCTTAGAGTGGATGTTATGTCTTAAAGCACATAGACCACTTTCAACTTTATAGGAGACGAATCAAAATACTAATGGTATTTGACAAAAAGCTTTTTGAGACTACTGAAGTCAGTGAGAGAGATTGCAGTTGAATAAAGACCATAACACTTGTTCTAGTTTTACCTTCATAGCAGTCCGATTTGTCGTGAAGATTAGACAAAAAGATCTGTATTGCGTTTGTTCTTAAAAGTTTTTTTGTCTCGAAATCTCGAGAGAGCGTATTGCGATTTGGTTGAATCAGTGTTTCGTTGAGTAAGTTTGACTACGGGTGGTAAGAGTAAGAGTGTGTCAATGTACAAGAGTGAGTCAATGTAGGAGAAAGATGCTGAAGGGGCTGTGAAGTGTTCGGATTAAGTTTGTGGGAACTGGCAAAATTGGAGTATTTTGCTCCAGACGTTAAGTCGATGCTTGGAAAAGAGGCAGAGGTTTGTGGACTTGATAATGCAAAGCAATTCGTCGGCTGAGTTCTAAATTATTCAATGTCCATTTTTCAAAATGTTGGGAAATCGATTTTTAAAGTTAAGATCGAATTTTTTTTTATTATATTTGAAGATTTTTGTTTGGAAGTAAATTTTTTCTGCAAGCGTAAACAATTTTGGTTTAAAAACAAGTCGCACTTAATGTTTTTCTTTTCTTCTATGTAGGTAAGGTCGAAATGAATGTCAGGAGTTGGAGTACAACTGACACACTTAGACCACTATTAGGTCCACTGTGATACCATAAAAATTATGCAAGGGAGTACCTCACTTAACTAAACCATTTGGAGCTCTTTTTTTTCTAAATTAGTAATAAATTAAAATCAATAAGTAAGCCATTCTGGATGTTGTACAATGTTGTATGGAGCAATGACAAATTGGAAAATTTTTTGGATACTGAACAAAACAGCATTGAACATTGAACAACATATAGAAAGAAATTGTTCAACGTAATACAGTATGAATCAAAAGTAGTTTATTGAACAAAAATTACACCCAAAACAGTTAGAAGTTTGTCCTATTGAACAAAGCATAACTTGAAAACTACACTGAGGGAAAAACACTTTAAACCGTAGAACAAAACATTTTAAATTTGAAAGTAAACAGATATGATTTGCAACTGTGTTTGAATGCTTTCAAATTAAAACCGAGCACTTTGAATTTTCCATTAAAAATTAAAAGCTTTAAAATCTAAAGTGTTTCCGTTTAGTTTCAATATGTTTACTTTCAAAGAAAAACACTTTCAACCGTAAAGTAAAACACTTTAAATTTGAAAGTAAACAGATATGATTTGCAACTGTATTTGAATGCTTTCAAATTAAAACCGAGCACTTTGAATTTTTCATTAAAAATAAAAAGCTTTGGAATCTAAAGTTTTTCCGTTTAATTTCAATATGTTCACTTTCAAGTTTTTTAAAACGTTCAACGTTAAATTAAAAGTGTTTTTCCGTGTATATTTTAAAATTCAGTTTAAAATGGCCAGCTTTAAAATTCAAAGTGGGACACTTTAAAGACACTTTTCGTAAGGTTTCCTTTAAATTTAAAAGTGATTTTAAAGTGTATATGTTAAAATATTTTAAAAAGGGAACTTTGGAATTCAAAGTGGAACACTTTAGAATTCAAAGTTGGTCACTTTAGAATACAAAGTGGGACACTTTAGAATTTAAAGTGACACTTTGAAGACATTTTTAAATACGTTTCCTTTAAATTTAAAAGTGATTTTAAAGTGTATATGTTAAAATATTTTAAAAAGGGAACTTTGGAATTCAAAGTGGAACACTTTAGAATTCAAAGTTGGCCACTTTAGAATACAAAGTGGGACACTTTAGAATTTAAAGTGACACTTTGAAGACATTTTTAAATACGTTTCCTTTAAATTTAAAAGTGATTTTAAAGTGTATATGTTAAAATATTTTAAAAAGGGAACTTTGGAATTCAAAGTGGAACACTTTAACATTCAAAGTTGGCCACTTTAGAATACAAAGTGGGACACTTTAGAATTTAAAGTGACACGTTGAAGACATTTTTAAATACGTTTCCTTTAAATTTAAAAGTGATTTTAAAGTGTATATGTTAAAATATTTTAAAAAGGGAACTTTGGAATTCAAAGTGGAACACTTTAGCATTCAAAGTTGGCCACTTTAGAATACAAAGTGGGACACTTTAGAATTTAAAGTGACACTTTGAAGACATTTTTAAATACGTTTCCTTTAAATTTAAAAGTGATTTTAAAGTGTATATGTTAAAATATTTTTTTTGTTCCTTTTTAATCTTATGGAATTCCTTTCTCAGGTGAAAACCGTATACTTACTTTCTTAATTGAAGAAGTTCCATTATTTATCAACTTTTGCTGAAAAAAGAAATAGGAAATGAAAAAAATTTTTTTGTATTTTTTGTTTGTTTTTATTAAACATCTTTCTATGAAAACAGTTTCGTATTTGTTTTGAACATATTCGTTCTGGATAGTGAAATAAGCGTGAGCTTTTGAATTACATAATGACATTTTTATAAAAAATTTAATATTTGACAAATCTGGACTTTACAAAGTCTTAAGCCTTGCATATGTTTTTCCGTTACTTAATTGATATAAATTAAGCGGTGGGCTTGTGAATTCTGTAATTTCAATTAATTTTAAACAATCTTCTTTTCTTCCAATTTCGAAAGCTTGAAAATGATTATCAAACTTAATAGTTTTTAAAGGAAAACATAGGACAAAAATAGTGTCTTTTTCGTGTATAAATAATTTAATCTTATAAATTAAGTCATTCGAATTATTATTATTGGCATTAGCTAAATACATATTTTCCTTATAAACAGTGCTTTTATACTTGACATAATTTGCAATTTGTGCTGACTTAAAATTTATATCTCGACTCTTAATAATAGCTGGAAAATAATCTTCTTTCGTAATATTTTTAACAGAGAATTGTTCAGTATCATAAGCGTCAAGCAAACCATTTTTGTATTTCAATAAAAAGTTTGAAAAAACCAATCCACTTTTAAAGGCTGCGGTATATGAAGGATTCACTCTAGAAGAAGAATAAGTTTCATAACGTTCGGTAATTCAAATAAAGATTATTTGTATACTAAAAGACTTTGCATCAAGTGTAGGATTTCCATGAACAATCCTTTCAGCTATTTCGCTCATAATAACAAAAGATTTGAAAGAGTCATAAATACGCATTTCTTTTAAGACCTTGAGTATTCTGTGTTCAGATGCAATTTCTTGAAATGGATTATTACAAAATTCTAATAAGCTTTTGAGATCTTCTTGAAAATCGAATGGTAAAGTTGAAGATGAATTAGTGAACAATAATTGTATAGAAAATGAAATTCCGGAAACTAGTTCCGTTATAATCTTTTGAAAGTGTACTACTTCTTTCCTAAATTAGAAATAACTTCTTGTATATTGGGTTTGGGCAAGTCAACTGAATAAACAACAGCATTTTGTAAAGAACCTGAAGGTAAATTTAATGGATTTGAAGAAACCACATAATTCTGTGAAGAGCTTGAAGGTAAGTTTAATGGTTCTTCTTCCTTAAATTGAGAAAAAGGTCAATGAAGAATGTCATCTCTTATGTGTGTGTGTGTGTGTATATAAATGTCGTTTCAAAAGATAGAAACTGGAAAATAGTTGACCGCAGCTATTTTGCACACATTTAAGTACGGTTTTACTAGAGACTAAGTGATAAAGTTTTAAATGTTTTATCAGATCATTAATTGAAAGGAACTTATTGTGACACTCAAAGCACTCAAACATTTTGATGTTGTTTTATATAGTGTTCCAGATTGTTAAGGTTATTGAAATATAAGGATGTTTTAAATGACTAATGGGATCATTGATTGAAGTAATTGGAATACTATATATATTATACGTTACACCAATTTAAATGAGGAAATGCTTTAAATCAGACAGCAAGACTTATAAGACTAAAAATTTATTAGTTTTAAATGAGGGAATACCTTATCACTCATCGGAAAGCAGGACTAATAAAAATCTTAGAAGTTTTAAATGAGGAAATATTTAATCACTCATCGGATAGCAAGACTTATAAAAATCATAGGAGTTTTAATCAAAGGAATTTTAAATGAGGAAATGTTTTATAACCCTCATAATTGTGTAGAGGATGTTAAAACTTCTTCTATTGGTACGCTTTCTTGCAAATAACTTGTAATCATGCTTAAATTTGCATTTTTACAATCGTACTTCGTGTATATCTGATAAAAAAAATTGTTGGATAAAAACCCACGGAGCCTCGCATGCTTGTGGATATTTTAAATCAAAAACTTGAAAAATTTTGAAACGAATATCTAGGCTTTCTAAAAAGTTATCAAATTTATAAATAGTTTTATCAAAATAAGTATAAAATGATAGTAAGTGCCCAGGAGTATATCCTTCCACTATAATAAATGGTTGAACAGTATTCTTAAGATTATGGTACTTGCTTATCAGTTCATTAATTTTAATTGCTCCAGCTGAAGAGACTTCAAGTACGAAGATTTCATTAGCATCACTGATTGTGACCTTTCGTTTGGTGGATCCATCCAATGACTTCA
Organism: Melanostoma mellinum; assembly: GCA_914767635.1. Taxonomy (NCBI): domain Eukaryota; kingdom Metazoa; phylum Arthropoda; class Insecta; order Diptera; family Syrphidae; genus Melanostoma; species Melanostoma mellinum. The sequence continues at coordinate 149,447,919 of OU612059.1, read as the reverse complement.
ACCTTGCTGATGGGAGTAAAACTGAGTTTAGCAAAATTGTTAGTAAATAGTCCTCACAATCTGAAAAAGGAAGAAAAAGTAAAATTTTATAGGTAGTTTGAAACAACGAAAAAAAAGATTGCTAAGATCTAAGAAAGCATTTTTATGTTTTAAACTCACCAATTTTTTTTGTTCTTTTTGCTTCTTGAAGTAAGGTCTTCGACTGGGGATTGCGGATGTTATTTTCGTAAAATTTTATGATGTTTTTCTTAAAAGTGTCCCATTTACTTTTTAACAAGTGGGCCTTCCCCGGATGCACCAACTTAAAATCAACATCTATCTGAAATAAGAGAAAACATTAAGAAATCAAATTAAATTGCAAAAGAAAATTAGTGAAATTGACTTTTGAAATTAATGGGAAAAAAAAATTACCAGAGATGATGCTCTTGAATCGCTATATCGCGGCCATTCCAATAAGAAGTCAATCTTTGATAGTTTTTTAAAATCTGCTTGTCGCAGAGAAAAAGTTTTCTCCCATTTGTCGAGGGTTTCGTTCCAATTGCTGCAGTCTAGTTTTAAAGTGGCTTTAAGGGAAACAGAAATAGACTCGTCTATTTCCACGTCTTTAACAGGTTCAATTGGTTCCAGCTCTTCAAGTGTATTCAGGGACTGACTTGACGTATGTAGCTTACGTCTTTTGGTTTTCAAATTGAAATATTTGGAATACAGTTTCCCAGCAGGGTTTTTCTTATTATGTTTTGGAATGAAGTAAAATTGCTAAATTGTTTAAGGATATATAATTAACAAAAGAAATATTATATCTATATTTATAACTTGTTTACCTGATGTCGTTTTTCGTTTCGAAAATTTGAAATTATCTCTTCAACAATTTTTATAAAATCTTCAGGCCTTAATTTGGTTTCTCGTGCCACGATTTCCTCTAAAATTATGTTAATTTAATCATCTCGTAAGTCTTTCGTGAGAGTAGAATTTTCAGAATAATAACTAATTATCATTTGTCCTTTCGCGCTTTGTTGTAATAATGTAGAAAGTGGCTGCCGAATACATAGAAAACTTACGTAAAATAAAATTAACAAAAACAGTCATTTCTTAAACACTTGCCTGTATTTTATAAGTTACAATACCAGGTGGATTCGAGGAAGAAGGCGAATCAGCTAACCGATCCCTGCCCAGCCATCGCATCACCTTAGAGTTGTTGCTTACAGTTTCCGCCTCAAGGAGATTCTTAAATCAATATAGGTACCTAATAAGAAGGTCATAGAAATCCATTTCATATTCTTTTTACCTCAGATTTTATGTATCGAAACAGCTTCTCTCGAAACTCGGCCCGCAACCCTACTGGTTTTACCACTTCTTTGATGTCATCTTCTTTTAGATATTTTAAGTTCTTGAAAGTGATTCGAGCATCTAGACAAGAGTGATACAAAAATCTTACAATAATTCATTCAATATTTGTCAGGAAGACGTGATTTTGATAACTATTTTTGCTCAAAAGTCGGATTTGAATGATTTGTATTGCGACTCACAACTTACGGCCATATTATTGACTTTTATAAAACGAGTTTTGAGTCAAAACCAGTTCTATCAAATTTCAAAACTTATTGTTGTTGGTAAAATAAATCAAATTTTTTATTGGCTTTCCAATCGTTTGATGTCTGAATGCAAATAAAACGAGTTCTTCCATTCTTATTTCAACTTTTAGTTGGTTTTTATCAACTTTTTCATAGAACTAGTTTTGACTCAAAGCCAATTTTATCAAAAGTCAATAATATGGCCGTAAATGATTCTGATCAGGCTATCTATTAAACGAATACAAATTTAAAAATAAAAGCGATCCATCCTTAGTTTCAACTACAGTGGAAGCAGCAGCAATCTGCTTTTAAAATATTTTATATATTTATAGTCAGAAGCTTTTAGACTATTCAACGCATATTTAGTAAAGGAAGTAAAATATTTATTTGAATTAACGTTCTTCGTTGAAATTAAAAAAAAGTGAATTTGAGGAAAAGTTTTTTTTTTAATGAAATATTTTTAGAGTTCGAAATAAAAAACGAATTTGTTTCCGAATGAAAATCATAACAGAGGAAAATACCAACTTAAGCTACCAAATTTAACGATTTTTTTTTTTGAGAACACATACACCCATATATATGCATATATATTCACTAAACACTTATTTTGAGATACATTTTTGGTATACAACATACGATCTGGCGCCAATCTGGTTTTCTCGTTTACAATATATATATATATGAAATACAAAATATCATGAACGCAAGCAAAAAATAAAATATATAGGTATGTAAAAAAATTTGAGTACTCACCTCTCATTAATTTTTTTAGTTTCTTAAACTCCTTGCACAGAACTTTGAAACAGCAGTTTTTTAAGTTTTTATTTTGTTTCAAGTAGAAACTTGAATTTTATTTGCACGCACAAAAATAAAAAGTATCTGTACTCCACTTCCACTAATAAAAATTTTCTCCGCGACAACTAACCATAAACCGAATTCAACAAACAGAACATGACGAATGAACAGAACAATGATCAATGACTACGCGACGAGAGAAACAGCTGCACAAACAACATTTGGCTGGCTAATTTTTTTCTGACTTTGAAATTTAAAGTGTTTCATTTTAATATGAAAGCGCTCGTTTTAAGTTTCAAAGTTTTGTATTTAAACACTTTGAAGTTCAAATTATTTCATTTGAATTTATGAGTGTTCGTTTTAATATTCAAAGTTCAGACTTTACAATTTAGTGCGATTACTTTAGAATTGAAAGCTAACACTTTGAAATTCACTTTAAATTTTTTTTTGTCAATGAGCAAAGGAGAACAAAACACAGACACAGACGCAGGCACAAATTAGAGTTGATCGCAGCGTTGCCAACTGAGGCTTTTTACGCCTTTTATGCATTATTTCATCGGTTGAGGCAAAATTTTTTTCAAGTCATCTTTTTCTTCATTTCAACTGGCTGCGAGTAATGCGTGCTCTATAATTTTGAATTCCGTTAAAAAACTTATGCGCGAGTTTATTCGATTCATTCATGAATAAGAAGAAAAATGAAAAAGGAGTGCAGAAACAAAAGTAGAAAGAACCGTTTTGATTCTGAAATGCATAGGAAATTGAAAACGAGGAATAACTTTTTAAATAATGTTGTTTCCAAAACAGATCTATTTCTGCTGTAGTATGAAAAAAAGATATGTTTAAATAGGACAGTTTTGAATCGATTCGACACATATATGCATGGCCAATCAGTCATTCTCGAATTTGCATATGTCAATATTGTCTGTCAAATTAATCAAAAATCAAGTTTTTATTTTGTTTTAAGCACATACACACACTGCCGTATTTATAAAGAAATCTTAATCATTGATTGTTTTTTAGACATCTTTAATTAATACTCAAATTGAAATCGGTATTTATAACCTATTTTCGCATTCAAGTATAATCTTGCTAAAAGGTCTGTAAACTTAAAAGCCAAACTCGGCATTTAAAGGTGTCTTAACGTTTTTCGACCAAACATAGATGTAATTCAAATGAACTTCAAACCCATTTAAAAGTAACAGTTTTCGGTTTTGCCTCTACCTTATTTGACATAACAACCGATTAATTGAGAAAAGGTTATAAATAAGTATTTAATCGACTGTAGTTAAGATGCGTTTGGATTTTCCACTCCACTCCACTCTATTCTTAACTTATCAACAATTAATTTACTCTTAACTTACCAACAGTTAAGATGCATCTGAAAAAAATGTTGTTGATACGGCTGACAATGTTTACGTGAGTTATTTTCACAAACAGAGTCTCACGTCTCACATGCATGACATGCTTTTAAGCAGCATAAGAATTCAGTATTTTAAGAAATTTAAATTTTGATCCTATTGTCATAAATATTTCAGAGTTTTGGGGAAAGGCATTTCAATTGAGAAATTGGATGGTTGTAAAATGTTTCATTTCCTTGAAAAATTGGTTAAAACTATTTTATGTTCGCTACTTTCCTCGGCTACGGTTCAAAGTATTTTTTTGTTAATGTTTTTGCTGTTTATTTCTGTTTAATTTTTGATTTTTGTTTCAACTTACTTAATAAAAGTTTGGTGAAGCATTTTTTTTTTTTGAAAAAGGCATATTCTTTCCAGAGAGGTATTTTTTCGTCGTATGTGCGATTGGCAACGCTTGCTGGCTGGCTGATTTTTTTTCTGACTTTGAAATTTAAAATGTTTCATTTGAATTAGTGAGTGTTCGTTTTAGTTTTCAAAGTTTTAACTTTGAAATTCAGAGCGAACTTGTTGGAATTGAAAGCTAACACTATGAAATTCGCTTTTTAGCCTTTTTTTGGCAACGAAAATAAAGAGCAGGATTGCCATCGGCACTTTTTCATGCCTTAGGCATTCCCAGTTTTTGAAATTATTTTCCTCGAAAAACTATTTTGTGAACAAAACCAAAGTACTAAATATCACACCAATGAATAACGGCAGACAAAATAGAGCAAAGCTTGCTCTGAATGATTTAAATTGGGATTCAAATGATCTTAAATTTAAAGTGACACTTAAAGAAAGTGTGATGTTAAAATCAACCATTAATGATACAAGAGTCGTTTTGAGTTACTACTAGTGCCGGCACTAAATCTCATTTTAAAATACTATAGATTTGAACTATTGACTTAAAGGCATTAAAATGTTGCTACTGATTTCTTAAACATTTCGAGGTTATGGGAAAGGCATTTCATTTGAAAAAAGAAATGGTGTAAAATATTTCCTTTTTTTTTTGAAAAATACATAAGCCATGTTTCCCGAATTCTTCGAATGAAGTTGAAATGCTTTTTTCAAGTCAACTATAAACTTTAATAGGACGAAGATAAGTTTGTAAGAGTTCTTTTCGTTTATTTGTGTTTAATTTTCGACTTTTTCTTTTCCTTAACTTAAACAAAAGTTAGTGACGCGTTGTTTTTAATAGAAAAAGGCATTTTTTTAATGAGCCATTTTTTTGGCAAATGTTGTTGGCAACGCTGAAAAAGAGAACAAAACACAAACACATACGCATATGCACAAGCAACAGTTGGATGTCTGAGATTTGAAATTGCGTTTTATAATTCACTGCGAAATTTAAAGTGTTTCATTTGAATATGAGAGTGCTCGTATTTAAACACTTTCAAATTTAAAGTTTTTCATTTGAATAAGTGAGCATTCGTTTTAATTTTCAAAGCTCAGACTTTGAGATTTAGAGCGAACTCATTAGAACTGAAAGCTAACACTTTCAAATTCACGTTTTTGAGTTATTTTCGCAATGAGAAAAAGAAAACAAAACACAAACATACACACGAAAGCGGATGATGTTACCAGCAACAACTAGTTGCTTGAGATTTGAAATTGTATTTTACAATTGACTTTAAAATCTAAAGTGTTTTGTTTGAATATGAAACGGTTCGTTTTAGTTTTCAAATTATTTTCAATGCAGCTGAGATTAAAAGCAAACTCGTTAGAATTGAAAGCGAATACTTTGAAACTCAATTCTACGGTATTATTTTCTCAAATGGTTGTATTTTGAGATTTTGAATTCGAAACTGAATTTGTTTATATTCCAAGATCGCTTGGATACTCTAAAATAAAATCAAAAATTTAACTTTGACATTAAAAACAATATCATTTAGAATTCAAAGTTAGAGCTGTAAAACAAGCAATTTTAAATTTTAAATCTAAAATTTTAAAATTCAACACAATCGCTTTGAATTTTAGATTGGCCAACACTTTGAAATTTAAAATTTTTTGTAAAAACACTTTGAATTCAAGAGTTTTTAGTTTGAAATGCTGGTTTAAAGTTCAGACTTTTAATTTATCAGTCATCACTTTTAAATTAAAAATTAAACTTTAAATTATTAAACTGCTTCATTTGAATTTGAAAGTCTAAAGCTTTTAATTTCAAAATTGTTAAATTTTATTTCTCAGAGTTCGTTTTAAATTTAAAAGTTTTAGCATTTTTTGACTTTGAAATTAAAAACAATATCATTTAGAATTCAAAGTTAGAGCTGTAAAACAAGCAATTTTAAATTTTAAATCTAAAATTTTAAAATTCAACACAATCGCTTTGAATTTAAGATTGGCCAACACTTTGAAATTTAAAATTTTTTGTAAAAACACTTTGAATTCAAGAGTTTTTAATTTGAAATTCTGGTTTAAAGTTCAGACTTTTAATTTATCCGTCATCACTTTTAAATTAAAAATGAAACTTTAAATTATTAAACTGTTTCATTTGAATTTGAAAGTCGTAAGCTTTTAATTTCAAAATTGTTAAATTTTATTTCTCAGAGTTCGTTTTAAATTTAAAAGTTTTAGCATTTTTTGACTTTGAAATTAAAAACAATATCATTTAGAATTCAAAGTTAGAGCTGTAAAACAAGCAATTTTAAATTTTAAATCTAAAACTTTAAAATTCAACACAATCGCTTTGAATTTAAGATTGGCCAACACTTTGAAATTTAAAATTTTTTGTAAAAACACTTTGAATTCAAGAGTTTTTAATTTGAAATTCTGGTTTAAAGTTCAGACTTTTAATTTATCCGTCATCACTTTTAAATTAAAAATGAAACTTTAAATTATTAAACTGCTTCATTTGAATTTGAAAGTCTTAAGCTTTTAATTTCAAAATTGTTAAATTTTATTTCTCAGAGTTCGTTTTAAATTTAAAAGTTTTAGCATTTTTTGACTTTGAAATTAAAAACAATATCATTTAGAATTCAAAGTTAGAGCTGTAAAACAAGTAATTTTAAATTTTAAATCTAAAATTTTAAAATTCAACACAATCGCTTTGAATTTTAGATTGCCAACACTTTGAAATTTAAAATTTTTTGTAAAAACACTTTGAATTCAAGAGTTTTTAATTTGAAATTCTGGTTTAAAGTTCAGACTTTTAATTTATCCGTCATCACTTTTAAGTTAAAAATGAAACTTTAAATTATTAAACTGCTTCATTTGAATTTGAAAGTCTTAAGCTTTTAATTTCAAAATTGTTAAATTTTATTTCTCAGAGTTCGTTTTAAATTTAAAAGTTTTAGCATTTTTTGACTTTGAAATTAAAAACAATATCATTTAGAATTCAAAGTTAGAGCTGTAAAACAAGCAATTTTAAATTTTAAATCTAAAATTTTAAAATTCAACACAATCGCTTTGAATTTTAGATTGCCAACACTTTGAAATTTAAAATTTTTTGTAAAAACACTTTGAATTCAAGAGTTTTTAATTTGAAATTCTGGTTTAAAGTTCAGACTTTTAATTTATCAGTCATCACTTTTAAATTAAAAATGAAACTTTAAATTATTAAACTGCTTCATTTGAATTTGAAAGTCTTAAGCTTTTAATTTCAAAATTGTTAAATTTTATTTCTCAGAGTTCGTTTTAAATTTAAAAGTTTTAGCATTTTTTGACTTTGAAATTAAAAACAATATCATTTAGAATTCAAAGTTAGAGCTGTAAAACAAGTAATTTTAAATTTTAAATCTAAAATTTTAAAATTCAACACAATCGCTTTGAATTTTAGATTGGCCAACACTTTGAAATTTAAAATTTTTTGTAAAAACACTTTGAATTCAAGAGTTTTTAATTTGAAATGCTGGTTTAAAGTTCAGACTTTTAATTTATCAGTCATCACTTTTAAATTAAAAATGAAACTTTAAATTATTAAACTGCTTCATTTGAATTTGAAAGTCTAAAGCTTTTAATTTCAAAATTGTTAAATTTTATTTCTCAGAGTTCGTTTTAAATTTAAAAGTTTTAGCATTTTTTGACTTTGAAATTAAAAACAATATCATTTAGAATTCAAAGTTAGAGCTGTAAAACAAGCAATTTTAAATTTTAAATCTAAAATTTTAAAATTCAACACAATCGCTTTGAATTTTAGATTGCCAACACTTTGAAATTTAAAATTTTTGGTAAAAACACTTTGAATTCAAGAGTTTTTAACTTCAAATTCTGCTTTAAAGTTCAGACTTTTAATTCAGCAGTCATCTCTTTCAAATTCAAAATTTAACTTTGAGTTATTAAATTGTTTGATTTGGATTTGAAAGTTTTAAGCTTTCAATTTCAAAATGTTTCAATTAAAATATTAATTTCAAAGTAAAATCATTAAAGTTTAAAGTGAAATTTTGAAAACAAGAGCGTTTCCATTAAATTTTTTTGTTTTTTTTGGTATTTTTAACAGAAACACTTTAAATCCGATTTGAAAGTGATCGCTTTCAAATATAAAATGCATTTTTTCTCTCAGTGTAAAAGAGATAGAACAAAATGGTTTGCGCCAAACGAAAGAGTGCCCCAAAATTATGAACACTGCATACATTACTCAATTTCCTGAAAAAGGCCTATTGAACAAGATAGAACCCAGCCGGCGAATTAGACGGAGTAGTTTCAATATTGAAAGACACCCTTTTGGGAAGCTTAGATGGATAAGCTTTGCCTTTGATTTTGGATTGAATTAATTGATTGGGTTGTGGTTTGGGCTTTTGGGGTTTTGGCTTGCGTTGTGGGCTGGGACATGCTGAGGAACGTTAGGTTTTTGGAAAGGGGAAACGAAGTTTGACATAATGTGGGTTTCTTAAGACCAATTAGGATTAGAGAGTTGTTTTGCAGATTTGGGAACAGGTATTGCTAATCTAAGCTTATTTAAGTTACTTTTCTTGTTACAATGTGCCATTACTATCTTTCCAATTTTAATTGAACTTCCAAAAGGATATGTGAACAGTCATTTGTAGAAGGAGGGAATACTTATCCGAAATGAAGTAGTGCTCGGAGTAGAGATCTTCTGAATGTTAGAGATTTTTATGGAGTAGTTTCTAAGGAAAAAACTTTCTAGCCAGACGGTGTCAGCTGTTTTTGGTGTGTTCCTTCTTCCTTACTGTGAAGATAGAAGTGTTATTGTTGATTAGTTTCGGTATCCTTGTGTTCCATTCAGATAGAGTCCAAGAGGATCCCAAACGGTTTATGGTGGGCTCGGTGGAAAGAGAAATAGCATATTCCAATTCGGCCACAGAGGGGGCGGTAGGAGCTGAGAGATAGATAGATAGATATAATTTTATTTCTTATAAATTCATTACAATTTGAGGCTATTTCATAAAGAAAAAAATAAAATAAAACGCAAAATGATCATATGTAATTCATTTATGAGAAAAAATAAGACATTTTTGATCGAGAGATCAAAAAGATTTGAACGCCACTTAAAAAAAAATAAAAAATACAAAACAATCAATAAATTTCATTTGAGTGGGGTGCCACTCAAAAAATTTGTGTTGAAACTGGCTATAGATATAATTAACAAAAAAAAGAATAATTTTAATTTAGAAGGCAAAATTATAAAATGAATATAAGAGTATTGCAAAGCAGAAAAAGTAAATATTTAAGTCAAAATATCACAAACAAAATAATCAAAATTCGCGTAATTGAAGTTAAGGAGCCAGATTTTTAATCTTTTGATCTTTAATTGATTTAATCTTCGAGAGATGTTGTTGTCGTGAGGTTGGTTTCTTTTAGGTCAGCAAGTATGGACAAGGACATGTTGAATTCAGTAGGTTTTTTCAGGTGCTAATCAGGTGTATTGTTTTTGTAAGAAAGCGCTCTTACTTCGTCGGACAGATCGGTGATCGATACCCTATTTAATGCAAGGTCATTGCTTACGTTTACGAATCTGTCAGCTAATTCAGAGAACAATGGATCATTTTGACACGGAGGGGGAGTGGTTATGAGTGAGATGGATTGTAGATGAGTTTCAATAGAACTTACGGCAGTGTTCAAAGAACTCAATTGTTGTCCGGCAGAAGTTTGTAGCTTGGTTAGATATTCGCTCAGAGTTTTTTGAATTTGAGTTTTGAATGACAGAACGCTCTGCTCATTTCGATTGTCGCTAGAGATATCTGAGACCACCTGAGTCAGAGTGACATAAGCTGCTTCTCGATAGCTGTGAGTTTGTTCTGGTTCTGCAACTGTGCATTGATTTAGTTCATCTCGTCGGCATTCCTCAAAACATCATCGAATCTGGCCAGTTCTAACTTACCCTTTTTGTGGAATAACTTCAAATAGGATGACATCTGGTTTCAAGTTTCGCACAGACAAATTATTGCCAGCATTATGTGCGACATCGAGAACTGCTTACATTCATCACAATAGAAAGTGAAGTTATGCAAGTATTCGTTTAAGTAAATTTAAGATCGTTTACTAACACCAACACAAAGGGGAAGCAAAGATTTCTCGCTTAACCCACCATACACAATCAGTTCTGTGGTGCTATCAAAAACACACGCATTCCACATTACCGCACTTTTCCATTTTTGCAAATTTGTTTATTGTATACCTATTTAATTTGAACTGAGTTGAATAAAGGTCAAAAGTGACATGGAATCGAAAAGCGCATGAGAGTTTATTTCTTTTTTTTTCGTTTCTTTTATGTTGCAAAAAGAACCGACGCAGGTTGGGAAATATAACAAAAAAAAAAATTTAAAATTTAGATAATTAATATTTAGCAAAAAGGTCACGAGTATGAGCTGGTCAAAAACATGTCCGATTCTTTTGAAGGTTGAAAAAACACCAAAAAGAGCGGCTGTTGGATCTTTCTAGCTCGGTAAACATGAATAAATATCACTGAAAGCTACGGGCAATGAAAGCTTAGATGGATTTGAGCATCTTGTTTTGCGGGTATTTAAATTATTTTCCTAACAGACCTAACAGATTTAGTGGATTTATTTGTCGCTATTCACCAAATCAATTAAATCCATTAATTTCCCATTGAGCATAAGTAAGTTGCTGCTGCTTTTCTAATTAGCATAAATTGGAAAATCATTTTAAGTTCCCATCAGGACTCCCAAAAACTACCACTCAGCACTCAGTAGATACGGAAAAGTTTTTCTCTATCGATTTGCCAAAATGGTAAATGCAAACTCTTAGAAGTACTTACGACTTGCAACAGACCCTATGCCATTACGGCTCACGGTTGAATTCATTTCTGTCTGTTGTTTGAATGCAAACAGCAAGAAACAGTCTACCTATACCAACAGGATGACGAAGAACTCAAAACAGAAACACAAAACACACTTCACCATTCCCCAGGATGTGGTTAGTTATTTTGTTCTTTCCAACAATTGCACCTGCAAAATTGGTTTTACCAGCTACAAACCAAACTACCGAGTCCCTCCAAAACAATTGCAATAATAAAACTTTTACTTGGCTACCCCCAAAAACTCCTTGAACTCTTGGTACAACAATTGTTCAACTTTTCAACAGTCGTGAATTTTATTTCGGTACACATAGGAGTCCTATGCTGCTTCTTTTGCATCCGTAACATTGCATAAGGTTGCTCTATTTGAAAAGTCGGAGGCGGTGGTGATGGCTGCGCTGACTGAATGAACCTCTTCATACAATGATCTGAAAATGTAATGATTCTACTATAATATTCAGAAATACAAGCAATGTTGAATTTGAATGGAGATATGGGTAAAAAGATTCCCAGTGCATGACGATTTAATGACTTTATATCGCTCGTTATTGAAATTTCCAGCAACCAGTTCGAATCAGGGACTCTAGAAGAATGTTCCTCTATTAAAATCAAACTCTCTTTGATTCTTGGTTTGAATTGTTCAGATTGTTTGCATTAATTGAATACTTTACTAACAGAAGGAATCCATTTAACGAAGAATTAATTCATTTAAAAATTATGAATGAGTAAATGATAAAAACTTAAATGAAAATAATTACGAGGAATTGAATGACCATGTGAGATGATATATTATTTATAAATTCATTAAAATTTTATTGAGTCTCTTACAATCTTTCTTTCTTGACTTCATATAAACTAGTCTGAGTACCTACTCTTGATTGAATTTAGAAAGGCAAATTTTTGAACCTTTATAAATAATATAGCCCAAATTTACATTTTCGATTTAAATTTTTCGTATGCTTGCCCCCGACATACGTAGGCTCAAAGGAATTTTAAATTTATGACTAGAAAACTTGCAAACTCAAAAGGAATATTAAAGTGCTATCATTAAAAACGGTCATTAATTGTATTACATTTTTACACTATTGTAAGAGGAAAGATTTATTTATTTACTTGTATTGAACAGGCTCCAACATTATTGGGCCGATTTGAATGACATTTGGAATAGAGATGATCTAAACTAGAGCCAATATGTAACATAGGCAATATTTCGTTCTTTTATTCCTTGGGGAACCAAACTTATGAAGCTTGTATTGAATAAATAAATAAACAAAATAAATTGGGTGGCGCAACAGCGCGGAAAATGGAGGGGACCTACAATTTTCTGCCAGTACCGAACGGCAAATCGAGAAAGCGCTTTTCATGGCAACGAATTTACTAACGAACGTCTTGCCAGTTCCTCGCGAAAGTTGGTACCCGTGGAAAAACATTTTTGCATTTGTTGGGGTTCGAACCACGAACCCCTGGCTTAACAGGCAGACATGCTAATACTGGGAAATGCTGTAGAGCCTGAGAAATGACATAGGCTATATTTTATTCCCCATATTCTTACGGGAAAGGGAGTAAAGAAATACAGGATTGATCTCAACAATTCTTTCATCGTTTCAGTTCATCAATTTCCCAGAAAAGCATGGACTTTATTTCATTCAATTATTATTGAATTCTTTTCTTATTTTTAACTTTTTTTCAATAAATATCGGCCAGACCACGGGCAAAAATTCTCTAGGTGCATGAATGTAATCACATTCCCCTAGAAATATAAAGTTTACAGTCTCTGGCACTGTTATTTCATTTCTTCCTTTGCTCATTCCCCATAACTTCTTTCGAGCCACTGAGATTCGTTCAGTAATTGGTCATTACTTGCAGTATTATTACTTAATAGTGTTGCCCTTTGGTCAACGCACGCACCTAGTAGTTTGGAAAGTCACCTCCAGTTGGAGGAGACCAATATCCAGTGGTTACCGCCAGAAGGTTGTGTAAACACAATTGACGTGTACTTTAAGTTGCGACAGTTCTGCGTTGCTAGGTCGATGCCTATCAAAGCCTTCTCGAATCTTACAACCCAACCAACTTTTTTTTAAACCATTAGTATCAACATTGATCAGTATCGAAATATTTTGAGGTTAATATATAACCTGATCATGTATCAAAATAATTATGCTTACCTTTTTGGTGAGCTTATAGGAAACCATAGCAAAATGTGCTTTTAATTTCGGATGGGAAATCATATTTTCTTACATGATTGTTTATTAGTTATAGTTAAATGAAAACTTTATCAAACAGCAAATTGATTGCAAATCTATGTATAAGCATATTAAACAAGTCTTATGTGGTTTGGCTGAAGGTCTAACCAACTTGCATGATTGTTCTCTTTCTAGTATTGGAGTTTTTCGAAAATGGCTTTAAAAAGTTTGGTTTTGTGAAACGATAAAACGATAAACCATAAACAGCAAACTTAAGACCGCTCAGACAAAATTCATTCCGACTACGCTAGACCCGCTAGTTATGTATATAAATTTTTTCCCATTTTAGGGATTATCACTTAAGCTGACTGTAGCTAAAACCACTCAAAAATCATCCTCTCAACTCTTCATTTTGTTCACTATTCACCGAACGATTCGTGATTTCGAAATAAATTTCATTTGATGTTAAATTTACTACGCTACGGGAGGGTAAAAACAAATTGCTTTAGAGCTCTTCAAATTTTCCAATAGGAAGCTAAAAAAAAAGAAGTAAACTGAATTCGGCAGCTCTGCCAATTGACATTACCCGTGGACAATTTATCGTTTAAAACGAACAAACTTTAAGAGTGGAAAGGGGGAAAACTGCTCCAAGTACTTACATTTTTCGTGCTTTCTAGCGTCATATACATTTTATACGAGTGTCGTCAATCAAATCAAAATTTTATAACACCCCATGATGCAAATTAAAAGTCTCTTTAGGGCGTATACTCTGGCTTCATTTTAAAGCGAAAATACTGTGGCTTGCTCATACTTTGTTTGTAAATTCAGTTGATTTCTATGACGCAGACGTCCTTCATCCTCTTTGACCGAGGTAAATTGATTAGCTACTTGTAGATGGGATTTTGATATATCGTGAGTATATTGCCAACGTCCTTGATGATATTTCATAGCTTAGATTTAGACGTTCTCACTCGCTTTTAGTTTTTCTTTTTTTTGTACACTGCAAATGGAATATTTCATTCTAAAAAACCGAAACAGATTCAAAATCAAGGTACAAAAACAAAAATATGCACCACTGGGCGGCACTGGGATGTTTCTTTGATATCTGAAGCGGCATATTACTGTTAACTATTTAAAAAAAAATTTAACGTAGTGAAAACAAAAAAGCTTGTATGTATAACATTTTTTAAAAAGTGCATTAATAGCTTCACATGCTTTTCACATAAGTATGCACACAAAATTTTGAAAAGATTGTGGCTTCTGCTTACAGAGGCATGTAAAAAACTGAATACAACAACTCATTATGTGGCAAACTTCAATATTAAACCTGATAAGAACAGAGACAGAAGGTGGGGCACCTGTAGGGAACGAAGTTGCTTTAAGATATGTTAGCTCCCCCCTTAAAATTCAACTGTCTATTTATTATTCATTAATATTTAATTTTGTCTCTGTGTCTGCCAAAACCGCTATCTTACCTTTTTCCTAAAAAGCTTATTTGCTTCCTAATGATGATTAGGCAACAAGTAAGAGAATCAATCTTTTTAGAAACTAGTCTAAGCAAAGCTTATTTGTTCAAGAAATCCTTAAGAAATTCTTAGTATTTTCTTAAAAAATTCTGTCATCTGTCATCTATTATCTTTTATCTGTAATCTGGCATTAGTTTGTTGCCTTTAAGCATCAATGTGTCTTGTGAATGCAATATTTCTCTTCTTTTTCGCGGGGCTTGTGATAGAATAAGAATAAGAAAATGGCCTCAAAGTCTAAATTTAGATCGGAGAAGTAAAATTTAAACACCATTTGCAATTGAAAATCTGGCATTCCAAAAACATATGATCTCAATTTAAATACAATTTTAAAGATAAGTTACAATTTTGAAGATTGAGTATTGACAGAGAAATCGAATTGAAAACACATCATGAAACATCAATCTTCTTCTTTTCATTTCCGGCGTTACGAGTAGTGATCTTAAAGCGATCACAACTCTCCCACTTTTCTGCTTCACACTAGTGATCCGCCTGTGGGGTTCGCCGCGTTGACCTCAGAAAGCGTCAGCAAGCCTCTCGGTTTTGGATTGTTCCATGTCTGGGGCCAGCCAAATGCTGCTGTTTTTGCATTTGCTTGTACCAAGTGTGTTTTGGCCTGCCTTTTCTTTTTCGTCGCGAATTTGTTGAAACGTTGTACGATATTGCCTTTTTGGCTGGGTTCTGCGGATCTCTCCTTTGAACATGACAATACCAACTGAGCCGGTCGTGCTGAATTTTGTCCAAGATGGTACTTTTGACATGAAGGCTTCAGATCCGTGGAAGCCTTCATGTCAAAAGTAGTACTTCTAATTCGATCAAGCTTTGTTACTCCTGCTGTCATCCGAAGCATCTTCATTTCGGCTGCCGTCAATTTGCTCTCATACTTTTTGTACATTGTCCAACATTGTGAACCGTATGTCAGAGCTGGACGGACAACTGCTGTGTAGAGTCTTTCCTTCAGCTTAGGGGCATTTTTCGATCACAGAAGATAGCGGAGTTTTCTCGCCACTTCATCCACCCTACGCTTGCTCGATGATTGATGTCGTCATCACAAGTTGCTTCACTATTGATCATAGATCCCAGATATTTAAACTTTTCACACTTGGAAAGCACATTTCCATTCAAATAAATATCTGGAATAGGCTTGTCTGAATCAAAAATAGGGCAGCACAGGTATTTACTATTTTTAGCGCTAATACGGTACCCATTTCCTTCCAGAACATCAACCCAAACGTTAAGTGCTCGTTGCAGGGATGTAGGATCCTCGGTTATGATGGCTCCATCGTCAGCAAAGAATAATTGTTGCACTTTATTGTCCGTTACTTTTCCTTCGAGCAAATAATCCAGAACAGCAATAAAGAGCAGTGGACTCAAGACACTTCCCTGATGTATACCTACTGTTATTTGGATTTCTTCGGTGACTCCAGCTGGGCATCTCACTTTTGTAACTGCTCCCTCGTACATGTCCATAATTATTCGCACATAGGCTTCAGGAACTCCTCGGTGTCTGAGGGACATCCATATCAGATCTCAGGGTTGTCATGAAACATCAATACAGACTTAATTTTTAAATCGTAAAAAAAATTTTTTAATTTTTTCTCAAAAGTTACGGGACACCTGTAAACTAAAATTAATTTTCTAAAAAACAAGGATAGATTTTCGTGTTCGGTTTTCTTGTACGTATTTAGTGTTTGACTCAAAACAAGAACGCGACAATGGTAATGTTACAGAGCGCAAACTATATTAATTTGACTCTGACTCTGACTGTGACTCATCAAGACTTTTTTGTAACCAAAAAAGTGCTAAAAAAATATTTTTCGTTATATTTTTTGAAAATATTGAGATTTTTTTTTATAAAATTTCAATTTTCTTATTTTATGAAAAAATAATACATACATTGGTATTTTTGCCACGACTATTCATTTTGGGACCACATTGATTTGATTTGACTAAGCGTCTGTGTTTGATTTGTTTTTTTTTTGTGATTCGTAATGTCGAGTAAGTTTTGGGTCGATTTTTGCAACAATTCGGGCTAAGATCGAATTTTTTCTCTGTTTACTCTGTTAAATGCAGGCCAGCTGTTTTGGCACTGAGTGAAACCTAGCTGGGTGGTGATTCTGATCTCTCAGAGTTTTTCCTGTCTATAGCTTGGTGCCATTATTCGTCTCCTCCTATGCTCTCACCGTATATATTTTGAATGATGTTGCCCTTGTTTGACCACGAACTTTAACTTCATGTTGTTGAAATTCTCCGTCCGTAAGCACCTCATTCATTTTTGTTTCATTTATGGAAGCCCCAATTTAGATAGCAATATGACTTATTAACAAGTTTGATGCGCTATCTGACTCTATCTCAAGAATAGTTTCCCAATATCCTCACACCGAAATCGCAACTGCGGGCGATTTAAATGTACTCAATATACATAAATCCGCTGGGCCAGATGGTATCCCCGCCGTTATTCTGAAGAGGTGTTCTTCTACGCTGGCAAAACCACTGCGTAAACTTTTCCATCTTTCCTATTCTGCTGGGCTTTTCTCGAGCAGATGGAAAACTGCATTTGTCCAGCCGGTCCTAAAAAAAGGCGAATCTTCCTCTCCTTCCAATTACAGTCCATTTGGACTTACCTCTCTTCTTTCCAAGGTCATGGAAACGTTGATAAACCGTCAACTCATGAAATACCTTGAAGAACGAAAGCTTCTTAATGTCCATCAGTACGGCTTCCGTAGCAAACGGTCCACTGGTGATTTGATGGCATATCTCACCGAAAAGTGGAACCAATCTTTACATTGTTTTGGAGAAAGTAAGATTATTGCGCCTAATATTTCTAAGGCATTTGATAGAGTTTGGCATCAAGCTCTTTTATCGAAAATGCGTGCTTTTGGTATCGATGAGTCTCTTCGTCGTTGGATTAGAAATTACCTTTCCGACCGTTCAATACAAGTTGTGTTGGATGACTTCAAGTCTGATACCCACTTAATAAATGCTGGTGTGCCCCAGGGCTCCGTTTTGTCTCCGACTCTCTTCCTCATTTTCATTAGTGATCTCTTGTTTGAAACTTCTAATCCGCTTATCTGTTTTGCTGACGACTCGACCCTCAGCTTTTCATATTCGTTTCCAAATTCATGTCCCTGCTCTTCGGATGTGGAACTGGAACGGTTGCGTATGATAAGCTCATTGAATTCTGACCTTGACAGCGTTGTTGCATGGGGTATTATGAACCGAGTAGAATTCAATGCTTCGAAAACTCAATGCTGTTTCTTTTCGTTGAAGCTTAACATTCCCCCATTGCCATTATCCATGAATGGTACCTGCATCGAAGAAACCGAAAAGCTGTCAGTACTTGGTATGTGTGTAAACGATGATCTTCGTTGGAATGACCACATATTTGAAGTCGCCAAAAATGCTGCAAAATGCTTAGGCTTCTTGAGACGATGTAGGAAGTTCTTCACCCCTTCTGATCTGGCTACAATTTATAAGGCCCTCATCCGCTCAAAACTGGAGTATAACTCTCATGTCTGGTCAGGTGCTTCTCAAACATCTTTGCGCCTACTTGATAGGGTACAAAATAGAGCGTTAAGATTGATAGGTGATAGTTCAATCGTAGAATCGATTGATTCTCTTGGACATCGTCGAAACGTCACCTGTCTCTCTCTCTTTTATTGCTTTTTCCACAAACAGTGCTCTAGTGAAATAGCCAACTGCATTCCTCCCTTGAAACAATTTAGCCGCAACACCCGCCTCGCTAGGAATGCTCATCAGTTCTGCCTTGAGCTCAACTTCGGGCGTACAGTCAAGTATAGAGATTCTTATTTTAGTCTCACCACCCGAATGTTGAATGCTTTACCTGGCTCTGTGTTTCCCCTGCATTACGATTTACAAAGATTCAAAAGCAACGTGCATCGGTGTCTCCTTTCAAATCCTCTCCTATTTTCCTAAATGCTCGCACTGTGTTCAATAACATTATGAGAGTAGTCATAACCCCTTGATGTCTGCGTAAATTATAAAAAAAAAAGAGTGAGCCGCGTGAGGCGTGATTTACACTTTTTATGCCAGGTGTTTTAATCAAAACAAAAAAAAAAACGACCGTTCACTTCAACTGTCTAAAATGAACTCCCTCTCTACTTATCTTCAAAGTAACTATAAACATAATTTGCCTTAACACTAATCGCTTGTTCAGCAAAGCAGCGGATATGCAAGAATTAATTTACCTGCATTATTTATATCTTATTACCTACCAAGAAAGTGGTGTGAACTTGTTTTCGGATTTTTTTGTTGCCGCAGCACTCATCATTTTCGTGGAA
The DNA here is from genome assembly GCA_914767635.1 of Melanostoma mellinum. Lineage (NCBI taxonomy): Eukaryota > Metazoa > Arthropoda > Insecta > Diptera > Syrphidae > Melanostoma > Melanostoma mellinum. Next base: position 149,428,942 of record OU612059.1, on the reverse strand, counting down.
AGGTACAATATAAGCCGAGTTTTATTAGGAATTTTCTATATTCACTTATATTCACTTAACTTGCGAGTATCAATGAAACGCTTTATGTGGCTATATTCACTTACCAAGTTCACTTTCACAAACTCCATTTACCAACAATCCCTGATGTTCACTTAGGTAAGTGAGTTATTTTTGTTCACTTACGCTATTCACTTAGGGGTTGTTGTTTTTCCATGAGCGATGTTTTGCGATGTTTTGCTTAAGTGAATATAAGTGAATATAGATTCCCAATGAAAGTCGGCTATAATATGCAACTGTTCACTATTTTATTCTTTTATCGTTAACATACTTTTTACATATTAAGATGAGATATGAGCAAGGGGCACCCTACGAAAGTCTTACCTGATCTAAAAAAAACTAATTTATGTGGTTGACGAACAATTAATATCATATGTCTCCTTGAAAATAAAACAGTTTTTCTTTTTGTATCTTAAAAAAAGAAAAGTGGTTGACTGAGCCTTAATTAGTCTTAGATGTAGGATATAAACAAAGAATTACACAGTCAGTCCTCATCATTAAGCACATGCAAAGAGTACACACCAAAATACATGTTACTTTCACTCCAAGCCGTCCTAGTTCTGATGCTATAACAAGAGCAAATCTCTTTTGAGACGTCACAAACAATAGATGACCGAATTAATACGAAAAAAAAGATTCTTTAGAAAATACTCTGCATAGAGTAAAAAAGGATATAATGGGATGCATTATTTCAACGAAATGTCCCACTTCTATTCGATGTGGTGTTAGTTTTTGCACTTTAGGTGCGCGCGTGCTTAAACAAAACCTGCATCTATTTCAGTTCTTTAGACGCCAAGGATATTCAAAATGCGTGCTGATTCCACATTCAAAGTGGTTTTAATAACTTTTTTTTTTATCATTTTTTCAATTCAAAAGCCGCATTATCACACTTTTGTTATTGAAGATGGTTTCCTGTGCAAGAGCTTTTCAATATCCTTTCTTTTTTATATAGGAATGTATACATATATATATCTTTTGATAATCTTGAGGATAATCAGGATAATAGCAATGCTTTTGTGACTTGTGTTATTTTCTATTGTGATGCAATTTGTATGACTGTATATTTGAAGGCGTCTTTTTATCTACGTAGCACTCATAGTGCAACAACTGTTTGGAGTGTGCTTTGTTATGGGGCTTGGCTCTTAATTTTCGAGACATTGTATTGCTTCAGTGGATCGATTTTAATTTGCATTGTTTCCGCAACAAGGAGAAGGAGTTTTTGCTTTTCATGGAGTGTTCCACCTCTCTGGTTTGTATTCTTTGTATTAAATGCACTTGAGACTGGCTAAATGTATGCATGCTGTGTATATGTGTTTGAATGCTTATGAAAAGATGTAGGTACTATAAAACGTCTGCTTCCAATAAAGAGACACAGTAGTCGTATAATACTTTGTTTTCCAATTAGGTTTGCTTTGAGTTCACACATACCTTCACTTTAAAGAAAGACTTTATTTTTTTCCTTTTTTTCATGAAAATAAAACCTTCGAATTCTTGGCTGTGAATACATGGTCTATATGTAAGGATAAAGTGAAAGAATTGCGACATATTTATTGTGAAATTGAAAGTGTGAGTTGTATGGTTATGCCTGTTGCATGTTAGTCCGAAGTTTGACTCTCTGACATATCAAATTCTTTTGCACGGGTATGAGCAATCCGGAATTTGAGATCGGGATTTGTACAGTCAAAGATTACAAGAAAACAAATTTACGGCAATGTGAAACAAACAGTCTTAATACGAAGGATGACCTTTCTTTAATTTTTCTTGCAGCCTGGCAACACGCTTTTCGGAGTTGGTCTTTTTGACAGAGATGTCACTTGATTTAGGTATGCTCAGTTTGGTCGGGGAAGAATTCAAAACCACGGGGCACTGCGTACGTTCGGTGAATTCTTTTGAAAGGAAATCGCCGTTGATGCCGACTTTTATATAATATCGAGTTTTTTAAACATGTGTCTAACTCCAAGATCGGGCGATCTCGAACTAACAGTCCAGTAGTTTTTGTGGGCTTATGTGAAGTTTCATAATGAAAAGACTTACTTGAGAACAACGTTTGCAAGTTGTGCAGGTTTACAACCAAAATATTAGCTCGGTTTACTCGACGCATCGCTCGCTGAGCCCCATATTTGGTAAACTATGGATCTGTTTCGAATTAATCTTACTCTAGTGGGTAATGTGGACTAAACTGCGCTTGTGATCTTATCTGGAAGAGTTTCGAGGTAGAACTAAAAGAGTTTGAGCTGAAATTTTTAGTTTCTGTATAACATATCAACAGCAAGAGATGTACCAAGGATTTTTTCGATGTTTTGTTTTTTGCGAAATGCTGAATGTTTCAACAAAACATTAAAATTATTTAAATTTATAAAAATATGACAAAATTGTTGATTAAAAAAGAAAACTAAAAAATCCTACGTACGTCTCCGGCAAAAGGTATATCGAATGTACTGTCCACATTTCGTATAGATCGGTGACGATTTGCGTGAGTTATGTCTTCGGCCAGTTCAAAAGAAGTGATTTCGAGAAAAACGCGTTTAAAGTTAAAGGGCGCTCGGGGCATGCCTTAAAGGCGCTGCCGCAGAATGGAAAGTTTGGGCATTTAGACTTTTTTGCCCGCATCCATCCTTTGGTATGTCATTTTTGAGACCTTAAAGTACATTTTAAGAAAAAAAAATCCAGTTTCTTCAAAATTCTAGACCATCTCCCCGCTTGGGTAAGCTAAATTTTTGGTCTCAACAATAAAACAATAGAGGTAACCATGTTTTTCCTTTCGCGAGGAATTGGCAAGTCCTCTGTTGGTAAACTCATTGCCATGAAAAGTGCTTTCTCGATTATTCGCAACCGGCAGAAAATTGTAGGTCCACTTCATTCCCTCATAAGGCATGTTTGTGAGAAATTCGGTAGGCTTTTGGGTTATTAGCTCTGGTGCGGCACCCTATTTATTTATTTACTTCATAGCAAAAAAAAAACATGCGTTTGTTTGTAAATTAGTTTTCTTTGGTCGGTAGAGCTGTTGTTTCTCTGAAAATGATATTTTGTCTTCCTCGAATTTTGATGGTGATATTGCCGAATGTTGTGCTTGTTTAGGATTATCAATAGTAAAGGATATTTTAGACGTCAGGTTTTCAATAAGAAATAAAACGCATAAAAGTTATGGTATGTCCAACAAACTAGATTTATTATTAAAACATAAGAGTTTGCCATTTTATTTAAAAAATAATTTCGAGCAAATGGCTGCGCTGGTTCGCATAGATTCCAGACGAGAGGTCCAATTTCTGAACACTTTCTGCAACGTCAATACTCTGGGCCTTATCTGCGTGAACTAGCGAATTCACATAATCCAAAAAGAAATAGTCCAGCGGTGTTAAATCGCCCGATATTGGAGGCCACGCCACGGGCCTACGACGAGAGATAATGCGCTCATCTTCAGTTTCCTTCAATAAATTTACTATTTTGTTGCCTGTATGTGTTGGAGCTACGTCTTGTTGGAACCAAAGGTCGTCCACATCAACATTCTCCAACTCAGGCACGAAAAAGTCAGTCAATAATCATGGCTCTTTAATCTTCCCCTTGACTGTAACATTACGGCCGCGGCCCTCTTAATTTTTTATAAAATATGGACCATCATGTTTTTGTCTTTTCACCCAATTTGCGACGTACTTGATTGTCGTGGGAAACTTTTTTTGAGCTTGACGATTTCAAAATCGTTAGAGATGTTTTCGAGAAAAACAAGTAATATCGTGTAAGTTGTATTGCAGGTGCCATTATTTGAAGACCGAAGAATCCAACTCAAAAAATTCCTCTGTAGCTGGCAAGCCCTCCGTTAGTTTTCATGGCCATGAAAAGCGCTTTCTCGATTAGCCGTTCGGAGCCGGCAGAAAATTGTAGGTCCCTTCGATTCCCTCACAAGGCATGGTTGTGAGAAATGCGCTAGGCCCAGGGGCTCCTCGCTCTGTTGCGACACCCTATTTATTTATTTAACTACTAGTGATAAGCATAGTGTTGTGAGAATTCTCTCTGATCGTGTACATAACATACCCCTGATGCATATAACAGGCATGTGCATTCATGTAACGCCGCTATCAAAACAAAAGGAAACACAATGTATGATCCCATTTCTCAAAAATTTTTAAGGGCCAAAGTGTAAACTCCAACTGAATGCAGGGCCTATTTACCACAAAAGAGAAAAATAACTTGAATTAACTCTAAACATTCCACTGGCTATTACGGTAAATACCAATGATATTAAATTGATAGTTATCTTATACATATACACAGTATCAGCAAAAAAAGAAGAGAAAAATGTTTTGATGAGGAAAAGCTATCTGTCCTATGTGAAAAGATTACGGTGAAAACAAACTCATAATTTTGGGAACAGTGGAATGCCTTCAATTCCTCGTTTCCTTAAGAATATGGTTGATGGATGGAACTTTTAAAGTTGTTCCATCGATCATGCACCAGCTTCTTTTAACATTGTATAGTGAACAATTAAGTTGTCCCAGCAGCCTTTGCATATTAAGTTCAAAGTCAAGGGTTGCATACGACATTTGCTTTTCAGAAATCATTACATGCTCTGATGAAAACAACCTCAAACTTGATCCTAATATTATAATTTCGCTAGTTTTTTGTGTTTTTCTACATCAACTGAGTCACCCTGTTACGCGTGCGCAGAGCATTATTTACTCCGTATTAGGTATCCCACGTTCGTGTCGATTACATTATTACTTCTTCTGATTACTTAACAGTTGTATATTGTAAACCCGATTCCCAGTCGTATCATTAACTGTTATGAGATAAATGTCTTTGGACTGCGACGTCATGACAATATATCGCACCTTCATTATAAAGTCCTTGGGTGCTCATTTCAACAATTTTTAAACATTAAGTGTAGTACTTTCATGAACAAACTATTAATAACCCAAACCCCCTCATACCTCTTTAAAAAATACAACATTCAGTGGCGGATTTAGCTATAGGCTGAGTAGGCTGCAGCCTAGGGCGGCAACTCCAGAGGGGGCGGCAAATATTTTGAAAATAAGAATTTTTTTCTCGAACAAAAAAAATTTTGCAATAGAAATGTTACTTTTTATTTTTTATGTCAACTTATTTTTATTTTTTACTAGCTGACCCGGCAAACTTTGTTCTGCCTACTGTCTTAGATGAGATATATGAGCAGAGTTTGGATTTTATGAATTTCAATTATTAGGATAGTATATATATATTTAAAAAAATCTAGCATTTTAATGATTCTTTATTAGCTATTTATTTTGGTGCATGTGTTGCACTTTTCACAGAAGCACCTTGTGATAGACGATATTTTTTGGCTTATCGGGCGCGAGAACAAATAACGCAGATGTAAAAATAAAAATACAGACCTATGCAACGCCGTGAATGTTGAGGCATAAGGGGTATTTGAGTAAGAGTATGTCTAAATAGAAACGGAACGTTTAACGTTCATAAGGTTGAACTGAAAGGTTAAACTGCGTTCTGAGGAGTACATCCATTTACGTGATGCAGTTAGTACTGATTACTGAAGGATATGCAGCTAACATTGGCCGATCAACTATTTTGCCGGCGACGGCGACGTTCATTGGAAGTCCACGTCAGATGCATGAATATGTGCAAGATGCAATGACATATGTTCGTCATTACGGTCGGCCAGATCACTTTATTACTTTTAGCTGTAATCCAAAATGGATAGAAATTATTCAATTGCTGCTCCCGATCAAGCATCAAGTGATAGAAACGACATCACAGCACGTATATTCAGGCAAAAAATTCGGCCCCTGATGAACTTCATTTTTGAACAACGCGTCTTTGAAGATACTCGATCCAGATTTACATGATGTTATTACAAACATGATTCATGGACGGTATTCACGGAAATTTACGGCCGACCCTCACTGGCAACGATGGTTATCCGCTGTGTCGGCGTCGATCACCAGATGACAACGGTCGAACTCAAAAGTGAAAAGAATGGATTTCGTTATCCGTTGTCGGCAACTACAGTAAGATTGTTCCATATTCGCCACTTATTTCTAAAGCGTTTAAGACGCATTGCAACGTTGAGTACTGCAATTCAGTAAATATGTAACAAAAGGCTTTTGGATTGCAATCCTCAAATACCAACGATGAAATATCACGCTATCAAGTTGGTCGTTATGTGAACTGTAATTAAGCGATTTGGCGTATATTCGCATTCCACATTCACGACGCATTCTACTGTTGTGCATTTGGCGGTGCGTCTGGAAAATGGTCAAGAAGTGTATTTCAGTATTTTACGGCTTCGATTGCTGTGCAATGTGCTGAAACACTTTTAGCAACTACATTGACAAATTTCTTTGCGATGGCAGATCGATCCGTTTGCACGAACTTTGCTTTACTCGGAGATGGCAAGTTATTATACTTGGAATGCTATCGAAGAATTTTTAAAGAAGGAAGCAAGGCGATGCAGTTCCTGGGTATCCGGATGTGCTTTCTACAGAAGATGCTTTTATATTTATTTGATATTGATTTTATACAAAAATCAAATTTATTTCTCACTATAAGTCAATTGTTTTTTGGTTTTTTTTACAGTACAGTGTTTTGTATATAAGGAAAACTAACGCATTGCATTGATGTCATTCCCATAGGGATATAGGGATAAAAAGTATCCTATGTCCGTCTCCGGGTCCTAAGCTCCCTCCTCACCAATTTTCAGACAAATCGGTTCAGCCGTTCTTGAGTTATGAGTGGTGTAACTAACACGACTTTCTTTTATATATATATAGATTTTACAATCTAATGTTATCGACGTTCATGGTCGAGTTTCATATCACTGTGGTGAGTATAAATATGTAAAAAATTTTTTGGGGCGGCTTTTTTTCACAGCCTAGGGGCGCCATTAGTCCTTAATCCGCCACTGACAACATTGTAACTCTCCTAGAACATTAAACCTCATCCCACCACTAACAAAATACTTAAATTCTTCGCGATTATTCTTTGTTCATGCTACCAGACTTTGGAACAGTCTACCTTTTATAATTAAACAAATTACTTCTGGTCATAAATTTAAGAACGCAATGTTGAATTACTTCCTAGACAGCAATATGCAACAGTTTTAAGGTTGATTATCTGTTTTTAAAAACATTACTTTTTTTGTTTGCACTTATATTTTATTTAAAAAAACACACAGGTTTTTTTGACAACTCATAGGGTTGTCAGAAAAACCTGCGTCAACCCTGGAGAAAGGGACCTTGTACCATATGTTACAAATAAACAAACAAAAAACGGCAATTCTTGTCGGAATAGCGATACATACCAGTTTTCTTGTTTGAATTGGGCAGAGAACACACTAACCTATAATGTAATATTTTTGTCCTACAGTTAGTAATGAAAATAACGATCTGGTAGTAAACGACATTTTCTGAGCGTAGGACTGAAAAAACGTACCACGGAATTTGTAGGACAATCAAAAAAAAAAAAAATAGTCAAATTATATAAATGATAAGTAAAAACAAAAAAAATCAGCTTATTATTAAACACTTTTTTTAACCTCGTAATCGATACATGTTTGAGGAAGGGGATTATTGGGATCAAACCATACAATTTGTAGGACAAAAATTTAACTAAGTTTAACTAAGAAAGAAACTGTTACTATTAAATATTTTAGTATCATGAAATCAACATATTTCACCTTTAGTACCTCTGTTAGCTACCAAAGTCGAAAGTTCGTTAGAAAATTGTTGGGCGTCTCAACAAAATGAAGCCACTCAGAGAAAATTACTTGATTGTAATCACAAAAAAATTTGGACCAGGGATCCCGGACTCTAAGGGCTGCTATTTCCATTTCGAACAAATCCTGAACCGTAAAATCCTAAATTAAAGTTTAATAAGAAACAGCACTAGCTTGCAAATTCGAATGCTGAAACGTTGAGCATTTGTACCTGCGTGTGAAATTCGTGAGTATTTCAATTCATTTAGTGATCAATTTTGCAAAAGTAGTCAAAAAATTAGAGAATCGTTTGGAAGAAACTATATTGGCAACTCTAGATAAAAGCTCACGTATTTTCCGTCGTTCTGGACTTGTACGGATTTAGTAAAACAGAGCTTATCCGAATCACAAAATAGAGTTGAGTCGTGACATGAGGCTTAAGGCCATAGTTGGAAGGCGGCACATTTGCTTTTTCAAATTAAACGAAATTTTGGCATATGAGTCAGTTCAAGTTAATTGAATGGCTCAAAAAATTCAGATGGGTCAGGAAACAAAAATGAGACGAGAGTATTTAAACAAGAAAAAACAGATTTAAAAAAATATTTGATGAAAAGGAAGAGAGGAGTTATGTGGGCATAATGCATAGTTTTGTTTGCCAATGACCTTAACTTTCAGTGTTTTTTTGGTTAAGTATCATTTTGTCTTCAATTGTTAAATATTTATTGAATTCTGTTGTTGATTTTCCAAAAACTATTTATTGTTTCATAACCTATATACGTATTTGGGCTTGAAGTTTTTAAAAAGGAAGAAAAAAAATCTTGAATTCACTTTTTCTCCGAGATCATTTTTCGTATATTTAAAGTCGAGTTGTGAACGACATCTCTCACACTGATTTTTTTTTTTTTTTTTTTTTATAATTAGCGCGCACATCAAGGGGTTTTGAGTTTTGACTACCCTTATTATGTTATAAAAACACAGTGCGAGCATTTAGGAAGATAGGAGAGGATTTGAAAGGAGACACCGATGCACGTTGCTTTTGAATCTTTGTAAATCGTAATGCAGGGGAAACACAGAGCCAGGTAAAGCATTCCACATTCGGGTTTTGCGACTAAAATAAGAATCTCTCTGCACTAATCAAGAAGTGGCGATAGCCTGGGAGTTAGGATGTCTACTCTTGCATTTTTTATGAATGAAGGCCCTGGCTCTGGCAACTCAGAGCTATGATTTTTTTCTCCATCTCTTCGTTAGATGAGATTTATTTTACAGATAAAACAATTTGCTCATTAAACAAATCAAACATAGCTAATCTTTTACACACTTCTTTCGAAATGATTGATTTTTGTTGTTCAACTCGTCGCTCTATTTTCTTTTCTGTTATAAAACCAAGTGAAGTCTTTTTAGGTTATTCAAGAAGAGGTTATAAAGTGACAGGTGGACGTATCATATTTTAGATATGATGATAGACTGGTTTTAGATCTACTACTAAATATAATCTAATATTAGAATATGATGCTTTGGGGTTCATTTACATCAAACACTCTTAATTTGGAGTAAATCGGTTTGGTTTTTTACGAGTCCGCTCGGAACGTCTGATTATATCTGCTTTACTTCTTGGGTCATGAGCAGGAATATTGTCAAACAGATTAGGGTCCTGGGATGTTGATGGTGTAGGTTCTGTTGGTGGTGTTGTATCCAATTCAACTGTAGGTGGACTAGTTTCTGGATAAATTTCAATGTCATCATCATCGGTGATGCCTTGTTGGTGTGCCTGTTGTGTTGATGTTCCTTCTGCATTCACTAAAACTTTGCTCGGCTTATTCTGTAACATAAATTTTTTCAAAACGGGGCTTTGTTTGGTTTTGATGTCGCCGCCACATACCAGTGTCAGTTTCAACAAGATACATGCGTCTACCAAGTAGCTTTTTGACCACAGCTGGTACCCACTTTTTCTTTGGCAAATATTGTCGCACGAACACCTGCTGATTGATAGAAAACTTGTTAGTTGTTTGCTTCTTACCCTCTTTATTATTTGACTTTTCAGGAACTATCGCTGATAATATTGTTCGATGGTCTCTGCCGTGTAATTTTTCTGCAGGAGATTTTCCATTTTCGTCAGGGGTTGTCCGATACGTCGATAGAAAAATGGACAGCGCTTCGTCACATTTGGATACGTCACCCAGTATCTTAAGAAGGGCAGTCTTAAAGGTACGCACCATTCTCTCTGCTGCGCCGTTTGACTCTGGATTGAACGGAGCTGACGTCAGATGTTCAATGGAGTTGATTCGGCAGTACTGTTGAAACTCAGTTGACATGAACTGCGGCCCATTGTCAGAGACTAGAGTTTTAGGCAACTCTTCCAGTGCAAAAATAGATTTTAAAGCACTGATTGTTGCTTGTGATGACGTTGAAGACATCTTAATTACAAAAGGAAATTTTGAATTTGAGTCCACAACGATGAGCCACATATGATTCTGAAAAGGACCGCAGTAATCAATGTGCACTCTTTCCCAAACTTTAGCTGTAGAAGGCCAGCTAGTGTATTCCTTGGTTGCTTGGGTTGCGTTGATTTGGCATGAATGGCAATGTTAAACAGCTGTCTGGATGTCGTTATCGATGTTAGGCCACCAACAATATCTGCGAGACATCTGTTTCATGCGTGAAATTCCCCAATGGCCTTGATGGAGAAGATTCAACACTTTTTTCTGCAACTGCGGAGGAATAACAACTCTAGGGCTTCCGCTGTGGAAGATAAGAACATTAGAATGAATTGTAAAGCAAAATTTTCTACGAAAGTAGGGTAATAAATGTTCATCAGCTGATGGCAAACTGTTAGGCCATCCATTCTGCACATACGCCATGACCTTGCGCATAGTCGGATCCAGTTGTGATTGCTTAGCTATGAATTTAGAATTAATGGGAAATTCATCAACTAAAATATCAGAGGCATCATCGATTAGACACGCTTCTTCCCATTGATCAAATGCCTTGTTTGGTCCTATCGGCAATCTTGATAGGTAATCGGCATTGCCGTGTTGTGTAGTTGCACGATAACGGATTGTATACGTATATCCCATTAGTGTGGTGGCCCAACGCTGCAATCTTTGTATCGTCATGTGCGGTAATTTTTTGCTGGGACTGAAAATCGTGACGAGAGGCTGATGATCAGTTATCAGCTCGAATTGTCTCCCATACAAATACTGATGAAATTTTTTCACGCCAAATATAATCGAGAGAGCCTCTTTCTCTATCTGGCTGTATTTCTTTTGTGAGTCGTCGAGAGTCTTTGATGCAAATGCAATCGGTCTCTCTGTTGAGTCTGGAAAGACGTGAGAGATGACTGCACCGATTCCGTGTGATGAGTCGTCCGTGGCCAATGTTATTGGTAGATCGTTGCTGAAATGCACCAATCGGGTAATATTCACAATTTTGTCATTGAATTGCTGAAAAGCACGTTGTTGTTCTTTGCCCCACACAAACATTTCCTTTGGAGAACGCAATTTATTGAGGGGTGCTGCTATTTGGGCAAAGTTATCGATGAACTGGTTGTAGTAGTTCAATTTTCCTATGAAGGCTTCCAGTTCTTTTATATTTGTTGGTCTTGGCAGTTCACGTATCGCTTTCAATCGCGTATCGGAGGGTCGAATGCCTGTTGCATCGATTATATGGCCTAAGTATTCAATTTGTTTTTGTGCAAATTGACTTTTTTCCATATTGCACCTTAGGCCGTGTCGATCAAGACGTTCGAGGATCTTCTCAAGGTTATTAAGGTGTTCGGCATTTGTTCGTCCTGACACGATGATGTCATCGACATAAGCACCACAAAATTAGATGTCAGCTGTGAGTTGATCTAGGTACTGCTGAAAAATACCTGTAGGACTTCCAGTTCCGAAAGGAACACGTTGATATTCTAGAAGGCCTATTTCCGTGCTGACAACACATAATTTCTTGGATTCCCCGTTTAGAGGAATCTGTAGATATGCGTCTGTGAAGTCCAATTTTGTAAAATACTGACCTCCTTGTACTTTGTGGAAAAGCTCTTGGGCGCGTGGTAATGGATGATGAACAATCATTAGTTGGGGATTGATTGTAATTCGAAAATCCCCACAAATCCGAAGTCGACCATTAGACTTTAAGACCGGCACAATGGGTGCTGCCCACTGACTGGTGTCCACATGCTTAAAGACTCCTAAATCTATTAAACGATCAAGTTCTTTGCGAACATTGTCCTTCATGGCAAAAGGCACTGGTCTATGTTTGAAAAACTTTGGCTGGCTGTTGGGTTTGAGCGTAAGATGGCCTTGGAAATACTTACTGCAGCCAAGCTCAGGACTGAATACGCTTTTGTATTTTTGGCAGAGAATTCTAGCGTCAGATTCAAGTTGTTCCTTAGTCTCAGTAGATATGAGCGACACGAACTCATTGTCTGCAGATAAAATTTTGCAACCGAAGGCATCGAACCAGTCAATACCCATTATATTCGCACCACGGGAACTGTCAATTACCATGAGGTGTAAATTGCATGTTTTGTTTTGCCAAGTGACTTTCACTTGTGTTTCACCCTTCACAGGCACCCGCATATCACAATAAGCTTTCAATGCACAGTTTGTCGGCACGCATTTTGGACTACCAAGTCTGTGGTATCCATCAAGGCCAACAAGAGAACATGTGGCACCTGTGTCCAATTGAAAAATAATATGTTGTTGATTAATTTCGAGCGAAACGAAAATTTTATGCCCTCTTCGCACTGATTGCAGTGGAGCTGCCACTGATAAAACCTGTTCAACCGGTTTTGCTATACTTGAACAAGGCACTGTAGGAACTTTTTTATCATCTATTGCTATTGTCTCTTCTTCTACGAGATTAATCGAATGAGCAGTGTTATGTTTACGATCATTATTTGTATTATGCCTGCGCCTCTTGAAATTATTTTTTTGCTTCTTTCGCGATTCAGTGTTTGTCCCTTGTGCAAATAAGCATACTTTTTGAGATGTCCACGTCGATTGCAATTGTCACAAATCGAATCCAGATATTTGCATTTGCTGCGATCGTGGTGTGTGAAACATCCTGGACAAGATTTTCTAAGAGATGAGTGTTCAATAGACTTACTTTGATTTGTATTTGCTTGATGATTTCGTGTTGTAATCTGATTAACATCTGCAGGTTGTACTGTTGTCAAAGTACTGCTCCCTTTGAGTATTTCAGATGCTAACTGGGTCGATTCATAGGCCGTCACCATGTCGACAACCTCTTCCAAAGTGGGATTCTTTTTCTTGGTTGCTGAGATACGCACAGGATCATGAGGCGTGTAGAAAACAATCATATCTCTGATCATACTATCTGCATATGACGTTTTACAATCTTCTTTAGTACAGATAAAGTTGCAGTTTTGTGCTAAGCCTCTCAAGTCTGCTATCCAGTTAGAATAAGACTGTCCTGGAGTCATTTTTTGGCGTAAATATTTACATCTCGACGCAAGTATGTGGATATTTGTTTGGAAATGAGTGGTAAGTTTTTCAGTTATAGCTTTATAAGAATTTTTACTTACATCATTTGTTTCAAAGAGTTTTTTAAGAACTTCATTGACATGATTTCCACATGTTGATAAGAAATGTGCTTTTTTCAAATTGTCGTCAGTGAGGTTATTTGCCGTAAAGTGTTGCTCTAATTGAAAGAGGAACGTATCCCAAGATTCCTTTTCAACCTCGAACTGACGAAACTTTGAAATAGAGGTCGATGCAGATGGATTAGTTTTTACCAATTTTTCCATTGCTTCAGTGGTTCTTCTTAGCATTTGTTCCATCCATCTATGATTGGATTCGATTAATGCTTTCACGGCTTCGTCCATATTTCCAAATTCCTCGTCGCCAATATGTTATGATTTAATAAGTGAAACTCAGAGCTCTCAGTAATATAATTCAAGTATGTTTTATTAACTAAAAAGACCATTAAAAAATGTGGTGTAGAAGATATGACGTTAGAAAACCAAGTGAAGTCTTTTTAGGTTATTCAAGAAGAGGTTATAAAGTGACAGGTGGACGTATCATATTTTAGATATGATGATAGACTGGTTTTAGATCTACTACTAAATATAATCTAATACTAGAATATGATGTTTTGGGGTTCATTTACATCATTTTCAGTGTCTTCTTTACATTTCTCGATAACATCAAGGTTGAAGTCTGTTTCTTACATACAACTTGGGCAGCCTTTTTGCCTTTTTAAAATCAAGAATCATATCATAATCACATTCATATTTGATAATATTCGTGGCTGATGCATGCGCGATGTCAAACAAGTCGTTTGATGTTTCTGCAAAATCCCACTCTTTTACTTGCTATTGCATATAAGTATGCAATCGTGTAGAAAAAATGTTTGAGATAACAATCAAATCTTGAAAAACAATAGGTACCTGTCATGCAACCGACATGATAACTCTTATTTTATTCGAAAACGGCTCCAGCGATTTGGATTAAATTCAGGGTGAAGGATAAATTTCTGTTTCTCTTTCCAAATATTTTTGGAAAAGGTTAAGAAACCAATAGTACGGTTTTTTTTTTAACCGGCTTTCTCGTTAATGGCTTACACTATTTTGACGAAATTTTAACCACAAGTAGTTTAAATTTTGAAATTTTTAAAAAATTTATAAAATGATTTTGATTTTTTGAGATAACTTTAAAACCATATCTTTGATTTTTTTCAGTTATTTGTCAAAGCAACTATAGACAAGATCTAAGGGCCAGTTGCTCAATCGAATCATAAATTTAAGTTCTGCATAAAGTTTTCATTTTTGTATGGGACGTTCCGGAATTCTTAAGTTCTACATAAAATCCCCATACTAAAATAGAACTTTATGTAGAACTTAAATTTATGATTCGATTTGAGCAACTGGCCCTAAGCTTTGCATATTTAAGAGAATACACAAAAGAAAACATGACGGGTGCCTTTCCTCCCTTTCCTTCAATAACGAAACCTCATCCGATGCACTCGCCGTAGCAAACTATTTCTCAAATTACTTCAAACAGTCTTTCACGGATGATTCTTTTGTTCCTGATTCAGCTTATTTCTCGTTTTTACCGAATTTTTCTTTTGATCCATTCCTTCCACGTTTCTTTGACTCCTATCTAATTGAAGAAAAGTTAAATCATCTAAATGGTAAGTATATTCCTGGCTCCTCAACTATTTCCCTTCCCCTCTCAAAAATCTTTAACCTGTCCATATCCCTAGGAGTTTTCTCCCAAGCTTTGAAAACGGCGTTTACAGCCCCTATACACAAAAAAGGTCCTAAGTGCGACGTGAAAAATTATCGTCCCATCGCTAAACTGTCGCATATACCCAAAATTTTCGAAAGCATTTTGAATAAAAACTTAAGTTTTTGTTGCAAATCTCTCATTTCCCCTAGACAACACGGTTTCCTCAAAGGCAAATCAATAACAACAAACCTCATTTTTCTCTCTCAGGCTTGGAGAATGGAAAGGAGGTCGACGTAATTTAAACAGACTTTAGTAAAGCTTTCGGTAAAATCTCCCACAAGCTTAATCTTTTTAAACTTTCCACCCTTGGCTTTAAACCCATTCTGTTAAGATGGATTTCTTCTTATTTAGAAAACCGTTTTTACAGTGTTCGGTTCATATCCGCCTTATCCAGCCGCTTTTTAGCTACATTCGGTGTTCCCCAAGGTAGCCATTTAGGCCCTCTTCTCTTCATTCTCAGTATTAACGACATTGAAATGATCAGCGAACACTCCTCTATCTCTCTCTATGCGGACGATACTAAGTTTTACCGAGTCATTTCTTCTTCTGAAGACTTTTCCTACCTCCAACAGGATCTCGACAATTTTTCAATATGCTGCTCTAAAAACTGCTTGGAGCTAAATGTTTCCAAGTGCTAATCAATAACTTTCTCACGTAAATGCATCAAATCTCCTCCCCGTCTTTGTCTTCTAAACAGTCAAACACTTCCACCGTTCAGATGATCCGTGACCTTGAGATTATTTGAGACCGTGAGCTGAATTTTCTCAAGCATATCGACGATATAATCCTTAAGGCAAATTCAGTACTTGTCTTCGTGAAACGATGGTCCAAAGAATTTGCAGACTTCTGCGTCACCCGATCCCTTTACATTTCATTTGTTCGGCCGCTTCTTGAATACGCTTGTCAAGTCTGGTCGCCTTTCCATTGCCAGAATTGAGAGCATAGAACGCCATTTCCTCCGATTTGCTCTTAGAGGTCTTAATTGGAGTAATCCCTTGATATTACCTGCTTATCAAGACCGAATCAAACTCCTCAACCTCGATACGCTGAAAGATCGAAGAGAAATATTTGACGTTCCCTTCATTCACCGAATCTTTACAGGTACCATTGACTCCCCAGCTGTTAACGAATCTATCTTTCTAAATATCAACCCTCATAACACTCGGAATACCCGTCTCTTCTATCTTCCCACCCAACGAACCTCTTACGGTTCCAATGAACCCCTCTCCCGAAAGCTGAGGAATGTCAACTCCCACTCCTCTTGCTTTGACTTCAATATGAGTACTCCCTGCCTTAAACGTCGTCTCCCAAACCCTCAAAGTAGCTAGTAAGTCTAAGCAATTAAGTTTCTTAGTTTGAAAGTTAACAGCTTGTTTTAAGCCTAATAAATGGGGTTTTGCCATTGCCATTGCACCAAAATTTATTACTTTAATTTTCAGCGGTTAGATGTTTTAGCAATTGCAAAAAATATCGTTTTTTCGCTTAATTTCTTTTCCGTTCCGTTTTAAATATTTTAAATATTTTATGTTTTTTTTTTATTCAATTTACATAGTTAATGAGTCACTGGCAACCCTATACCACCAATTATATTATGAAGTGCGAATACTAAATGGTTCGGAAAACATCGAGTGTACCTTCGGATGTGTGACACGTAGCTCCGTCCTTTTGAAACCAAATGTTGCCAATATCTTCCTTTTCAATTTTTGTGAACGAAAATTTGTTCAAAATGGCCCGATAACGATCGCCATTGACTGTAACGGCCACTCCTTGCTTATTTTCCAAGAAATATGTCCCAACGAAGTCTGTACAACTAATTGTAAAGTGTGAACTCGGCTATTGACAAAAATCGAAAAGTTATTTTCTTATTCCACTACCTACGCCTACTTGGTAAAAAAAAATTTATGCAAGAAAGAGAAAGTAGCATATAGTAGAGAAGATGAACTGTCAGTTCTTTAAGCATCATCATTTTTATTTTTAGTTTATTTTTATTATTTCTATTCCTTATATCTACTTCTATGCTAACAAAAAACTATATAATATCTTAACTAACTTACTGGCCCTAAGCGGGTACTCTAAATTTAACAATATTTGAATTCTTAAGTATAATAACTATAATTAAAAACTAAGAAAATCTAAAACTAAGCTTTCTATTATTATTTTTCATTTTATTATTATTTTATTATTTATTTCATAATTATTATTTTCTTACTTTTCGTTCTTAATACTACTTAAATCTATTTTAAACTAGAGTAGCCACAGTAGTTTATTAACGTTTCTGGTTTTATTGTTTTTTGTATTCTATTTTTTTTTTTTTGCTATTTTTGTGTGTATTCTTTTCATTTTTTTTTTTTTTTTGATGATTTGTGTGTTGTTTTTTTTAAATATTTTTCTTGCTTATTTTTCTAGTTTTTTGTATGCCACTGTGCCTACCCCCTTTACCCTTAGACTTACTGTCATATTTCAAAAATTAATGTTATTTGAAAGCATAAAATAAATAATTGATCTTTAAAACTTTTAAAGCTTTTAAGACAAAAAAAAATATTGGTTTTTTCAAAATTCTAGACCAGCTTCCCCCCTCAAACAAGATAAATAGTTCCGTCCCCGCTCTGAAATGTTTCTGATTTTAAAGAATATAAAAAAACAAAATTTATAAAACAAAAGTCATCAAAATCGGAGCTGTTCGTGAGGACTTCCGAAGATTGCCTGTTTTATGTCTTCATTGACTCCACTAAATACCAACACGATAACTGTAGTTTTTTTTTTTTTTTTTTTTTTTTTTTTTTTTTTTTTTTTTTTATTGGGAAAATGTGAATAGCATTCGTACAAAACATTTAGAAATTACATACGATTTCAACTTTAGATTGAAAATTGAAATCGTTAAGACTCTGTCATAAATTTAACTTCCTAACAGAAAGGTTGCACAATTTTTGAAAACACTTAAAAATTTCACGAGCCATTTTATACAAAAGCACCTATTTCCAATTTTGTTTCTTACTCGTCAAATAAAAATATGTGTACCTGTTCACAAATGCTGCTCTCTGCAGTGCACTTCAATTTCCTTCAAAATGCCAAATTAGTACAAAAAATCGATGCATGTACTTTACTTGTAATATCCTTCAAAGAGAACGTTTCTATTTTCTTTCTTTTTTTTGTACAACATTCCTTGTCGGCACTTAATATGGTTTTCATGAATACAAAGTACGTCTTACATCTTCCAACCCTGATGCTTTTATTGCACAAGACGTCTAGAGGTCTTTGTAACTGAGAGGTTTCTCTATGCTTTTCAGCCACTAATACTACATGATTTTTCTGTTGGAAGCATTTCGCTTGCTCATGCATGAGCTATAAATAAAGTGTGTGTGCACTATTGCCGCAACCTTGCGATGGATGTTGTACAAAAATATATTATTCGGCTCTCATTACACGGCAAGGAAATCTTGACAGGTGCAATGAGTCTAGGAGTTTTGTGCACGTTTTTTTTTCTTTTCGACAAATTGTGTGCATGTCCTTGATTTTTTTTTGTTCGGAAAAAATTGTTGTAACGAGGTGAGCAGCAGTAAGACAACTACAACTGATTGGATGGCACAAGAGAAGGGTGCTCTCTGGCGTATACGTACTTTTTGTACAATAGTTGTGGGATCAGAGATTTTAAAGTTATCTTTTTTAAAGCAGAAGCAAACACAAAACCTTAAATCAGACAAGTCCTTGCTTATTCTTGTAATGCCTTCATGAAATATCCTTATCATGGGGATTCATCAACACGTAGCCTGCTTGCCCAGTGACAACATGCATATGACATCCGATGTCATGCATAACTGGAAATTCAAAGTCCACATTACAGAGATATTCGATATGAGATAGCTTTTTGGGGTTATACAACGTACATTTACACATATACATTATACAACTGAAGTCAAAGATTAGAGATAAGCATTGTGACAGTGACAATAAGCTGCGAACAGAACACGTCCAGTGAAACAAAAGGGAATCCATTTCAATGCGCACCAAGTAGTAATCAGATTGCGAGTCAATGGAAACAATGGATATTCAATATTGCTTAGTATGAGGGTGAGTCTGTAGTCTTTCTATTATCCGATTAGAAATCACGAAATAAAATAAATTTCTTTCAAAAATCCTCAAGTGAATTGTATAGGATTTTTATTCCAATGGCTTCGTTTAATTGATTATTTTCCTTTTGTTATTTTTCAAGATTTCTTGAAAAGTAATTTTTTTAAAGAAAAGATTTTTATACAAATAAACGAAAGGACATAATTACAAAAAAGAGGCCATAGCATGCTAGCGTTCTTAGTTCATTGGACTCATTAGAGACTCGTTACAAGATTTGTAGTTACTGGGAATAAATTAATCGGGAAGCTAGGAACGTTGAAAAAGTACTTTGAGACATCTCGAAAACGGTTATTGGGATTAAAATCTTCGTTTGGCGTAGTTTCACTTTTCTCTGATATGTTATTTTCACCAATCAAAAGTAGGGGGCTAGGTTCCGCAAGAGTGAGTTTTAATGTGTACACGAAAAAATGTGTACACTCTCTTATTTCTGTTCCACAAGGCTGAGAGTGTGTTTTTTTTTTTTACGGAAGCACTGTACGTACTCACCTTATTCCTCTGTGGGAATTTGTTTGCGTTGTGAAAAATGGGATGAAAAAAAAAAACAAAAAAAAAACCAGCAAGGAACAAAAAGAATTTTTGATTTCTTTCATGGAGGAAAATTTGGATTTTGCCCAAGAGATTTATTAGTGAAAGTTAATTTTCCCTATTTCTTGTAACATTGTTATTGGAAACAGATTTGAATCAGCTGATGGTGCAAACCTCAAATTGAGCAAATGGCAAGGCCTTACGTCGAATTTAAATTCAATTGGAGGAGCTATAAAGGAGATGAGCCAGTGGCCAAAAGAGAGAACAAAAGTGAGAGTGAACGCATATTTTTTCAGAAAATTATAGTTTTATTTTAAATTAACTAGACTTCACATTAAGGAGAACGAAGTATTGATAAGAGCTGCTTTTGTGAGAAGTGCTGTCAATAAGGGCAAAAAGATTTAAGACCTTAACACCATGTAAATAGCTGGCTTTAGCGCTGTTGGCTCCCGCAGCTGGAAGTGCGGCTGATAACGTTCCAGAACTGTTTTCAAACTCGCAGGTTGTTTTGATTTTTTTAAAAAGAGATATGAAAATTTGATATGCTCTTTCGTTTATATTTTTTATTTAGGGATAAACTGGAGTTCAAAACCGGGAAAGCGAAGATCGCCTCCTGAGAACTTGCAACAAACGCCAACTGCAGCACCCATCCAACTGAGAACAGCAACCCGAAAACAAAGAAAGCTCCTTCAGAACGAGGAGCTCAAATCAGTTCTTTTGAACAAAAAATTTTAATGATAGAAGAGGGGAAGTTCGAGTACATAAGAAAAAATAATGGACTCCGTGAAAAAGAGTTTGCTTGAAAGCAAAACTATGAACAAAATTTGTTAGACTTAGAGAGGAAAAAAAATGGAATGAAAAAGCTTTTGTCAAATAAATAATGAAATATAATATTACAAATAATTAATTAAAATATGTTTCCATTATGTTTTCTTGTACCCGCTGCCCTTCTCTCAATACACTGAAAAAATTAGAGTTCATAAAAACTATGAATCTCATTTATACCCTGAAATTCATTAAGTTTTTATGAAAATACATGAGAAATAAGCACAAATTCATTAAAAAAAAAAATTTATTAAAGAACAAATCATAACATCTATGAATTCGCATTCATAAATATTTTCCTATGGAAAAATTCTCCCAAAAATTTTAAGATTCGGTTTTAAGAACAAATTTTCACCCGTATGTACAATTCATTCGCCTTTTCTTTAGAAGGTTAATGAAAATTGCATAATTATTATGAATTAATTCTTACCTTTTAATGAATAGTTTCTTAGCACTCAAAGAAAAAAATTCAACAGTTATTTATTTGTAAAAGATAAGAATTGTTTCATACTTTTAATGCACAAAATTCATATTTTTTAAAAGTGTAAGAATTTTTTCTTAAATTTTATGAATTATTTCATATTTTGTATGAAAAAACCATAATTTTAAGCATCTAAGTATTTATTTCTGAAATTTAAGCCTTTTTTCGTAAATCCGGCGAAGTAGCATTTTTAAGACCTCGCTTAAAATATAAGACTAGTTTCATATTTTTTATGAACGAATTCATCTCAAAGCGAAGTTTAAGAACTTATTCTTAAATTTTATGCGCGTGTTAATATTTTGTAGGCGCAAAATCATATTCTTCCGAGCGGTTTAGTATTTTTTTGTAAATCACTTTCAGACGTTCCTAACTGTACCTAGTTTTTTTGCAATTCTTAAATATGCGCCTTTATCTTTTTTGCAGCTGGTTTTGATTTTAAGAACTTATTCATAAAATGTAAGATTTGTTTCTTATTTTATGCGCGCAAATTCATCACAATTCAGAGTTTAAGAACCTATTCATAAATTTTATGCATTTGTCCATATTTTATAGGCAGAAAATCATAAAATCTAAGTATTTTTTCTTAAATAGAGTAATTCTTCATGAATTGAAGAAGTAACCAAGGCAATTTACCGATATTCTGGACTTCCTTCATAGTTTTTAATTTGCTTCTTCCCAAAGTTCAAAGAATTTTTTCTTAAAATAAAAGATTTGTTTCTTTTTTTTATTCACAGAATTCATAACATTTCAAGTTTTAAGAATTAATTCATAAATTGCTAGCATTTTTTTATATTTTGTAAGCAGAAAATCATAAAATTCTAGGCGTCTAAGCATGTGTTGTTAAAAATTAAGTGTTTTTCCATAAATAAAAAGAAACTCACAGTTATCCGAATTTGCTGTATCAATTGATATTGTAGATTCCATTTAAAGTTTGTTGTAGATTGTGATCGGGTGTGAAATTGTAGACGTGAGAAGATTTAAAAGTAAAAAGTTCTGTGCAATTAGTTGAACGTTTTAAAAGCTTAAAATCATTGGTAATAACCAGGGATAGGATTTTGAAATTGCCTTTCGACAAACATGTTTCAAGCCCTGGTGATTGCAAATATATGTATTTTATTTTGCCTTTTTTTGCCTTTTTATACCGTAATTGCCTTTTTTTGCCTTTATTCGCCATTGTTGCCTTTTTCTGCCTTTTTTGCTTTTTTATTAAAGCTTGTTAAGAAATATCTAATAATTGGTTTAGCATTAAAAAAAATACGAAGATTTTCGTTTCCCGTTGAGAACTTTCGTTAAAAATCTTTTGCAGTTTCAAGCATACACAAAAACTTTGGAAAATGTTCGAATTAATGCATGTATTAATGTTTATCTCCGCAAACATGCTTGGTACTTCTTCCTCGCACCGTAAAATGCATATCTGCATCAACACTTAAAACGTTTTTGACTGTTCGGAGAAATGAATGACCTGACCATGACCACATCCGGTTTGTAATTGTGACCGCAGTGTAACTGTGTGCAAAACTTTAATTTTTTAACTCGCTGGGGTACTTGGTTAGAGGCATCACCATATTATGTGGACTATTTTGCTCGGATCAAAAAAATCGTCAGCGCTCTCGAAGATGTTGCAAACTGTGTTGCATTTGCGAAAAAATTGATTGAAGATGAAGAACTGCAAGCGCAGCTGGCGTACGTACATTCGATAAAGTCGATCCGAAAAAACATGTTTTCAAAGACCTACAAAAAACAGGAACATCTATTGGCGAAGTGCTGCCTGTTTTGAAAGACATTAAAGAAAGTTTAAAAAAAGCAAAAGGGCCCATTGCAGAGGAAGTCTTGAAGAAGTTTACTGCCGTTTTCAATGGAAACACAAATCTTAAAACGATTGAACAGATAAATTCTGTAATAAACGGCGACGTGGACTCATAACTTCCAGGAAAAATATAACTGAATAATATTGAAAGTTTTAGATTTGCTCCTCTCGCTTCAGCTGAAGTTGAGAAATCATTTAGCTCCTTCAAAGCCCTTCTAAAGGACAACCGAAGAAGATTGCTACCTTAGAACTTAAAAAAACTCTTGGTAGTCCAATGCTATTATAATTGAATGTATTTTTGTTTATTTTTTGTATTTTTCAATAAATGCCTTTTTTGCCTTTTTAAACGTTTTGTTTTGCCTTTTTTTAATTTTTTAGGTCAACAAAATCCTAACCCTGGTAATAACATACCATTTGTGTTTTTGACCATAGTTAGAAGTGTCCTGAATATAGCAAAGGAGTTTGTGGAGTTTTTGAGTGTTGCTGACTGTAATTCGCAGTAAGTATTGTATTATAAAAACTTTTTTTTTTAATTTTGAAATATCCGTATAAAATTGTTTGAGAACTTTGTGCTTCATTTGTAAGCAAAAATTTGGTCACACTAACCTTTTAATGCTCAAAGTACAATAGATATTACAGATGATAAATTTTTAGTAGAAATTTCAATCAAAAGTATTCTAGAAAATGCACTCAAATTTACTTTATTAATTCATTCAAATGATAATAATATAGCAAGAAACGATGTTTATCAAATTCAAAAATCAGTTTTACAGGGAGTCTAAGGGGAGAAATTTCAAATTGCTTTCCCACTGAGACAGCGGAATACTTTAGGGTTGGCAAGAGGGGAAAAATGTAAACCAAGTTCTGCAACTCAAAAAACACCTTGAGAGCTGTTCGAAAATAATCAAGCACCCCTATCCCCTAATGATAATGTAAGACTAGTATCAAATGAAAAAGCTTTGCAAATATCGAATTTGGTAGGTTCTACATTTTATTTTTTGTTTTCACATAAATATACCAGTATATGTAGATGTACCTACCTACGAAATATGTTTTTATGTATGTAAAAACATATTTCGTTTTGAGTTCGCAGATTTGTTTTTAAACTTAATTACTTTTAACTTTGCCACTAATTTTAGCTCCCGAACCAAATGCTGAGTAATAGGTAAGCACAATTAAAAATTGTAATTTGTCGATTCCTGAATTTAACAGCTGCTGGGAGGCGTACAGTCAGTTAAGACTGCAAAAAAATGAAGGAGGCAAATCCTTCGACAGAAATTTTTTAAAAGTGACCAGAATATAAGACACCAACCGGATATCGTCTAGTAAGTTGTGTTATTTGACAATACATCATAGATATAAAATAATAGTTTTTTCTATTATAGAAAACGTAGGAGTGGAGAATATCGAAGACGATAATGTGACGAATGGTAGATATTTTTTATTTTCATAAATTTTTTTTTACTTTTTTTAAATAAAAAAAACATAAGATCTCACTTCACTAATTGCACATCTTTTTTATTTGATTACTCTATCAATAGATGCTGTCACACATTAACAGTACTATGTATTTTGTTTTCATTATTTTAGTTTTATTTCTTTAAAAATTTAACATAGTTATGCAAATAATTAATGCTTTCCTTTGTTAAAACTTAACGATACATTTACTGTTACAATTAATTGTAATTATTACTACTATAAATAATAAAAACATGCAATTTTGAGAAAAAACAAATTGTTTTTATTTGGGTTTTTGTTCAAATGAATGGTCGTAAATTTTTCAAATAATTGCCAACAATCAAGTTATCCTATTTTTCAAACTAGGAATGAGGAAAGGTAAATGTATGAAAACAAAATTTCTAAAAACTGAAAAAAATAATAGGTTTCATAATTTGCTTACATTTTATGAAAAATAGATCATTTAAAGAATTTTCATTTCTTGAATTTATGAAACTTTTCTTAAGTTTTCCACAGAAATTTATGAAAAAGACCATTATAGTCTTATGAAACAATTCATGGAAAGAACATAAATTTCATAAAAATTATGAAGGTTTTCTTACACTTTCTTCTTAAATTTATGAAAAAAATCATAAAATTTTATGAAACAATTCATTAAGAGAATGATTATTTATGTAACATTTCTTAAGTTACAAAGAGAAATTTATGAAAAAATTCATAAAATCTAAAGAAAAAATTCATTTCTTTTATGCAAAAGTATTAAAAATAATGAACGATTTTTTACGTCTTACATAATTTAGTGACTGATGGTTCAAGAATAAAGGTCATAAAAGTTAAGCACAAATATTTATGTTTTATGTAACATTCATACTGATATGAATTCGTTCATAAACGTAAGAACAAAAATACTTATTTTTTATGAATTTGGTGTTTGGACCATTTTCCATGATTTCCTACATTAAAATTATGTCAATTTACATTGATTTTATGTACCTTTTTGGTTCAGTGTATGTTGTCAATTTCAAAAAAGGTAGGTCCAATATCCTAAGTGGAGAAAGGCAATGGAAACGGCTTTTCAATATACCTATATCTATAGCGTTCCACCATGTAGATTTATGAGCAATATTGTAATTTTCTATTGGGCTACGGGATGTTGTCCTACACTGAGTCATTAACCATGGCTGCTGTGGAAATCCACAGTTACCAAGCAGCCAAAAGTTTCTTTTTGCCTCAGCATATTTTGTCCTTAAAAATTCTTGTACAGCTGAGTGTCCCCAAACGTATGCATCATGGTATGTCCTTGAAAATCTAGCATTTGCGTAGCGAATAAGGTATTTTGAGCCACAGATTATAACGACATTGATTGAGTTACATCCTTTCCTACAATAATATGCGTATTCAACGTTGTGACTTGGAGCTTTTATCTTGATGTGTGTTCCAAGTATGAGTCCAACAATTCCTGGGAAAGGTGCAGTGGTGTAGAACTCAGATTTAATCTGTATTTCTTCTTGGTCTGTTGGAAACGATACATGCTCATGTGCAATTTCATTGAGTATGGCTGCCACTTCGTGAATTCAACGATATACCGATGTTTGAAACATACAGGCCATAAAATCCTGGCCGATTGCCCTTTGAAACCTTGTTGGTATGCTTATTGCAGATTGTCGTTCGTTTATAAAGAAACGGTTTTAGATTTTGCTGAAGAACTCCAAACAAAGCTGCTTTGGAAGGCGATATATGTAAGTAGTAGAAAAGTAAGCCCATTGAATCTGTCACAACTCTTTTGCCTCTTAGTTATTAGAAATTCAGTCTCCTTGTCCTCCTATTCAACAATCAACAAGAAAAGTAAACCAACCACTGCTATAAATTTTCTTAGCAGATATTAGCAACAAGTACATAAATTGATCCTTTGTTACTACGAAATTGTGTACAAACATAATTCCCAGCTGTTTGTATGCTCAAAGCTCCTAAACCCGCACAGTTTATTGAATTTGACAGCAGCAAGTGGTAGATTGTGTCGCGAGACGCCCTAATTTCTAGGAATATTATATTGATTCGTTAGACTAAATTCACTTGCCATGGCATAAAATAAATTTACTCCTGGCTATTGTCACCAATGTCGAGTAGGTACTTACTGAAGAGGTGTGGATGTGGGTTTAAGTATGCAGTGTACCTTTCCATTTCAAACCTCCTTCTTGAATTGTGTGGGTCAATATTTATTGAATATTCAATTTATTTTATCGCACGTTGTACAGTTATTGGATGGTTTTCAGACACTGACGACGGCTTGGCAGCGTGCGATAGGTATTCCAGTTCAATTTGAAGCACACAATTGTTGAGGAGGAAAATGGTCTGGCTCGCTGAAGGCTGAAATTAGGTCGAAGTTAAGCTCATTAGTTTATATGATAACAGCTGTAAGTTATAGTTATATCTGATTCGAAATACTTTAAAAAAGAAGAAAATTAGTTTGATTCAGAAGACGGCACAGGGTAACCAATGTGTAGTATTGTTTCCGTGTTTAAGATCACTAGCGATGCCAAGTCAGGTTTCCATCGATTTCTTCAATTTTTTGAAAGTTTTTTTTTTTTGTAAAACATAATCCAGGTCAGTAGAAGTCGTTACTTTCAATGAACTCATCACATAAACAATACATAGCACCATCAGACCCACTTTTGTACTCCCATCCTTCCTTTCCCCTCTCATCCAATTCTGTGATTGAAGCAAGATAGGGCTTGCAATTTTAGCTTGAATCCATAAGATACAAACGGCTTTTGCATATACCTGCACTTCATGCATGTATCTAAAATGAGTGTGATGTGTCCTGTCGTTGTGCTGGCACATAGCCTTAGTAGAATAATAATTAATTGCTCAAGAAAATCAAGTCTTCTTCTTGGGTAAATATGTGATAACTCTGTTCAAAGTCGTCTCACAATTGTCAAGTCTAGTGGCCGACATATGTGAAAGTCATGGTGAGAGAAAATCAACACTAAAGGAGAGTAAATATTTGCAAAGTCGAAGCATGTTTTATAAAAAAAGTAATATCAAATAAATGAGAAACAAAACAAAAAGATATATTTGAGTGAAATCCATCACAACATACCACACCCGCACAAGTGCCGCTACAATTTCTTTCGAGAAACTATTGAGAGTTCTACGCTATGGTGATTTCAATTTCTCACAATTTGTTTTAAAAGCATTATTTTGCTCAGTTAAAATTTGAGCTCTAAAATTGATGCGTTTTTGTTGTTACTGAGCCTTAATCATTACAGTTTTCAGCAAACAGTAATTCTAACAGATTTATCTGTTTGGTCTATATGAGAAAGGAAAAGAAATCAATTATTGGTAAGCATTTCTGCAAATACATGTTCGATATTCCAACCCCTTCAATAATTCAAATGTGAATGAAAAATCCCTTCTTTGCTAAGTTCATGCGAAATGAAATCATCCGCCTCTAATAATAATAATAATAATAATATTTCTTTTATTGTAGCTGAATTTAAATACATATTTTCATATAACTAGATTGCACAATTTACAGAGAAATGGTATATTTCTACCTTACTACTGAAAAAGATGTATAATATTTAAAAAAAATAGTATTATCACAGATTCAAATTATTTTAGAAGGAAAAGCTACATGAAAAAACCTTCATTGCAATTGTTTAGAGAGAGAAGCGGGGGTGTGATCGCAAAAAAAGATGTTGTTTACATAATCAGATGATTACATATAAAGAATATAAATAAATATGGACAAAATGAAATAGAAGCAAATTAAATAAATATCACAGTTTATGTTGTATATATTCAATTAAATATATAAGCGAACAATTAACAAAAGAAAACAGTTAAATAAATTATCTAAACAATTAAAGTACAAACATTAATAACAATATCAAAATAAATAAATATATGCTTAAGTAAATAAATAAATATATAAATTAGTTAATAAATAAGTAAATAAATAAATAAATAAATAAATTAGTTAATAAATAAGTAATAAATAAATAAATAAATAAATTAGTTAATGAATAAGTAAATAAATAAATAAATAAATTAATAAATAAATAAATTAATAAATATAAATTTGGTTAAATAAGTTAATAAATGAATAAATTGATTGATTAATAGGTAAATAAAAGAATAAATAAATACAAATATATAAATACAAATAAATAAATATTAATCAAACAATGTTTACAACACCTTAAGTTGCTAAGTTCAATATTAGGTTGTTATCAGAACAACTACACGATAATCGATAACGATCATATAATTTGGATATTCGGGTTTCAACTTTTTCAATTTTTGCTAATTCGTGTAGGTTCTCAGTAGAATAGTGCCAGGGAAGGTTAAATATCATTTTTAAAATTTTATTTTGCATGGTTTGTAACCTGCGTATGTGACTCTTCGCACATGTACCCCAGACGGGAGAACCATAAAGCATTATGCTTTGAAATATAGTTTTGAACAATAACATTTTATTTTCAACACTCAATTGGGATCTACGATTTAAAAAAGGGTACAAAGTTCTTAACGCAATGTTGAGTTTGTTCAGAGTTTGCTGAATATGCAAACTGAAGGTCAAAGTTTTGTCCAGATGTACCCCAAGATACTTGGCACTCGATCTCCACTCAGTTTGAAACCCATTTAACTGAAGCCTATTGCTTGGAAGGTAACAGGCTTTTCTTTTTCTAGTGAAAAAAAGAGCTTGTGTCTTAGAAGCATTCAATTTTATTTTCCAATCACCGCAATATGATTGGACTAAATTCAATGCAGATTGCAGATTGATTTCAATTACGGAACCAATTGAATCTGTTGAGTAAATACAGGTATCATCAGCAAAAATTGCGGTTTTGCAGTTATGGGCTTTTGGAAAGTCGTGAGTGTATATAATATATAATAAAGGACCAAGAACTGATCCTTGGGGTTCACCTGCAGTAACTTCAATTACATTGGAATAACAATTATTTACACAAACTTTGAAGGTACGTTTAGAAAGAAAAGACAATATAATTTTAACTACATAAGGCGGAAAATTTAAAACAAGAAGTTTGTGAATAAGCCCTTCATGCCACATAGAGTCAAATGCTTTTTCGACATCCAAAAGGACCATTCCTGTGCTACTGGTTTTAATATCTTTTGTGATCCTGTCAACCTGGTGAACAGTGCTGTGATGTCTTCCGCCTCTATGTTTCCCAAGTTACAGTACTTGGAAAATAAAATCAGAACCTAAATTTTCCTCTTATGGGATAGTGTGCCACCTACATTTTCAGGATGCTTAAACTTTCATCTCAACAGCTAGAGAGAACAATAACAAACTTTAAAGTACTCAATATAAATTATTTTTGTGTTCAGTGGAAAGTGCATTGCTGAACTGATAATAGGATTGCTAAGTTGCGACAAATTGATATTAACATCGTCCACATTGTAGTTTGTGGACGATAAAACAATAGTTTTTGTAATAGGTAGCCCGATGATGGAATGAAATTTTCCGAAACGCGTAGCTTCTATATAATTAATGTTGTGTTAATACTGTTAATAAATAACAAAAACTAACAAAAAGTGTTTTCATTATTTCAATAATTGGAAATTTCATTTTTATTTCATATTAAACACACACAACATGGAGATAAAATCCTTACTATATTTAACAGCTGAACAAGCACAAATCGTCTTTAAATACAAAAACACCAGAATCAAGTTAACTAAAGCCAACCTCAATATAAAATTCAACAAAAAATGCATCAAGAAACAGATAACACCTAAATACGCACAAATAAAAACAAAAGACACCTCTATCGCAGCCATTAAAACACAAAAAATAGCCCAAACCATACGAATAAAAGAAGAAATAAAATTTCTATACAGTAAAAAAACACAGTTAAATAAAACTTTATTTGAACTACATTTGCAATTATACAACACATTACACGTAATAGACGCTGAAACTCATATTTCTAATATAAATCAATACATTAATAAAATAGGAAAAGAAATAGCATCAAAACAAAAACTTAAATTACAAAAATTGAACAATAAAGCACCATTAACAACACCAACAACGAAACATTCATTTTACCCAAGAGTAATCAATAATACAGATATTATATTCACAGAAAACGAAATAAAAACACTAAACAAAGGTCTCAAATATAATATTCCTAAAAACCACAAAAAAAATATTTCTCAAGAAGTCATAAATGCAGAAGCAGCAATAAAAACAATATACAATTGTGATATACAGAACGAAACAAGAACAATAATCAACAAAAAACTCAAACACATAATAAAAAATGACAAGCAACTAAAGAACATTCAAGGAAAATACAAAGAAGATATAAACAACCTAAATAACATTAAACAAAAAATAATAGAAAACAACGCAATAATTACGAAAGCAGACAAAGGCAATACTATTGTCATTATAAACATACAAGAATATAATGACAAAACCATACAGTTTTTCAATAATAATAACATAAAATATCTTCCAAATGACCCCACAAAAATATACGTCAAAAACATTAACAACGCTATCAACAAATGCAATCACATATTTATAGACATAAACAAAATTAAATTAAAACAACCAAACGCTCAAGCACCAAACTTCACCGGATTACCTAAAGTACACAAAACAGGGACACCAATAAGACCGCTCATCAATTATACGACAGCACCTTGCTACAAAGTTGCTAAAATATTGCAAAAAATGATAAAAGCCAACATTACATTAACCAACAACAAAAGCATCAAAAATTATACAGAATTTATAGAAACAACTAAAACATTAAATATACTACCGCAGTACAAATTAATATCATTTGACGTAACCAACATGTACACAAACATACCTATAGATGAAACAATAAAAATATTAAAAGAAAACCTAACC
This sequence comes from Melanostoma mellinum, assembly GCA_914767635.1. NCBI lineage: Eukaryota > Metazoa > Arthropoda > Insecta > Diptera > Syrphidae > Melanostoma > Melanostoma mellinum. Next base: position 149,397,832 of record OU612059.1, on the reverse strand, counting down.
ACCACAGCAACTATCAACCAAAAACAAATAGAAGAATTAATAAACATACTACAAATAACCCTCAAACAAAATTATTTCACATTTAATGACAAATATTACATACAAGAAGAAGGACTAGCCATGGGATCACCATTAAGCGGACTACTAGCAGACATATACCTGAACCATTTTGAAAATAAATATATATTATCAAACCTCAATCCACACCAACAAAAAACAATATTTTACACAAGATACGTAGACGACACTTTTGTAATTTTCGACGGCACACTAAGACAAATTGATTTATTGAAAAAATATATCAACAATATAAAGGACAATATAAAATTTACCGCAGAAATCGAAAGCAACAACTCAATTAATTTTCTGGACTTAACCATTACTAAAACGGACAATCAATTAAAATACAAAATATATAGAAAACCAACAACAACAGACATCACAATAAATAGAAACTCCCACCACCCACATGTACAAAAGATGTCAGCATACAATGCGTTCATTAATAGACTTATAAACGTTCCAATGAGCGAAGAAGACTACAAAGAAGAAATAAATACTATAAAATTTATAGCGACAAGAAATGGATTCAATCCTGAAATAATAGATAAATTAATATACAAAAAGGAAAAGAAAAAGAAAATGAAAGCACTACCAAACTTGAACACAAAACAGAGATAAAATACATATCAACGAACTACACCAACCTACTACCACAAACATTAAAATATGAACTTAACAAACTCAACATCAAAATATCATTTAAAACAAACAACAACATCCAAAAAATATTACAACCTAAACAAGAAAAAGACAAAAGATTATGCACAGGTGTATATAAAATTAAATGTAATGACTGCGACAAATTTTACATTGGGCAAACAGGTAGAACCTTTTATGACAGGTTCTTGGAACATAAACCAAAACAAAACACAAAATCAACATATGCACAGCACCTCATAGATAACAACCATAACTACACAAGCTTTGAATTTAACGTAGACACAATCCATATATGTAGGAAAGGGACAACACTCGACGCATTGGAAGAATATGAGATTTACAAAGCTAATAGAATAAACAAAGACAATATATTAAATGATAAATTAACAATAAAACAAAACCCACTATACGAGACAGCAATCAGATATTTAAATAAGAAGAAGTAACAAAAAGAGACAACATATACTATAATAAAACAACAATAAAATCTTGACAACTTGACAAATGGCAATGTAAACAATAGTTTTTGTAATAGGTAGCCCGATGATGGAATGAAATTTTCCGAAACGCGTAGCTTCTATATAATTAATGTTGTGTTAATACTGTTAATAAATAACAAAAACTAACAAAAAGTGTTTTCATTATTTCAATAATTGGAAATTTCATTTTTATTTCATATTGTAGTTTGTAATTAATCGATTGTTTAAATAATTTAGAAAACATTGGCATTAGAGCGCCAACGCTTGATGATTTCAATTGGTTTTATTCTATTTTAACTCGGTCTCTTGTAGAAGGTTTTTGTACGATGTGTGACTTTCAAGAGGAAATAAAAAGCGTTTAATTCAAATGGTTTAAGATGGCCTTGATGTCGAACTTTTCAAGTCAGCTGGAGACCAGTTGGAAAGGAGCATGCAACAGCTGATCTGCATGATATGGTCGGAAGAAAACGTGCCCTATGAATGGAACTTCAGTATCGTATGCCCGATCGTAAAGAAGGGAGACCCTCACAATTGCACATTTATAGAGGGACTAGCTGTGCCCGCGACTTCATCCGCGCTGTTCCAGTCATTATTAAAACTTTTATAATGCCGCATACCAGATATGTAATTTGTAGCTGTGTACAGTTCTAGATTACTCATTATTGGACCTGGAACACGAACTTGCAGCCCATGTCCTCCTTCAGGCTCAAGACTATCTCTGCACCAAAATTCATACAAATAAGCTCAATAGCTTGGGCGGTAGATAAGTAGGTAGTAAGTACTAGTGTTTATGTTACTGGGGAATAGTGTAGTATTCTAATAGTGGAAGAAGTTTTGAAATCGGTGCTGAAGCTTCTAAGTTCCCGTTCCCGTAGGAATATAGGGATACAATATAAAACCTATGTCCTTTCTTAAATTTTAAACTCTGTTTGTACGAAATTTCGTATCAATCAGTTAAGTAGTTTGGTCAGGACACGGTAACATAAAAAATCGAACAGGCAGAGTTACTTTCACAATTTATAATTTAGCTAGGATTAGCCTCCTTAACGTCGCTTACAAGATCTTGTCTGATGTAATATGTGAACGTCTGAAACCCCACGTCAACAAATTGATAGGTCCCTATCAATGTGGTCTTAGACCAGAGAAGTTCACAATAGACCTAATTTTTACATTACGAGAGATCTTGGAAAAAACCCGAGAACGTAATATCGATATTCACCATCTTTTTATCGATTTCAAGGCCGCGTACGACAGCATTTACAGAGACGAGCTGTACAGAGTCATGCCTTGTTTCGGCATCCCTGCAAAACTCGTACGACTAGCTATGCAGGATGACTTTGGAGATTTCACGCTGCTCCGTCAAGGTTGGTAGGGAACTCATCGAGGCCTTCGATGCCAAATAAGGCATTTGGCAAGGCAACAAACTGTCATGCGATTTCTTGAACATAATACTTGAAAAGATGGTAAGAAACTCAAGATGGTATTAAACAAAGATGGTAAAAAACACCAGAGGAACAATCTTTCAAAAGTCTGTACAATAACTCGCCTATGCAGACAATGACGTAATGGGAAGAAAAAAGCGTGTTGTCATCGGTGCTTTTGCGAGTATTGAAACAGAAACAAAACGTCACAATAGACAGACATAACTTCGAGATAGTACAGGACTTCGTCCACTGGGGATCTGCTAAAGACATCGATTACAACATCAGCGCGGGGATCAAACGGAGAATAGCTCTTGTTAACCGTTGCTTCTTTGGGTTAAGAAGGCAATTGAGAAACAAAAACCTCTCCAGAAAAAACAAGGTAGCCCTGTATTAGACCTAGGTCATCTCAATCCTGCTTTACAGAGCGGAAGCATGGACCTTATCGAAAGCGGATGAGGAAACCCTTGGCCGTTTCAAAAGAACAATTCTCCGAATAATTGTTGGTCCCGTACATGCGAAGACGATGTGTGGAGCTGCTTGAGTTGTACCGCGACATGGGTATAGCCAGAAGAGTACGCATCGCGAGGCTACGATGGTTCGGCCATGTAGAGCGAATGGACCCAAACGCTCCGGCTCGACGTGTTTTCGAAAGCACATTGCGGAAGGATAAGACCTCGTCTTAGGTGGCAAAATCAAGTGGATGAAGACCTCAACCGACTTAGAATGCAAAACTGGAGAGAGCTCGCCCGAAATCGAAGTCGTTATAGAAGGATGTTGGTTGAGGCCCAGGTTCACCCCGAGCTGTAATGTCCACCTAAGTGAATAAGTTTGGTCAAGAATTCAAGTTTAATATTATGATAAGGAACTGCCATTATCTGTGCTTAAGAACTGGTTTTGGGCAAGTTGTTTTCGCGGCTGATGGCTCAACAAATTCCAGCACAGAAGCCCAATTTTCGATCATTTTTTGCATTGGGAGCCGTATGTTAGTAATAATGCGCCGAATATTCTCTTCCAGGACGACAATCGTCTCGAGCTTATCGTCTCAGACAAACAACTTCACATAACCCCACAAAAGTATATTGGCGTTTAATCGCACGACATTGTAGGTTACTCACATTCTAAAAACCAATAATTATGTTAAAGTTTCCTTTTACCCAAAATAAAAGTGGTTGGCAAGAGTATTTCTGCGTTTGAGAGCGAATCCTTATGAAGCCTTGTTCTACGTCCATAAGTGACATATATTTATCTGCTGTGATGTCTTGTTCAAGTAGTCGATGTCCTCTTTAACCGTAAAAAAGAATATTATTCGGTTAAATGGTTAAACCATTTCTTGCCGCTTCCGTTTCAATTCTCGCAAAAGCACCTATGACACAACGCTTCCTTCTTCCCATCACGTCAATATCGTCTGCGTTAGTGAGTTATTGTAAAGAATTTCGAAAGATTATGTTTCTGGTTTTGACATTTGAGTCTTTATAAAACGTTTTAAAGTATTACAGTATGTCGACGGAGCAGCATGAAATCTGCAAAATCATCCAGCATAGTCGTGTGAGCCTTACAGCAATGCCAAGACTAGACTTGACTCTACACAGCTCGCCTTTCTAGATGCTGTCATATACGGCCTTGCTATCGATAAATCATGCATACTGATGTTAAGTCCCTGGGCTATTTAAACATTTGCCTTATTATGAGAATTTGGCCTAAAACCGCATTGACTATGGGAGCTCTCAATTAAATGACACTGTATTTCAGACGCTCACATACTACACAAAATTTGTTGTGCTTTCTGCTGTGCTGCATTTGACTGGTGGCATCCAAAATCGAAAAATGGGTTTTGTTTCGGATTCCAAATGAAAAAATGATTATCAGTAGCTGCGGTTCTGAGTGTTGAAGACATTGCTGCTACTGGTCTTCAAGCTTAATGCTGGTGGCATATAGGACTCAAGAAAAGCTGGAAGAATACTCGATCTATGGCGATTGTAGCTCTTCCATGCCATATCGATTCACAGCGTTAGCTCACGCTAGTCAAGAACAGGATATTCTCATTTGTTTCATGGCTACAACTAGGTAGTGACTAGTGATTCAAGTTTATTTTGTACTATGAGAGTAATGAGAATAACATTATGCTACTTACAACATTAATGAATGATGTCAAGTAAGCATTCAAAGAAGAATTTAAGGCGATTAAACTTTTTGCATGATAAGTTAATAAAATAATAAATAGCGTGACACAACAAAACTCGTGGCTTAACACAAATCAAAAGCCTACTATTTTATGTCGATGTCGAACTGCTAAATAAGACTGTGTTTCAGTCTTTGTTTGTAAATAATCTCGGAGGATTTCCCACTTCCACGGGGATGAGGATATCCGATATCTTTCGAGTCTCGAACTCCCTCACTCACTCACTCTAGGTGAACATTAATACCATTACACCACGAGCACTACCTGACTATTACAAAACATTCTTATTGAGCCTCAAAAAATATGTGAGAGCATTATTCATTCCTACAGCACAACTCAAGTTTTTGAATATTTTTTTTTTTTGCAGTAATTTTTTATAAAAACTTTTATTTTATTTTCCTCTTTACCAACAACTCACCATAGTCAGCCGATGCAGTTGTAAATTTTGCAAATATGTTTCGGTTGCAAGTGAAAGCTTCATATCGAATATTACCCCTGTCGCTTCGTGGCACGCATTTGCATTACGAGTATTGTTCGTGGACTCAAAAACTTTTCCTCCGAAACATGAAACCATCTCTCTCTCATTTTTTCTGACACACACAAATTGATTAAATTGCAACATTGGTTAATAAAATTGAAACTTTTGACTGTCGCATACGAGGTAGAGGAATAAATCCTTCAACAGCAAGTATGGAGTTTAAAAATCAATTTGCTATCGAAGTCTTTATGTGTATGTGTATATATTACGAAACTTACAATGAATTTTTCATATTTACTTCGACATTTTCATCCCTCATGCTAAGCTCGATTCTTTTTTTTTTTTGTTCGTTGCTGACTTGATTTGGATTTTCTTCTGTTTGATATTTCCTCCTCTTTTTAATCAGTGGGAAAAAGAAATATATGCCCAAAAAATATTTGCCAAATGAAGAACATGTTACACAGATGAAATAACACAGAGCAAATCAATTTTAGACTCAAAGAATGGGAGCGTTTTCAGCTGACAAGGATAAATTGATTCCGACGGCAAAATCTTGAGCCGAAGAGCTATGCCTTTTTTTTATTTTATTTTTTCATAAATTTTTCTTTTGTTTTGGAACAAGGAGCTGCTTTGTGTGGTAGAAGGTTGGAAATATTTTATAAGAGAACACTCTGCAAAGTGAATACACACGTTGGTTTGAGAGTAGAGTTCAAAACGTTGTTGTCATTGTGATGAAACGATATTGTTCTTTTTGGACATTGTTCACAAAATGGTTCGTTTAACTTGCAGTTTTATAATACAAGATTACTTTCACCATGCTGTGAAGCCTCTCAAAATCATTTGGGATGGAGATTTTGAACCAACATCCAATTCATTCAAAGCCACAATTCACCTAAACCTCATATTCTTAACGACTCATACATTTATATGATCTGCCTCCCCCAATTGCATCCACACATCAGTCTTACAAATTAGTCCATAAGCCCTCGAGTTGGAAAACAACAAAATAATTACCTCTCATCTTTCCTGCATTGTTTGCCATACCTGTATACAGAAATCTGATCCTTTTGTCATTGAGTCACTTTGTCTTTCACGTGTCATCTCCTCCGAATACTCTTACTCATAGTTTCTTCAGGATTGTGTCATTCGGTATATAGGAGTAGCAGCAGCATAGCAATACAATAGCAAAAGTACATTCAAGCTTTTATATCTGGTCTGACTTGTGTATAGCATCATGAAGGCCATTAAAATTAATTCTCATTGTGGTGTCTTCTGCATTCAAACGAGCCCAATGGGAATCGGATCCATTTGTATCCTTTTGTGCTCTCGATGCCAACAACTGCCAACTGCCAGAAAAGGTAAGACAGCCCTGTGGCATTCAGATTTTGTGTCCATTGTTCAAGTTATGGCAAGCCATAGTGTTTGCCACAATTATGGGTTTGACAATTGAATATCTAGGACTTTTGGGGTTGTTGATATTATTACACCTCTGTCTGTCATCGTTACTGATGATGGCCTTTTTTTTATTTTGCTTCTTATCGTTTGTTGTTATTGATGTTGGAAGTATAGAAACAGAATGACACAAGAGGGTTAAGTGGCTCAATGATGTTCTTCTTGTGGAAGCTTCGCAATCTGGAGGTAATTGGGGTTCTATGTACGTGGTGGTATAGATGTTCTGTTTTTGCTTACAATAAATCGAGTTAAGAATGTCGAGAGGAGCTTCATTAGTCACGAAAGAAACTTAAGAAGGACGTTGAAGTTTTCTTGCGATGATGTTCCTTATTGGTACTGAAAGCTATCACAATGGGAATGATAACGGGCTTAGGCAGAAACAATTGAATAAGATTCAGTTACCCAACGCCATTTCAAAAAAAAATCTAACCGCAGATGGGTCAGTCTAATGGCGGTTTGAGATAGAATATTTTGGTATTGGGAATTGCTTTTTGTAACTCTGCGTTATGTTTTTTTCTTTGTTGTGATTGGATGAACACAAATCGGAAGTTGTTTAACAATAAAACTCATGGAAGAAGAAGAAGGAGAAGTCAAAGTGTACAGAAGTGTACTGAATGTAAAATAAATAAATATAAAATAAACAGATCAAATAAATACAGTCCACAAAATACTATGTCAAATTATAATGTAAACAAAAACATAGAATTCTATATACTAAAATTAATGAGGTTATTGTACACAAAGTCGTATGACTAAAATTTATTATTACAATTGGAAATACAAAGTGAATTTTGTGCATTTTTAATTATTTGAATATCTTTCTCCCGGAAAATTTCAGAAGTTTAATTTTTCAAACGTAGACAATTACATTTGGTCCTTCAGCCTACAATTGAACCATTTTTTAACGAACTTTAAAAACAATAAAAGTGTGTGCAAATAAAGTGTGTGTGCGCGAACAATTTACAATTGATGTATATAACTAGTGCGAACATTTTTACGAAAAATCGTGTTTTTATAAAATTAGCTTCGCGTAGCATATCTAAATCGATATTAAAAACATTTTTAACGCTAAAACGTATTCACGTATATACAACAACGTCCAGCGAAGATCATCTTTATAAGATACATATACATATAGACGGCAGCAGTTCCAGAAAAGGCAGTAAGTTATTACTTGTTGCATGTACTTGTAAACTTGTTACATTTTATATCTGTAAAACAAAGAAAGATAATTATAAATATGGCTCAAAATAAGAGTTTTAAGTACGGGGAGCTGCAGAAAATGCTGCTGAACAAAGTCATCAAGGACCTTACAAACTACAAAAAGTCGCCAAAGGACCGCAAGGTGACAGCATATGCTTCAGGTCGATTGTCGATGCTGGAAGCAGATTTGGCGTCTGCAAAATCGTATCACGAAGCGATTTTCGGTGCCGGGATGCTGGAAGACGTGTGGGGAACGCCTAAACACGCAGCACAGCACACATAAATAAATATAAAATATGATACTTACCAACCCTATAACCTAATATAATTATAACCACACAAAAAAATACCTAATACTTACCTTCTATAACATTTACCTTTTATAATACATTACTTACACATAACATACTATAATTATAACATAATAGAACTATCATAATACTTACCCAATAATAATTTGTAAACAAAACAAAAAAATAAAATACTTACCAATAACCTTACCAAAATCAATAATAATACACCAATTACTATAATACTTACCTTCCATAACATACTATTACCTATAAACGAATTTAATAATCTTTAAATAATAATAATACTTACGACATAAATAACTCACATATAATATAAAAATAATAACAATAATCATAATCATAACCTGTAACACAGACTGTAAGTCGATAATAATTCAAAATTAAAATAATACATAACACACGATAACCTAATAACTTACATAAACCACTAACAAGTACCGCTGCCCACGCACAGCCAAAAATTTTCCATCGTCATCGTACGACGATCAGCAGAGGCTCGCCTGACCCCCACAGCTTGCATTGCTTAGCATTACAGGTGGCCGTTACCCAGATGGTATGATCTTGTCATGTACTTGCTGAGCGAAGTGCATATCTATGTACACAACGGTCCGCTGGCTGGTAGATGAGAGGATTAAACCATCAAAGGGTATCGTCGCCGGTAGCAAAGGTGGTAGAGGGCATTAAGTGGCTAATCTTCAACTTGGGCGGACGAAAAGAAAGAAAAAAAAGAAATTGTGTCCCAGTAAGGACAAGTAATCGATCGTACCGCGAAAATAATACGAGTCAATAAGTAAAAATAGAGAAAAAAAGAAGCGAGTCGGAAAATTTTTTTTTTTCATCTGGGCGTTCGTGGCTGTATACGAATGGTGACGCGGTGAACCTTTTTTTTATGATGAATTTAAATTGTGAACTTCTGGTTTTTTTTTTTTGTTGGAACATAAAGTTTGATTTTTTTTCATATTTTGATTTATACCAGAAAAACCTATAATAAGACATATCGAAAAGTGCGTGGCAGTGCGAGGCAGTTGGTGGGATGAAAAAAATCCAGTACCACGTTAAACCTAAAATTTGTGCTAAAGGGCGTACAAAGTACCCCGAACTTGGTTTTTAAATTTACCAAAATTTAGTTTTATTTGGGTGACAAGGTGTCCCTGAAAACAATAAGCGAAAGAAACATATATTAAGAGAATATTAAAAGAAAAAAAAAAATACCTACCTGTGCACTTACCTGAAAGTTAGCAAAAAAAAAGAGAAGGCGTTACCCTGAAAAAAAGAAAGAAGAAAAATAGAAAAGCTGATAATTGGACAAGCAGAAGTTTTGAGGACCCTACCGGAGTTGCTGGTGCTGTGATTTTGCGTTTTCCTTTCCCCAAAGTGTCCTTGTGGTCCTAGAAAAAATAAATAAAATAAATAAAAAAAGAATTATTATACCCCATACTTACCCTCCATCCCTTATCCCTAGTGCGGTGTGTACTTCATGTGTGTGTAAATTCATTATTTTAATTTTAAAAATTATAACTTGTGAAATCTTTAAATTTTTCTTTTTTAAATTTACAATTGTAAGTGTGGTTGCGGGAAATTTTCTTTTCTTTTTTTGTCATACCAATTAATTACATATAAAAAGGTAACCGAAAGAAATTCATAAGTGTATATACATATATATATATATATATATTAATAAAGGATAGTGAAATTCATCCACTATATTAAATACATAGCTGTTGTTCCAGCGCGATGCACCACGGCGGAAACATCGGCGGAGGTATAGACAAAGTATACCAAAAAAATCAAGTAAGTGACATTCATATATTTTTCCAATTGTTCTTTTTTTTGGTTTCACTATTTTTATAGAATATATGTATGCATGTACTCCCTTCTTTTTCGTGCTTTTCTGGCATGGTTGCCAACATTTTTTTTTTTGATTATTAGGAAAATTGAAAAGAAGAAGGAAAGACAAAACCCCAATTGTATAACCACATTATTAACTTTCCATAGCAACATTTAGTGATTTCTTTGTGTAATTTTTTTTTTAATTTTTTTCAATTTATCTTGATGAAATGTAGTCTTTTATTTGGAATAAATAAATTCTTTTTTTATTTTTTTTGTTGGTATCATAATAAAACAAAATTGTCATCTCAATTCAAAACTCAATCTCATTTTTTTTTTGTTATCCCAGAGATAACGTTATTTTTGTTTAACTTTTGAAATTTTGATGATATTGTTGGGAAGCCAGTTCAAAGGTTGCCATGTCGGCGTAAAATTTTGATTCTTCAGGTCAACGGTGGAGGTGGATTTGCTGATTGAGAGTAGACGATGACAGGGTAAGTTCTACGCGAATTTCTCTCGTATTAGGGGCTGCTGCGCAAAATCGGAGGTCGCAGTAGCCATAGGGTATCCTAAGCGGATACATGGGTGGGATAAACCTCCAGGGTCTAGACCATCTGAGACCCACCTCTTCGAAATCACATCCTCTTATCCCCTCAAGGAATACCATTCCGGCTCTTCGATCATTTTTTTTAATTCCGGCATGATATTACGTAACACCGTTCAGTGCTGTGGTTGCAAGAACCCCCCCCGCGACGAGCATAGCCTTTGGCTAATACAAGCATGCCAGCGGCCACAGCCTGGACACCCTTCTCTCTTCTGCTGCCCGGATCAGCCTCATATGCCTGTACATATGAGGTTGTAAGGGTGGTCTACTAGGAGAGGGAGGGGAGAACACCGGTTTCGTTACAGACGATCTGAAAAAGGAAGAGTTAATGGTGGTGTACGAGCAGATTAATGAGATTTATTTTGAATACCGTGCTGAGTTGGTTGATACCCTGGATAAGTGTGCTACGGCGAAGGCAGCACAAGTTAACACGGGTGCGCCGCCCCCTGATACTGCCGCTGTTGCTGCAACATCACATTCCGGTATTAGGCTTCCAAGAATAGATCTGCCTAAGTTCGATGGGTCGTACACCACCTGGAGAGCCTTCCAGGACAAATTTCAGGTTCTGGTACACCAGAATAAGTCGATAGACGATATCGACAAGCTGCATTTCTTGCAATCTTGTTTGGTGGGTGATGCAGAGCGGTTTTTACAAAACCTGTTGGTGGAAGCAGCGTCATACGACAAAGCTTGGGAGCTTTTGAAGGACAGGTATGACCATAAACGCATTCTGGTCCACATCCAAATGCAGAATTTGTTTGGTCAGCCGTCCTTGAGTCGCGAAACTGCTTCGGGTCTTCGTGACTTGTTGTACACCACCCGGGAATGTGTTCTTGCGTTGGAGAACATGGATGTGCCAGTTTCTGAATGGGATACGGTGTTCATTTGGTTTTTGCTGCCGAAACTTCCCAGTGTGAGCCAAAAACTGTGGGAAGAAAAAATAGGTAACCGAAAAGACTTACCGAGTTTTAAGGAATTTACCGAATTTTTGGAGACGAGGTTCCGGACGCTTGAAGTTGTGGGTCAGCAGGAGCTTGGTGCAACATCTAGGAGCAAAGAAGAGCCAACCGCCAACAAAGGGCCACGTGTTCCAGCCAATCCGAAGGTGTACCACAGCAAGCAAGTCGTAAAGCAGCCGTACAGACCAGCGAGGACGAGTTTCGTTGAGCAGCCAGTGAGGACGAATTCCGGCGAGCAGCTCGCATGTAAGTTGTGCAACCAAGGCAAACACACGTTGCGAAAGTGCCAGCGCTTCTTGAACATGGACAACATGGGGCGTAAAGATGCTGTTCGCAGGTTGAAGGTGTGTGAGAACTGCTTGTCCTACGGGCACTTTCTCCGTGACTGCCAGAGTGTTAGTTCGTGCTACTTTTGCCAACAAAAGCATCACTCGTTGCTGCATTACAATGCACAAAATGGCATGTCACAACCGCGACAACAACAACAACCTTCAACGAGTTCGCAGGCGAGAAACATGGCATCCAGAGGTTTTCAGGCTCCTCTAAACAGAAACGCGTCGGAGTTCCAGCCAACAGCAGAACAGCAGCAGCTCCAATCAAATGGACAAACTTTTAATTACCACGCGTCGCATGGTGATGGTCATCACCAGGTGCTTCTAGCAACGGCAGTAGTAAAGGCACGAGCAGCAGACGGGCGATTGCACCTCCTACGAGCGCTGATCGACACAGGCTCAGAAACGTCGTTCATCACCGAAACTGCCGCACTACTGTTGAAGCTAGAAAAGCGGCGCACCATTGCCGAAGTATCTGGGTTAGGGTTGGTCAGCAGTGGCACTACGCAGCACTCCGTCGAAGTGCGCTTTGCTTCCCGCCACTCGACGTTTGAGACGGCCGTCCAGGCTTTGGTTTTCAAGTCGCTGACTGGCCTTCTCCCGGCCCAACGAGTGATACACGGCAAATGGCACCACCTCAAGGGTCTTTCGTTAGCAGATCCCCATCTCTACGAACCTGCACCCATCGATTTACTGCTGGGAAGTGATGTTTGTGCGCAAATCCTTTTGCCGGACGTAAGGCGACCTCAGGATGGTATCGGTCCCATAGCACAAAACACCGAGCTTGGATGGATAGTTTTGGGCAAGGTCGCAGTAGAAGATCCCCAGCGAGTTCGAAGCTTCGTACAGTTTGCAGATTTGAATTCTCAACTGGAGAAGTTTTGGGAGATCGAGGAAACCCCGTTTCATAACCTGGAAACAGAAGAAAACATCGCTTGTGACGACCATTTTGAACGATATACCAAACGCTTACCTGATGGGCGATATGAGGTAAAGCTGCCTTTCAAAGAGGACGGCGTTCCTGCGATGGGATCGAGTCGACAGAGCGCCTTCCGGCGTTTTCTTCATCTTGAAAAACGGCTGGATGCAGATCCAAAACTTCGTGCGGAGTACACTAAATGTATACGGGAGTATGAAGAACTCCACCATATGGAAGAGATTGATGCGAATGACGCAGTTTTGCAGACTCCATTCCACTATTTCTTACCGCATCATGCGGTGTTTAAGGAAGCGAGCTCCACTACGAAGCTGAGAGTAGTGTTTGACGCAGCGGCAAAGGCTTCGGATGGGAAATCCCTCAACGACCGTCTTCTTGTGGGTCCAAAGTTGCAGTCGAGTATCATAGATCTCGTACTAAAGTGGCGGGCTCATCGTGTCACATTCACGGCCGACATTGAGAAAATGTATCGGCAAATTTTGGTTAGTTTCCCAGACCGATACTACCAGCTGATAATGTGGAGAGAGCAGAAGGTTTCGCCACTACGAATCTTCAAAATGAATACGGTCACTTTCGGGACAGCCAGTGCACCATATCTTGCTATCAAGATTTTGAAGAGAGTTGCCGAGGACGAAAGTGGAAATTTTCCGGAGGGGGCGAAGGTTGTCCGTGAGGACATGTACGTCGACGACCTTATCAGTGGAGCGGACTCTGTCGAAGAGGCGCACATCAAACGCGACGAAGCAAAGCAACTTTTGGCTTCTGCAGGCTTCCACCTACGAAAATGGACGAGCAACGTCAAGGAACTCGTGGATGATGTTCCGGTACAAGACCGGGAGTTAGATTTTGAACTGCCGTTCAATACGTCGGAGCATGTCAAGACGCTCGGCATAAAATGGTTTCCTGTTCATGACCATTTTTCCTACCAGAACTTGCAGCCAGCAAAGGAAGCAACAACAAAAAGGGCTATGTTATCGACAATTGCCAAATTATTCGACCCACTTGGATGGATTTCGCCGTGCATCATCACGGCAAAACTTATGATGCAGAGACTATGGGAAATCGGCTGCGATTGGGATGATCCAATTCCACTAGCGTTGAGGAAAGACTGGGAAGCTTTTCATCGAGAACTTCCTCAGATCGAACAACTTCGAATTCCACGGTGGACTCAGATGAGTAAAAACAACAAGGCGATAGAGTTGCACGGTTTCTGTGATGCGTCGATGAAAGCTTTCGGAGCAGCGGTGTACGTTCGTGTCTTGGATAGCGATGACAACATTCATGTCAACCTGCTTTTGTCAAAGACGAAAGTAGCACCAAATCAGCGGACGATCACTCTTCCCCGTTTGGAGCTTTGTGGTGCTGTGGTTTTGGCACAATTGATGCAGTACACCATTGAAGTTTTGGCCATCCTTGATGTCAAAACGTATGCCTGGACGGATTCAACGATTGCGCTCGCCTGGATAAAAGCCACTCCCGCTAGATGGACAACGTTCGTGTCCAACCGAGTGTCAGAGATCCAGCGGCTTGTGGGGATCGATTGCTGGGGACATGTTGCAACGCATCATAACCCAGCCGATCTGGCGTCTAGAGGTGTTTTTCTGTCGGAGCTGAAGTCACTGGAGCCATGGTGGAATGGTCCAGAATTTCTACGTCATCAATGGGTCTTCGATATCCCACATCAACCTGTTGACAATGAAACTGAAGAGGAGCAGCGTACTGTGAAAGTACTCAGCGTTCGGGTCAACCATAGCGACAGTATTCTGCAAACAATATATGACTGTTCGAGTCTTCTCAAGCTCGTTCGAGTCGTCACTACCTGTCTTCGTTTTGTTGCAAAATGTCGTCCAATATCGGGAGCTAATGTGGGTCCACTTACCCCAAGTGAACTGGAAGCAGCGCGTATTGTCGTCGTCAAGACAGCGCAGAAGGAGATGTTCAAGACGGAGTTACAACAAATAGCGGATACATCCAACATTCCCAAATCCCTTAGTGCGTTAAACGCATTTCTCGATGCAAACGGGATCTTAAGAGTTGGAGGACGCTTAGAGAACTCTCTCCTCGCTTATGAAGCGCAACACCCCATATTGCTGCAAAACAACCACCACTTCACAAGTCTGGTTGTGAGAGATGCCCATAAAAACACTCTACATGGCGGCATCCAGCAGATGATAAGTTATATCCGCCAACGATACTGGATTGGCCAGATAAGAAGGAGTGTGAAGTATCAACTGCACAGGTGCCCTTCTTGCTACCGGCAAAAGGCATCAGAAATGCAACAGCTGATGGGAAACTTACCTGCTGCTCGAGTTCAGATGTCTCGACCTTTCAGTCACACCGGTGTCGACTATGCTGGTCCCATCGAAATCAAAAGTTGGAAAGCACGCGGTGCTAAAATACTGAAGGGATACTTTGCAGTGTTTATTTGTTTAGCAACAAAGGCCATTCACTTGGAAGTCGTGTCAGATCTGACAACCCAAGCGTTTTTGGCAGCATTTCATCGTTTTACTGGAAGAAGAGGAAGCTGTCAACAGGTTTACAGCGACTGTGGAACCAACTTCGTCGGTGCTAACAATGAATTAGCAAAAATGTTGAAAGAAGCCACGCATGATTGGAAGGAGATAGCCGAAAAACTTGCAAATCGCGGTACACATTGGCATTTTATTCCCCCAGCTTCTCCACACTTTGGTGGTTTATGGGAAGCAGGTGTGAAGTCTGTCAAGCACCACCTGAAAAGAGTTGTCGGAACTGAAAGGCTCACATTTGAGGAGCTCGCAACGCTTCTAACACAAATAGAAGCGTGTTTGAATTCGAGGCCCTTATGCCCTCTATCCGATAGCTTCGACGATTTGGATGCGCTAACCCCTGCGCACTTTTTAGTCGGCGAGTCACTACATGCCATACCACAAGGCGAACTAAACAACAACGTAACACATCACGACCGATGGAAACGAGTTCAAGCGCTGGCGGAAGGGTTCTGGAAAAGATGGAGTTCTGAATATCTTTCACGGCTCCAACATCGACCAAAATGGACGCAAGTCAAGGAGGTTCCCAGACTAGGAGACTTAGTTCTGCTCAAAGATGAGCGACTACCACCAACCTACTGGAACCTTGGCCGAATTGAAAGAATACATGCAGGATCAGACGGTCTTGTACGCGTCGTCACCGTCAAAACGCAGAATGGAACCCTAAAACGGCCCATCGCAAAAATTTGTCGTCTGCCTTGCAACGATCACAAGGAGCATACTGCTATTATTTAATAAAACATCTTCCCCGAAGAAGAACCTCAAAACCCTGAAAATACACCGCCCCTGGATTCAGTACGAATCACTGTCTGCTGAAATATATATCTTCCCCGAAGATTTATCTAAAACCTAAAAATAAACCGCCCCTGGACTCAGTACGAGTCAACACCTGCTGAATTAAATTTCTTTTCCGAAGATATACCTGGAAAACTTCAAACACATCGCCCCTGAATTCAGCAAACGAGTCAACATCAACTTTACCTGCTGAATCACACATCTTCCTCGAAGATATTCAAAACCGAAAACTTTATACAACTCCCCTGGATTTTTATATGAATCAATACAAACCTGCTGAATCATACATCTTCCTCGAAGATTATTCAAACCAACACATCGCCCCTGGATTCTACCGAATCAACAAACAGTATATCGACCTGCTGTACCATTATCTTCTACGAAGATAACATCTCGTCTCTCAATACACGATCCCTGGATTCTTATAAGACTTAATTTAAGTCCAACGTAAGCTGAGTTCAACAATCAACCCAACTTTACATTCTGTACGAATCATTTCTTCAAAAAAAATAGATCACCATGATCATCAACACATCGTACCTGTAATTCTCATATGTACACAATCATCTACACGTTCCTGAAAATCGAACAACATAATTGGTTCAAAGAATTAATTTCTTCAATGAACTCATCTGTAAAAATCAACATTCAACATTCAAGAAATAATACACCAAATTATAATTTTTATTTCATCTTTATTGATAATATCAAACACAATACACATATCAAGTTATCAACGTTACTTTATAATTTTCATTTCAAAAGCACTGCCACAACGCATTCAAAACGAATATAATATTTAAACAATCTAATTTTCTATCAACAATTCTATATTAAAAATTAAACAAGGAAAATGTCTAAAATGGAAATTAGACACATTCCACAAACTTAAGAAAAAACATCGACAGCACATCAAACGTCAAAAAGCCGTCGGCAAAACAAAATTGAAACTAATCAAAAAACATCGCCTTATAAAACCAATCAAAATCAAATTTACAAAACACAAAATTCTATAATTTAATCAAATTCACTGAATTTAATAAAACCGCCATCAAGAACGATCAATGTAGGTACTTATTATGTACACAAATGATTCAACATAATTGTGCTACGCGCCGAGCTGCACTTGAATCATATTTATCGGTTCAATAAAAAACACAAATTCACAACCACTTATAATGCAATCATATTTTTTATTGCAATAAAATGTCTTGCAATTGCACTACAAGCATTTTACACCACGTAACTTACACTTTTTATTTATTTCGCAAAAATTCACGAAATAATACGCGATTGTTTACCTCGCAAAATGTAAACAAAGTTCTAGTCGGAACCGAAAAATGTCCGACTA
The DNA here is from genome assembly GCA_914767635.1 of Melanostoma mellinum. Lineage (NCBI taxonomy): Eukaryota > Metazoa > Arthropoda > Insecta > Diptera > Syrphidae > Melanostoma > Melanostoma mellinum. The sequence goes on along the minus strand of OU612059.1, from coordinate 149,380,250 downwards.
GAAAGAGACTTCGTCTTTTCAATAATTTAAACATACACACACACATACACACACAACCGCGATCGCGAAAAATCGATAAAAATATGCGCGACAAAGCCCCCACAACAACAACAACAATATGAATATATATAAAATATCAAAATTTCATGCATTCAATAAAGGTAATAAAAGGAAATCAAAAATATTAACAAAACCAAAAAAAAAAAAAAAAAAACACTCATCAAATTCTATGTGGGTAGGCACACATTTTTTCCATTCATCCATCCATCGGAATTGCACCACCTTTTACAATCCTAGTGCGGGAAAATCTACGCACTTATTCACCAACTCAACAGTCTCCTCAATATTCCTTCACTTTACTTTTAACTGCACCAATTTACAATTAATTTGATCAAAACTATTATTAACAAAAATTCGCGATTAAAATTATACACAAAGCATGTCGGCACCATGCTTTGCTCACCGAAAACGAATTTACAACGAATTTACCTGAAAGGAAGAACGAACAGCAACACATAATTTATTTCCTTACTACGTAAGCCGCAAGACGATAGAAGACAACGGAAGAATGCAACGATTGTATACACTACGTTTCAATGGGAGAAAGCAGAAAATACAACTTACGCATGCGATACAACTTATACAGTATGAAGTAAAAATGAAAGGCTAAATTTGTTGGTGTTTTTTGTTGTATCTTTTGTACTATTTCTTCGTATTGTCCTTTTGTGTTTATTGTAACGTATTAACATTTCTTCTATGTCTTACATGTGAACAATGAGAAAGAAGGGGACCACCACTCATCAGTTGGTAATTGGTATTTATACCAATTAAATGGAACAAAAATGTCAGAGGCCATCTGTTGACGAACACTACACGATGTCAGTACAGCAGTGCAAAAAAAATTAATGAGGTTATTGTACACAAAGTCATATGACTAAAATTTATTATTACAATTGGAAATACAAAGCAAAGTGGTACAAAGTGAATTTTGTGCATTTTTAATTATTTGAATATCTTTCTCCCGGAAAATTTCAGAAGTTTAATTTTTCAAACGTAGACAATTACACAAAGATTTGTGTATGTCACATGCTTTGTTTTAGACGTCTGGTTTTCAAGAAGTAATGAAACGCATAAATAGACAAATGATATCACCAAGAATTCAGCTTTATTCTAAAGAGAAGAGTTTGCCATTATGTCTTAAAAATGATTTCGTTGAAGTGGTCGTGGTGGCTTGGATTAATTCCAGCCAAGCGACCAAATTTTCCACCTATTCGCACCAAAATATTGTCTTCCAAGAAGAAAATCGTCTCGGGCTTTATGAGTAGATAAGCTTCCTCAAAAAAAAAAAAACGTTCGGCAGTGTTAAAACGCACGATCTTGTACGCCACGACACAGGCCTACGACGCGAGATAATGCTCTCACCAAAAGTTTCCTTTAATAAATGGGTAGTTTTGTTTTGCTGTATGGGATGTAGCGCCGCGTTGGCTTGTTGGAACCAAAGGTGGTCCACATCAGGGAGCTGCAGTGAATGCCTCGATTTTTGAATGCATTCACTTATTTATTGCCTTACACACCATTCATCTTAATCCAAAGCAATACATACACTATAGACTCTTTTAGTCAACAAGACAAGTTCTCACTCTCATTCACTTAACGAAAACAATCGCAGGCAATGACAATATGTGTATGCGTATATGAACTTGTGCGAATAGTGTCTAAGGCAACGAATTATCTACTGTGCAACGAATACTTCATAAGGCAACGAATAATTCCCAGTGCAATACAGTGATGATGAACACAACAACAACAACAAAAACACAAAAAATATAAATAACGCCCAAGTCAGGTCACAAAATGTGTATTAAAACCTATCCCTCATCATTCGTGAACATTTGCTTTTTTCGAATACAAGCGAATGGTGTGCCTGATTGAGTTTGAATGGTCCATTCATTCATCATTCATGGGCACAAGCAATGCGAAGGCTCGTATTCAATGTTGTGTACTTTTTCTACAAGTAAAATAAAATAAAAAAAAATAAATAGGGTGGCGCAACAGAGCGAGGAGCCCCTGGGCCTAGCGCATTTCTCACAACCATGCCTTGTGAGGGAATGGAAGGCACCGACAATTTTCTACCGATTCCGAACGGCTACTTCGAGAAAGCGCTTTTCATGGCAATGAATACTAACGGAAGACTTGCTAGTTCCTCACGAAAGGCGATACCCATAGAAAAAAAATGTTTGCCTCTGTTGGGATTCGAACTCGAACCTCAGGATTAACTAACAGGCGGACATGCTATCCATCACACCACGGGTACCACACTTGTTTCATCATTGTTAGTGTGCGACTGTGTACGGCTGTTTTTCGGGGGATCATTCGAAAGCGCAAGTGATTGCACTCATGCAGTTCTCTGGTCCACATCAACATCCTCCAATTTAGGCACGTAAAAGTCATCAATCATGGCTCTTTAGCGTTCCTCATTGGCTGTAGCATATATGAGCGTCTTCATTTTTGAAGAAATATTTACCAATGACTCCCTACCCGTAAAAAATACCAGATAGTGACTTTTTGACTGCAGTGGCTTCTTAGAAATGTGCTGTAGATTATTATGACTACAGATGCGACAATATTGTTTATTAAAGTAAATATTAGCACAAAAGTGAGCTCCATCGTTGAAAAAGATTTTCTTGTTAAAATCGGGATCGTGGTCGTCTCGTTTTGGGCCCATTCACCGAACCTTTGGTGTCGTTAGACTTCAAGTCCTGCAGGAGTGGGATTTTGTAAGGCAGCAAACCAAAGATCTTTCCGTAAAAGCTTCCATTAAGTCGATGGGCACAGCTCCAATCGTTGTGCGCGATGGTCGATTTGCTCATTCGGGTTTTCTTCGATACGCTTTCTCTATACTAGAGTAAACGTGATGCGAAACCGATACATGATTCCCCGAACTACCGACTCTGTCTTAGAGATTAGAGTCTCTTTATAACGAAATTTAGCTGTGAACATAGATATAGCTAAGAAGAATGCTTTGTGGACGACAGTGGATACATTGCGAAGCCTATATAGAAAAATAAGTTGAAAGCCAAAAATTCAGGAAAGAGTGAAAAAAGCGACAGTAGCTGTCTTTTCAAGTAAAAAAACCAATAGAAAACATACATCTCTGTCATCGGACCTATACGGTGTTACAGTATGGTGGACTGAACTAGATAAAGCAATTTATCGAGACAGTCTCAGAATAGTCCAACGTTCTGCATGTATGAGCGTTGCCTTACGCACCACTCCTTCAGCGTCACTGGACATGCTCTTTCACCTAGTCCCACTTGACATCTACGGTAAAAAAACAGCTGCGAGTTCGGCTATTCGATTACAAGAAGTCTCACAATGAACCAACGACAATGTTGGTCATATGGTCATGCTGGGATTGAACAAATTCGGAATCCTCTAACTAAAAACTGAATAAACTACACCTGCACACGATTTTTGTACAAATTTACGAGTGACCATTCCATCCAGAACACATTGGGAGGACCATTCTTGGAAAACGAATAGGTTAATTTCTATACGGACGGACGGTTCAAAAACAAATGAAGAAAAAGATTGTGGTATCTATTCAGACGAAATGAAATTAAGATGAGCTGATGGCAATTAGCTAAGCTCTGTCTTGGCAAAGAAAAAACAATATAGCGAAAAGGGATATACTATACATATGTATACAGGTCAGGTGGTCATCAAATCCCTGTCGTCAAATTCCCTTAACTCTTTTCTGGCCCTTAACTGCCAATCATATCGATGTCAGAGCAGTTCAACAAGCACATGTGCTGGGTGCCGGGTCAAGGAAACATTCTTGAAGACTGTAAGGCAGATGACTTCGACAGAAACGGAGCTTTTCTACCCTTCTCACCGATAACGGGTAGTTTTGGCATACCGATCGCTACATACACACTATTTCTCATACAGGACTCAAACAACAAAACTAATCTGAGATGAGCAAGCAGTCTAACGTGTAACCCAACGAGATAAATCTGGCCCAAGCTAGATCTTAACAGAAAACAAATTAGTGCGACTAATGGTTTCATTACAGGACATTGTCTTATTGGCAGGCGCGGATCTAGAATTTTTTTCTGGGGGGG